>VXAZ01008601.1:75067-137245 GCA_013399875.1 Gymnorhina tibicen
CTGCTCACTGACAGCCGCGGCGCCCGCGCTCCGCACTCGCCGGCCCCCTCCGGAACCTACCAACTCCGCCCCCTCCTCCCCGCCTCCTTGTCCCGAGGCGTCCCGCCGCCATCTCCCCGTCCCCCCGGGCTCAGGCTTGTCGGGTCACTGCGCCTAACCGGGCACCGGCACTACGGCGGTCTGTGTCCCTCCTCTGGAGCGAGCGAAGGGCTTCCGATGCGCCCCCCACCCCGTGACGCGGGGGGAATGGAACGCGCCGAGCCCTGGGCCGCTGCCCGGCAGTGGGGGCGGGCGGGGGAAGCCCCGGGGAAGGTCGCCCGGTGTCTCCGGCAGCCGCGGCGGGCGGGACCCGGGGCCGGGGAGTGGCGGGGGCCAGGCGGGGTGAGCGGGGCCCCGGCAAGCGTGTGTAGCCCGGCGGCCTGGCCAGGGGGACCAGGGGACGGAGGACAGCAGGCCCGCGGGGAGCCGGCAGAGCTGCTCAGCCGTGATTATGGACAGAGCGGACTCCTTCCCTCCCTCGGCCTCGTACGCTGCTGAGTGAGGTGTACATGGAGCGAGGGGCGCGGTGGGGGCCGGGAGGCGTTCATCCGGAGAGGGAATTTGAAACGGTGCTCCATAGCCCTCATTCAGGCTAAGAGAGGATTGGTGCCACGCTCTGTTTGACAGACAGCCTTCAGCTCTCGCCTGGGTTTTTATATTTAATCTCCCCTCAGTCAAGATGCCGCAGTTTGACAGCCGTGAGTCAGTGTGAATTCAGGCGCTCCTCCTGTGTGGGCTGTTGGAAAGGAGGTCCCAGCCGCAGATGCCTCGGGCGGAAGCAGCCGCAGCACTTTTTATTTCAAGACTGTGAGCGTGACACTGGGGTGACTGCAACAGGCTGAGCAGTGCGCCTGCCGCATGTTGTCCCTATGTCTCGGTAAAAATAGCCACGGTAAAAACAGGATGCAGAAGAAAATAGGAAAGGTGATGGGATTTTGGGCGCAGATCTACTCGGCATAATTATGTCTTGCATCTGTTTCAGTCAGGCATAAAGCATACTGACTGCCTAGAGGATGATGGAAGTTATGAAATGGAATAAAGCTACTATTGTCCCATGAATCTTGAGAGGATTTGAGGCTACCATGTCCATAAAGGCCACCATTGTGTCCTCCAGAAAGTACATAACACAGATTACAAATGTAGGATTGCTGCTGTTTTCACTATAGAGCATACACACCCACTATGAGAAATAAGATATATATATAGATATATATATATAGTCTTTCTTAACAGCAACAGAATGAATCTTTATTTGATAAAATTGTATGAATTTAATCTCTGTAAATGGATCAAGCAAAACATGTAGATGTTGGTACTTAGGGATATGGTTTAGTGACGGACTTGGCAGTCTCCTGTTAATGGTTGGATGCAATGATCTTAGAGGTCTTCTTCAGCATTAATGGTTTTATGATTTTATGAAGCAGTGCTTCAATCATGGAGGAAAGTGAACCAAGAATTTGTTTTTCTTAGATGCCGAGCTCAGGTACCAAGGAAGAGGAATACTTTGCTTCAGAGAAGACTGCATTAGGAAATAAATACCATGGATTTCTTTCAAGTCACAGGCCAGAAAACCTGCTCAAGACTGTCCTTCAAAAGAGAATGCTCTCCTGCGTCATCCTATGCAGCAATCTGTGTGGGTTGTTTGTGTTTTTGTGGGTTTTGAGTGTTTGAGGTTTTTTTTTTTCCAGAACCAGAAACAAGGATTGTAGAAAGATCTCTCTTTGTGCATTTTTCTGGTAAAACAAAATGCATTGCTCATCCAGTTTTAAGAAATCCTTAGTGCGGGTCGGTCAGCCATGGGCAGTCTTGGCTGGTGCAAATCACTTTAGGCAAGAAACAGCTTCTAGTTTTCTGTGAGAGTCCATTGAAGCCTGACTGAAGCAGTCATTTAGGAGACTCATCATATATAAACCTCCCAGCATAAATAGGACTCTTTTGTAAAAGAGGATCTTTAGGGGGATGGGAGTGGTGGTTTCCAATTTCTAGCAGCTACACTGTTGGTAAAAGGCTGCAACAAAACTGTGAAACTCACTATAAATCAATATACATGCCAGTCAACATGCATTTTCCCACAAATTACTGCAGTGCTGGTGACAAATAGGATTGCCACTTAAATCCACATTTGGATGCTATTTTATGTCTAAACTGGTTTTTTTGGCTGTAATATCCCTGGCAAGTGGTGCTTATTACTGATACCTTTGGGCAGCTTGAAGTATACCCTCCTGAGGACAGAAGATACTATAACAATGCTGCCAAGTGTTATTTAAAATTATGAATAGTTATTTTACAAATAAGGCCACTATCCACCTCACAAAACAGCACAGCAGCAAAATTACTAGCTTTATTCTTGGTATACTTTTGTGTACTCTGAGTTATTATGAAAGCTTAATAGTCTTTTTTTTTTTTTTTAAAGAAAAAGCCTTTTTTAAAGTTATAGCATGAGTAATATTTGAAAGAATGAGTAAGGTTTGTTAAATCTTACCATCATTTAAGGAATTCTCCAGTTTTCCAGTTTTTATTCTACAAAGTCTCATTGGTAAGATAAAAATGTTTAACCACTCAGTTACACAACAGACAGTTCATCCAGATGTCATCCAAATGAATGAAACTCAGCCACTATGTTTCCTAACAGTCTCCATCCACTTGCAACATTACTCCAGGAGAAGCAGAGTAGCATCTATTTCTTCTACCTTTCCCCCACAAGATCTGCCAGCAGAACCAACTGGCCCCTGTATTTATTTCTTTCCTTTGGAAGACAACTGTATGAGCTCCATCCTTTCACCTCTTCTATGTAAATGGAGCCTGTGTTACTCAAGTTTCCACCTCCACACACCACCCTTCTTTTTTGATACAAGCAGCTCAGAAAAGGCTTCTGCAGCTTTTTAAGCTGAGAGTATGCTTAGTTTATGCACTTGAGAATATGCTCTATATTTAAGGAATCCAATATCTAGTTTTGGATCATCACTTGTTTGGAATGTGCATGACAGGACTGCAAAACAGAAGCAAGCCAGTCTGCTTTCCAGCACAGCTGTACGTTAAACAATATGCCTATATTCTGCTTTAAAGATTAGATGACACTCTTAATTGAGTTTCCTCCTCAAGTTCAATGTTTATTTTGAAGTATGCGGAAGCTCTGGTGGAACAGATAGAACTTTATTAGCATTAATTTATTAGCACACACTACCTTTTGGAACAAAAGATGACAGAAGCCTCATTTTTTAAATATATGCAGAAAAATTGCATATTCATTGAGAAGAATAAGTTATTCCAGACATTTCAGAAAATGTCTTGCAATGACAGCTGAAATGTTGAGCTAATAAAAGAAAATTGTGAAAGGATACACTTTTATTCATGTGTCAAAAATATCTCCTCCACTACTCCAAAGTTTGATGATTTGACTGAGCTATGATGATCCAGTCTTATCTCACCATTTCATCTTGGCCTTCAGGGCCAGACTACTTAACCCAACTCAGATCTGTTCTTGCAAATGGTATAAACACTTTATTAGAAAATACAGAAGTTTTCATTCTTTGTGGTATACTAACTATGCACTGAAGTAGCCTACCAGAGTAAGAAATACTCTATATAAAATGACTGCATATAAAGCAGGATAAGTGAGGTCTGCAGGCTTGAAGTTTTCAAAAACTTGACATATATAAAATTTTAGTCTAGATTTTCCCAGTAATGCTATTAATGCATATGAAGTGGTGGAATTTCCCTTTGTGATATATTGACAGAAAACAAGTGGCCAGGTTTCATATAGTATAGTGGAAGGGAAAATTATTACTCTAGCTTTTGTTTCTTTTCCAGAGCTTTGTGGAAAGGGTTTCTGATATATGTATTTTTCTGCTTCATAGGATGCTGAAGCAACTGGTGACTGTGCAATTAATCTCAAACACCTAATTTTGAACCATTACTTTTGTAATTTAATACACAAGATACTCCCATAGCACGAGAAGTGTCTAATGAAATTTTATAAATAGCTACATCTAAAATTCAAAAAGGTACAGGGAAGCAACCATTTTAGCTCAGATGAGTCTGTAATTTACTAGAAGACTATGTGTGGTATTGCCAAACACATCTAGTGCTGTGCTCAGAGGAGCAATAGCATAGTTTTTCTTTCATTACTTTCTTTGACCCTCTGAAAGGGTAATACTTACAGGCTTTGTGTACTGATTTTTAAATCCATTGTGCGTATGTCTAAGCATAAGCTTCTGCTAACTATTCTATAAGCAGATCAGATTAAGTGCTTTAAAATTCTTCCTGAAACCATTAAAATTGTAGTAAGTTTTATTTACAAAATTACACATTAACTCGTTGGTATTTTCTAAACTTTGGAATTTCTCATGTTAAGTTTTTAATCTTCTCAGATAAATATATCTCCAAAGCAAGTTTTTTTAAAAAAATTGACCTTTTCTTTGCTGATATTTCAAGTACTTCTAGTGAAACTCCTGACAGTTACTTTGGTGGTTTAACAGAAAACAACAAATCTTCTGTTTGCCCAAATAGTATTTCTGGGAAATTTTTATTATAGAATGTGCTTGTTCCATACAAGCTAGAGTAAATTTATATTGAGCATATCCTTTATGATTATGAAATACAAAACTCTTCTTCCCTGAGGCAAGACATGTTAATAAAAGAAACCTCAAACCCCTGAAGTGGATATTTAGACATACAGAACATGCCACAAAACACATGAAATAATTCAATCTCTAGGCTGATTTATAGCAACCTGTGAAGGCATTCCTGTTAGTTTTTCACTCAGCTGCTGTAGCAGTGCCTGAGTGCATAAACAAATCAGAGGAAAGCAAAAAACCCCCAGACAAACAAAGCAGATCCAGACTGTAACAAATAGACACTACGTTTATATATCCTGTTCTTTGTAGATAAAGGTCTATACCTGAGCATAAAGATCCTTTACTCAAATTTTCTTTATCCTCTTTTAGATTCACATTCAGGGCACTGAAGGAAAAAATACTTAAGGGTATGTAATTCCATAGCATTCCATATAATTCCACCAAACTCGTGGTTGCTTTGCAATGGAGATCTGCAAGAACGTGTTCTCTGGTGTGCATCCTGTAACACCGTGTGGCAGCATCAGTTGGCTCACATCAGACATGCAAGTTCCTGAAAAGTTATGATCTCACATGCTGAAAGGAAGTGTGGTAGTTGGAAGCAGCCAACCTACAGATGTCCACAATGGTGCAGTACTGACCAGTTATGGTCAGTTCTTGGAGGGTTTTGTAGCTTGGCCTTGAAAAGACAGTACAGATACTATTAAATGTGCCAGCAGGATCATTCCTTTTGGTCAGTAAAACGAGTGTATCAGTACTTCTTTAAATCTACCTCATTATCCTTTTCTTTCATGTCTTCTATTTTACATGTGAAGGGAAGTTACTCTTTATCTTTTCCAAAAATAGGCTTTCCCATAACTCAATTTGAAAGAATGATGGATGGATAGAGACAGAGAGAGGCTATGTAGGAAGAGATCTTTGGGGACCTCTGCTGTCTTCATTGTGCCATATACTTCTAAAGAAGTTGTCACACATGGCTTTCAAATTCTCAACTTCGGAAGCTTTTATTTATTTTTTGAACAGATTTTTTTTTTTCAAAGGCATATAGTGATGGGACAAGAGGCAATGGCCTTAATCTGTAGGGTAGGTTTAGATTAGGTATGAGGAAGATATTCTTTGCTGTAGGGGTGGTAAGGCACTGGAATGTGTTGCCCAGGGAGGTTGTGGACTCCCCATCCCTGGAGGTGGTCAAAACGAGGCTGGATGAGGCTCTGAGCAGCCTGGTTTAGTGGAAGGTTCCCTGCCCATGGCAGGGGGTTTGGAACTACAATACCCTGACAGTCCCTTGCTATTCTCTTTTGATATTAACATGAATAATGCCAGCCCTATTACAGTGAGGTCCTGCCCTCAGTAATAATGCTAAGAACAGTGCTTAGCCTTTCAGAGGAGGTCGCAGAATCACAGAATAAGCTGAGTTGGAAGGAACCCACAAGGATCATTGAGTCCAGTTCCTGGCCCACCCTCCCCAAGAGTCACACCATGTGCCTGAGAGCTTTGTCCAAATGCTTCTTGAACTCTGTCAGGTTTGGTGCTGTGACCACTTTTCTGGGAAGACCGTTCCAGTGCCCAACTGAAAAACCTTTTTCTAATATCCAACCTAAATCTCCTCTGACACAACTCCAGGCCATTCCCTTGGGTCCTGTCACTGGGCACCACAGGGAAGAGATCAGTGTCTGCCTTTCCTCTTCCCTTCAAAAGGAAGTTGTAGACTGCAATGAGGTCTCCCCTCAGTCTCCTCTTCCCCAGGCTGAACAGAACAAGTGACCTCAGCTGCTCCTCTTGTGGCTTTTGCTCAAGGCCCCTCACCATTATTGTAGCCCTTCTTTGGATACTGTCTAATAGTTTAACGTCTTATATTGACCAAAACTGCCCCCAGCACTTGAGGTGAGGCCGCCCCAGTGCAGAGCAGAGCGGGACAATCCACTCCCTTGCCCGGCTGGTGATGCTGTGCCTGATGCCCCCCAGGACACGCTTGGCCCTCCTGCCTGCCAGGGCACTGCTGACTCATGTTCAACTTGCCATCCACTAGGACCCCCAGGTCCCTTTCCATGGCACTGCTTTCCAGCATCTCATTCACCAGTCTGTCTGTACATCCAGGGTTGTCCCATTCCAGGTGCAGAGCCTGGCACTTTCCTTGTTGAACTTCATATGGCTGGTGATTTCCCAGTCACTACTTCAGAACTTCATATGGTGGGTGATTGCCCAATTTGTCAAGGTCTCTCTGCAGGTGTTCACAATCACACAAGACTGGGCTGAAATGATCATCCTTTTGGGTTTCCATGGTCTTAAGTCATAAATATAGGTCCACAGTAGAGACAGTTTCTTACAGGACTGCCGGTACCTATCTGCTGAACCCACAGGACCTTGTCATGCTAAAACTGGTAAACTGGGTAAACAGGAAGAGCAGTCATACAAAAGCAGACAGTTAAAGGGGAACATCAAGGTCATTATGTAACTCTCTTGATAGTCAGTCACAGCTGTAAGAAATAAGAGGAAATTCATCATGCCTGAAAAAAGAAAACCAGCAAGGCAAAGATTTGAACTCTTGCCAGACTGCTTGATGTCATAGTGGGTTCAAGGCTAGTGTAGCATTCTGCAGGCACTCTTTGATGTTTGTGAAGCTGTGGCAAACACACAAGCAGTCATCGCTCAGCAGACAGAAACTGAAACCGTCATGCTGATAGTTTGGGTATAGTGTTGTGGCAAGCGGATTTATCCACAAGGAGGATGGCACAGGAGCAAGCGCTGTTGGCACATAAAGAAAATGGATCAAGGAGAATGTGGCCAGCCAGATGGCCTCTTTGTGGCTGATCACATGCTTATGCAAATATTAGATTAAAATCACAGAAGACAAACAAAATACAGGTGTTTATACTAGATTGGTTTCTTCTGTGAGGGCAAATCATATAAGAAAATGCTAAAAGGATAATGCATGGTGGCACACACAGGTCTTAATTACACAGCATGATCATTTAATTCTGCTGTTCGGTCATTACTTTCACTTTTAAGAAATCAGTGCAAATTTAAGTTATATCATTTTACATTGATAACAATAGTAGAATTCACTGCTGTTTTCTTCCATTTTATGCTTTCTTTGACACTTTCAATTTTAAAGATGTTATGATGCTGTGTATGGAATAACTGGATGGTGAGAAAGGCTGCTGAAGTTTAAATTGAAAACAGCTTTTTCAATACAGGGATACTTTTCTAAAAAACATTGTTAAAATATTCATATCCAATTAGATGCATGTTTCTGGGAGTACAAGGAGGGGGAATAAGGAGAACCTCTATCAAAATAAATGCTTTCATTTTTACAGGCAGTCAGTTACAGAAAGCACTGGTAAGAGATTTAAGTATCTATCCAAGTATCTAGCTAGGATAGCTAGGAGCTATGATAGCAGGAATATTCAAATATGAGTAAAGAGAAGGAAATCACAACCCAAAAATTAATTATCAGTCTGAAATCCACTCATAACAGAATCTGTTAAACAAAGCAATATAGTGTGTGAGTCAGTTCCATGTTTCGAGGAGAGTGAGGAGGTGTCACTCTGTAGTAGTAGGGCAGTACAATGGGCACTGCCTGTAGTGCCCTCCTACAGAGTAGCAGATTTGAGGTTGGAAACTGATCTCTGTGCCTTCTTGTCTCTTCCTGATTTCACTGCATCCAAATGTGAGCAGCCAGCCTTTTGAGAGAGAGAAAATGGTGTGGTGAGGTACTCCTACGTTAAATATTAACTGATTGTTTAGTTGAGAAACTGCAGAACCTTTGCAGAGGTGCAGCTGATCTGCCTAATTTTAAGAGGAATGCCTTATGACATTGCTCAAAAGAGGCTGAGAATAAAGTCATCTTGAAACTGGGTGAGTCATGACTCCAGACATCTGAGCTTGCAGATTCTCAGTGCAGTCAGTATTTGACAGCCAAATCTCTGAAGGTTACACCATCTGCTGGGACTTGAAGGACAGAGCAGGATTCCCCTCTGTACTAGCTTTTCCCAGTGTCTTTCCCAGATTGCGAGGGCACTTACTAGATTAACACTGAACAACTGAAAAAATTAAACTTCCTGTGTTTTTAGTGTCACTTTTGGAGACAGTTGCGTGCCAAGGAGGATGAGGTGTGATTGCAGCATTGAGGACTGGAGTCAGGAAATAGTTGTGGATAGGGAAGATAGGAGTAATGGAACATTGTACAAAGCAAAGGAAGAGAGAGGAGTTAAAATAATGGATAAAGTGTCTTAAGCTACCCAAGTACACCTCTTTTAGGACATCAAGAAGCTTTCTACACACTCATGGGCAAACATCTGGTATTTGACATTGGGGTGGGTACTTGTCCTAGTCCTCGATTAAGACCCTCAGCTCTTAGGCTGAGGGTAATAACCAAATGTCTAACAACTCTTATGACAGGTGAGATTTGAAACTAAGGAGTGTCAGAATACTCATGATGTTTATGGCACACGTCATCAAGCCATTCCAGAAGAATGTTGGCCACCTGTAAAAGAATACCTTTGACATTAAAGATGTCAGACGGTTTAGATTGAAATCTAATAATTTTAATGAAAACTGAAAATAACCTGCATGATGGATTTTTTTATCTTTGGCTCTACAATTCTTTAAAAATCTAGGAAGTTTCACCGTAAGGGTTACAGAGTCAGTTTGTCCTGAGTTGAAAGTCACAGCATCCTGGCTGCCTGTTGAACCTTGCAGGCTTTAATGCACACATGAAGCACTGCTCAGTTTAGACTTTGGTCACAAACCACTTTTCCCAACTTCCCAAAGAAGTTTTGTTCTCATATGCTTTTGTGAAAACTTTCCTTTGATATATTACACATCCTTCAGTAAAAAGAAAAGCTCAGAATTAAATCCTGGACATGCTAAACATGACAGCCCCTTTTGCTATTGACCTTAGGAGTGCAAGGATACTGCCCAGATCTTTTTTTCAGTAGTTTTAAACCCATCATGTTATTCTCTAGTTGGTGAAACAAACTAAAAACCTGCTTCTGCCTAAAACACAGTGCCAAATAATACTGTGCTTTAAATCAGTATTATTCCTCAATGATGTGACCTATTGCATGATCCATTTTCTGTCTGTCTTCTCTAGAGTAAGTTAATGTGGCACAATTAAAAAAGATGAAGAGCAGAAGGGCATTCTCATGTAATCTTTAAAAGAATGGCACTCTTAAATGAAGAATATAATTATGCCTAGTCTATGTTAGATGCACATGACATGGTGTTTTACTTTCTAATAAAGTCTGTCTTCAGCATTCATTTAGCTCTGCAATATCACAATGAAGAGAGATATAAAACTACCTAGATAGAAAGACAGCTGCAACACATTTTAAAAAAAGAAGAATCTGTAGTATCTTCTTTCAGGAACTTTTGAACAGTCAATGTAAGGAACTAAAACGTCCAGCTTTCAGTTTAACAGTACCTAATTGTTCACACACACTATATCTAGCCTATACCTAGTTGCCCAGAGGTGATACTTACCATTATGGAACAAGATTATTTTGATCTGTGTTGATGTATTTGTAAGCATTTATGATATTTATTCCCTTTTATGTAGGTGATGAATACAGACAAATCTGGGGAATGAGGTCATTGCTCATATACTTAAAACCTTGCAACCCTGGGCCCTTATGAAATATTCTAACCATGTGTATTCATGAAATAGTTTTTTTTGAGTGTACTCAGCTAATGTTTGCATGACCTTTAAACAAAATAATGTCTTTGTGCTGGGTTCATTGCAAAATGAAAACATGCAGCATGATAGAGTCTGAAAAGCTTTGAGAGAGGTTCTAGTACAGAGCGAGTGAATGTGTAACATGACAGGTGCTCATTCCTTTGTATTAGGCAGTGAGAATTCATGTTTTATCTTTGAGATGTTTGACACATCAAAAAATATCTTATCTTTTTGGGTAATCAGCAGTGTAAAAATTAGCTCATTCTTCTATCCCTTTTTATTTGTGTATCTTCACACTATAACAATTTTGTACCATTCTGTTTTTGATTTTCAGAAATACAACTTTTTACTATTAAATATAAATATGCATGTAGTCTATTACTTTATTTATATTTTCATAAACCATATTAACTCCAGATATACTCAAATAAAGGCAGTGGAAGGAAATCAAATGAAATGAGCATTGACTAGCAAGTGTAATGTTAGAAATGTATGTAAGAACCCAGGTATATATCTTCCATTAGTCCAAAGTAATGCCTGTTATCTGACTGGATGACTTGACAGAAACAAGTGATCACAGCTGTTATTTACTGAGGGCTTAGGACAAGTGGCTGTACTTTATGTACCTATTCCCAGGTGTAGCACATTATCTGCTCTAAATCTGAATTTAGCTGAGTGTGACAATTTTAACATAAGAGACCTTAGAGGTAAATATGGGATTAATATTCCTGTGCAGATGGCATCACTCAAGGGTGGAAGCTTAGCAGAGTTCTTGGCATTGAGGCTTAAAATGTCAAGCATTATCTGGGTCTGTGCTTATGATAACTCTTCCCCAGAACTCAGAATTTTATAATGGTGTTAGGAATATGTAAGATGCTTTCTAATCCTCTGAAGACATTCAGCTAAATTCCTGACCAAATTTCTGGTATCAAAGGAGTTCTATTTTCTTCTGTAGCACAATTGTGTACTTTTTCAGCAGGACCTCTAAAAGCTCTCATAGACATTAATTGGTCCTTAGTGAGTCTGCAGAGGCTTTTTATCATGAGCAAGGAAATAGGAGTTTTTAAAATCATCAGCAAAGAATTACTTATTTTTCTTTTCTTGTTTTTTTTTATTTTTCTTATTTTGTGGATTTTTTTTTCTTACTATGAGCAAAGAAGCATTTTGTTTGGTTATTTTTTATTGTTGTTGGGTTTGAGGGGTTTTTTCCCTTCTTTGGTTCATTGGCTAGTTGGGGGTTTTGGGTTTTCCAGTTTCAGGGTTTTTTTACCATGAGCTAGGAAATGTTTTGGGCTTTTTTACCATGATATAGGAAGTGAAACTTTTTTGACAGGTCACAGCTACAAACTTCTGCAAGTACATGTTCCTCATCTTCTGCAGTGCTTTTCCACATAGGGTCTGAAAAGGTCACAAAACTTGTAAAGTGCATGTTGTGTGCATTATGCCTGCAGGATATGCTCTATATCAAAATTTCTTTGATTCTCTCCCACCATCTACATTGAAGGGCTTCTGTGTTGTAGGAATCACTAAGAGGGTAGCCACAGTACCTCAGTGCAACATCTCATTCCGAGTCAGGGCATAATGGCATTACAAGGTCTGCAACAGCTGCTGCAGAGATATATCCGTGACTCATCTGAAATCCTACTATGAATAAAGCACTAATCCAGCATCATAACCTCTTCTGCTAGCCAAAGAAAAATGCTAAATATGAATAAATCTGTTTTAGAATGCAAATGTAGTGAAAGGTTGGTAAGATTTCAAAGAAGTTGAAAAACTCTATTATCCCAGAAAAGAAAAATTGAAGGAGAAATGAAAAGAAAGTTTTCTCAAAGTCTTCCATTTCCATTTCTCTTCTAGTTCTTTAGAGATCCTAGCATCTATTTAGACACCAGGAGACTAATCTAATGTTTATCTGAGAGAAAAGGATCATAAAAAGTAGACTACCAGGTGAAATCACTATTACATCAGATGTTTGGAAATTAAAACAGATGATTATTCAGGTTTTGAAACACAGAACAGTAATCTCCATGGGTGGAGATTAACTAGTTCATCTAGCTGCAAAACCTCCACCAGCACTAGCACTACCTGTTGTACATTTTATCTCTCTTACCAAGCTGAATTTGATGCATGTGAGGATATAATCTTCCTCTAAGCCAAAAAAAATACTGCTTTATACATTCTTTTAATTCTCAAACATTAGCCTGCTGAAAAGGAGGCTGTCCATGCTCAGAGAAATACCTACTGTAAACTTAGATCCAGAGAGGTCTAAGATAATTTTGATTCACCTTTCACTGCAATGCTATGGAATAACTGAATTCAGTGTTACTGAATGGAAAGATCAGCATTAATAGAACTGAATGCAGTTTATGCAGTGTCTCAATTTTAATAAGCTTATTTGTAGCTTTAAAACCCACTGAGAAGCTGATCTATTTATATCTCAGCCCTACCGCACACAGCTGCAGTATGCTTAGGACCCAGAGAACTGAGTGATCTTGAACCCAAATGGAACTCTATGCAGAGCTGATTTAAGGGGAAAGTATAGTTTGCCAAAGCAAAATGCAAGAAAAACGTGGTTTTGCTAAACCAGATGCTTTTCTGGGACACGGAAGGGAGAAAAGTAAAGGTGCTTCATCCTCCATTGTGCAAGAGCAGCATGTGTCCAATTGACAGGATCCCTGTTTTATTAATTGTTCCCTTCAATGAGCTAGAAGGCAAACATTAATTTAGCTCCAGATAGTGCCTCTCATTTCCTGCAGTGATTTCCACAATTGTCTCTTTACCAGTAGAATGTAGCTGATAATAGCTTTTGGAAACAATTATAAAATTCTTAGTTTAGAAGAAAATGAATAGTATTGCTTATTTTTCATTCTTCTCTTGTAAAGGAGCAAATATAGAAAACTAAGTAAAACAAGTTTTAAAATTAACAATCCATAAAATTATGTGTTATTTTACAGTCAAGCTAAGCATTTCCTGTATATTTATGGAGAATTATTTTAATTGTGGAGATAAGTTGACTCTAATGGTTGGCAATGTCACATGATTACTGAACATGCAGGGATAAAACACAAACTGCAATGGGTGCATACATCAAAGCAGTGACTCAGCATCCAGCACATGATCTTTGCCTTAGTTTCCCAGAGGAAATGTGGCAGTGAAAAGAAACTGATTCCTTTCTCTCACAGGGAAACTAAAAAAGAGGAACAGAAACCTGTTCAGGTTCTCAGTTCTTGTTGTGTGAGTGGCCAGCAGTTTCACCCCCAGAACTTGCGCTCTTACTGCCTTCTTCTTCCCAGTGGGAGCTGCCTGTTGCCACCTGGAAAGACAACTGTAGCCTCTACTAACAATGGCAACAGAGAGTGTCAAATATACTTGGGTAGTGTGATCACAGGCCACTCATGAAAGGCAAAGATATATTCAGGACCCATCTAAAGGGGAAGAAGAAGAGTTGTGCAAATGCACTGCATGGTACAAGTGTGTTGGTCAGTGCAAAGCTCCTCTGCTCCAAGAAGCGCTTGCTTGCACAAGGCTGAGAGAGGCTGCGGGAGCTGGATCCCCACAGTAAGGCCTGGAGCATGGAGATAAAGCCAAGGAGACACATACACTAATTGGATTCTTGTTGATTGCACAAGAACGTTATCTTTCCTTGGCTTTGAGATTAAATCCTTCTGGGGATGGGGATGCTGTCACCGAAAAAGCACCTGCTATAAACTACATTTGACAGGTAATAAAATTGATATAATCAGTTATAAGTCCCCTTTGCAGGGACTTCACAGTTGAGAGTAAAAGAAGCAGTTCTGAGCTTAAACACAATCTCTAACCCTATCGACAGCTTTAGCATGCTCTTTTTTTATGTAAAACCAAAGTTGGATTTCAGTCCTATGCATGAAAATCCTCTGCTTCCATGGAAGACAAATGTCCAATTGTAATGCTGCACTATTTTTGAAAATAATACAAACTGCAAGAACAAAAGAAAAAAAATAGCTGGCAACAGTGCATGTTCCATACATAATGATGGCACAGAAGGAAAAACGCTCTTGTGAGTTGTCCTTTATGAAACTGAAGTAAAACATTCATTCATAGTGTAAAAGGGAGTACTGGGAATCCCATGCGATGCTAGTAGTCACTTTCACAAGGATTAGTATAGGAAACTCATTCATTCCCCATTCTGCAGCACTTATGAATTATTCAGTTGATCCTGTTTGGGACGATAAATGTTGGATGCTATAGGAGCATATGCTATGATACTTTTAAAATTTATTTTGATATTTGTCAGTCTTCAAATTTGCTTTTCCAGAATGCCAAATATTATTGCTTTAGTTCCTGTATTTTGCTTCTTACCACTGAGTTTACAAGAACCCCCATATGTGCTACTACTTGACAAGAATTCTGAAATGAATCAACTAAAAAAGGTTTGATGCTTTAGAAAGCTACTAATGTAGACATTCTGTCTCAGATATTAACAGTATTAGTCAGCCACCAAATAAACATAGCTTATCTGGACTTTTTTCCAGGCCTTGGAAAAATTTCATTAGGCTTTAAACATTTTTAATCTAGGTCTTATGTCAAGAGTGATGTAAAGTTCAAACTGAGATATGTTTATGAACTGATAAAAATCAATACAATTTGATGAACAGTCTGGCAAAATACCAAATAAATACTCATTACTTGTTTGGGTGAAGAAAGTTTGGCTGATTTTAAAGTGCTTGCTGGATCACCATGCAGTGACTTACAGCACAGGCTACTGCTACCTTGTGCTTTGTTTCAGGGCTGCAGTCCTGAGACTCAATGCATTGGACATTCTTTTAAAACAGTCCAAGTATTTTATAGAATACCCATTTCAGTTCTTACTTCATCAAGAAATGCTTAGTATATTGGTTTGAAGCCGCTATTTATATTGTTAAAGTGAAGCTGTCACTGCTCTGTTGAGTGCCTTGGTTACAGTGGGGACAAAAGGGATGCAGTGAAGAACTTTTATTATGCAACTGAAATATGTCCTTCACCTGATGTGATTTTTTTTCTTTTGCAGTCCTGTATTCTGCAGCAGACAGTTGAGTGGCCGAAGAGCAACGCTGCCATGCTGGGAGCTCCTCTGCTCCACCGCAGTGCCGCGATTGCGCTGCCTCTGCAGCCACAGCCAGCCAAGCAAACACAGTTGCCAGCTGCGTGCTAGGATCAAGAGTTAGCCTGCTGACAAAAAGCCCAGTAGTTTTCCTAAGCACTTGACTTCCAAGAAGAAAGCTGGCCTTCTCTCCCCACTGGAAACATCTCTCATTCTCAGTGCTCAGTCTCAGTGTGTGCTTAATCTGTCATCATCCTCATGTCAAAAAAATGTGAGGGTTGTTTGACCTGACACAAATCCTGTCTCTGGAACAGCAAGGGAAGTTGGCTGAAAGAATCCCTGTCAAAGATAGTTTTCTGATAGCATCATAATGTGAATGCACCTGATTATTCTGAAAATATATGGGAGAGCATGCGTATCAAGGAAGTGCTTGATAATTCTGCCACTGATTTAACTATATAGGAGTATTCAATCTAACTGACAATCCAGCTGAAAATAAAGTAAGTTAAAAAATAGTATATGTGCACGAATCAATTTTAGCAATCAGAGATTACTATTGTATTAATAGCAGACCAACACAGTTTCTCCACAGTCCTTTGCTTGGTGTACCTGCAGGGCAGCTTAGTTTCCACCCAGGGAACCACTGCACATAGACCCCAGCAGTCCCTGCCCCACCAGGCCTCCCCAGCCCCACTTCCAAACTCACATCGTTTGTCTTGAGAGCTACATCTGTTTCAGTAGGAGAGAAAGGGCAAAGCCTGAATCCTCAGAGCTAGGTATAAAATGGCTTTTGTGTGTATGCATATGTGCATATGTATGGAGGACACGTGGGAGATATAGGCCCATATTTTTTCATGGTAACAAAGAAGGAAATAATTTTAGATGATTTTGTGTGCCCAGGTCCCAGATATGTTAATTATTAGAGTTAAAGGACAAGAAATGCAGATTCAAGTAAAGTACTGTTACCAGAGATATATTTTGTAGGAATTGCAGTAGCTACATCTGTGATGCTATTTCAAATGTTATTCTCTGAAAATTCTCATTTCTGCAGAGAACAGGAAGAGAATGACAGACGCTTTAATACAGTGGTAGTTTTCCCTTTTGTATTCATGAGCAGGCCTTGAATTCTGCTCCTGGGGTTTACATCATTAGACTTCCACTTGACCTGAATCTTCCTTGCATACTTTGATTTTGACACCATTAAGTTTATTCGACAATGGAATTATTTTCATCCTGATTACTTTTCTTGTCTGTGTTGTTTTCACAAAATGAGACAGAGACTAGAAAGGAAAAAAAGTAATCGTAGAAGTCCTAACACTTTCCTAATGTTTTATTTCATTTAGCCTAGCAACTCTCTGCTGTGAGGCATGCTGGTGAACAGTGTAGGACCTGGCTGGAAAAAAAAAACAAGTTACAAGTTATGTGACACATTAATAAAACTGCTTTAAGAATGTAAGAATGCAAGACTGCACAGGATCCATGTAGGTAAAACTTTACTTTTTATAGAAGGACTGAAATATTCTTAGGCTTTTCCCAAATTAAGTTTTCCCCACCAGAACAACAACATCTTGAGGAATGTGTGATTTTTACAGAAATGCATTGTTTCAGTTACCTTTCTTTGTCAATTCTTCCTGTCTCTGAGCAATATTGGATACTTCCCTTGTGTTAAAACATTTTTAGCATGAGTGATCCTGCATTTTCTAACCTTGCCAAATTTTTATTTATCTGTGCTTTCTGTTTTTATCTGCTGTTGTGTGGTGGTTAAGTTTAATTAACACCTTTTGGAAAACTTCTCAAGTTATTTCTGCTAGTGGGGATAATGATTCATCCAGATAAGATGTCTTTTTAAAATTAGAAGATGGTGAAGACATTTACTTTTACTTAATTGTAAAAGACACATTGGTTTCTTCTGTTGTCACTCCAGGCAGTGTGTTCCAACATAATGAGAACTCCTATCTTCTTTTCTTAAGAAAACTTTTTTTTTTTACCCCTTCTTCTAGAACATAGGGAAAAAGCTGGTCAAGTGAGCCAGTTGTTTTGCTTGGGCTACTGATTCTACTTCCTTTGGAGGACACATTTGAAATTTATAGACTGTATGTTAATTTTTTTTTCTCATTTCCTGTATTTTATGTGGGAACTTCTCTTTGCTCTGAAAAAGTATTTTATTGTTCGTAAGTGTCTGCTTTTTTGAAACATAGTTACATACTATACAAAAAGGGAGAGAAAAAAAAGAGACAGTGGTAAGTGAAAAATGTAAGCCTCAGTCTAGAAATTCAGGATCAACCTGAATTCAAGTAGTGATTTTGCCTTATCTCCTGGCTTTGTCTGCTTTGCTCTTTTATGACCCAAGAAGCTAAGATAGTAGAACTGCACGTTTTTGTCTCTCAAACATAATGATTATAGCCATAGCAATGAAATTCAGTTGTAATTTAAAGTTTTTCTTTTAAACCAGCTACTAAATGACCTTAGAAAAGCAATGTCCAGGGAGCAATGGGAATCTGGCTGTGTCAAATTAACTGAGCAAATTAACTGCACTCAGCAGTTCCAGTTTGAAACGTTTGCTTCCTATTGCTACCTCCTTCACCCCTCCTGCCCCTGATTTACCCACTCTTGAACTTATATGAGCAATTCAAAACCGTAGAGCACCCAACATAAACAATTATGAATAGAGATTGTAAAAGTTATATCTGAAGTTTTCTCCTCCCCTTTCTTTTTAAAAAATAATTTTTTTTGTGCTCCTGCTCTTTGGAGCATGTAGCAGATGATTATTTCACTTTCTTGAATTTCAAAAGGGAATAGGATATAATTTGAATTCGACTGTACAGTGTTCTATCAAGACATATTCCAATTTATAGTTTAATTTGGTGAATGGCAGTGTAAAACAAGAAAAGAAAAAAATATTTTAGATGAGTTTAAAAAATCTGATTAAACTGATTTTGTAATGGCTTGTATGTCAAGAGAGCAGAGTAATATTAGACTTACTCTTCTATTTTTGGCTGCCTAGTTTCTAAAAATACAGAAAACTCTCTTGACAATATGCGAAAGAATTGCAGTTACATTTAAACACCACCCTTGAAAATACGTAGGTTGATTTTGTGGTGACTTTTTTTTTTTAAACTTTCTTGCATTAGGAAACGTCTTGCTACAAAGCACTGCTTTTGCAGATACATGGTAAGGATGTATGATACAAAAGGTGTTCTGGTGGGATTGCTGATGCCCAGCAGAACAGGAAGAAAGCAGAAGCAGACATTGTACATTGCACAGGCTCCCCTGAGATTAGAAGAGAAACATTTCACTGAATGTCACAGCAGCAGATTCCCAGGGCTTGATTATAAAAGTGTTGAGCCTTCTTCATTATTTTGGGCTTATTTTGTTTTCAGAAGAGTGGTGGAATCTGGCTTTGGTGTCCAAACTTCCTCCAGGGTCTGTGTATTACATGCAATGCTGGACATCTCTGCTGTGGAGATAATCTGAATGATTCGGTTATCTTGGGTTAAACCAGCACAGGTGGAACTATCCACAGAGAAAATGATATTTAAGTTTTTGTATCCATATTGCAGATGAAGGGACTACTACAGATGTACAATCTCTAGTGACCAGCCCATCTCTTGCTCACTGCAGTCTGTTTCTCTGATAGGTCCTGCTTAGGGAATGGGGGAAAAAGTACTTTTGTCTGTACTTCCACTTCCTTAAAGTCTTTTCTCTTCAGTATCCCACCTGTAGCAACATGGTTACAGATTTGTTTTTAACCTTCAGAACAATTTAATACTTCTGGTTCATTTAAGTAGTTCTTTACATCTGGATGATTGCAATCTGCTTCAATTGGTTCTTGAGGGGATAAGAAATCTCTCACAACAGTAACTAGAAAGACTGGAAGAATTTTTGGTTTTGTGCCCCTCTATTTTTTTTTTTTTTGGAAGAGCCTTTTCTCTTGCTGTTTGCCTCCTGATTTTGCTACAGGCTCTAGTAGGAACAGGGACATGATGTTCTAGGAGCGGGATCTCAGTAACTAAGAAATTTAGGATTATACAGCTTGGGTTCATAGTGATACCACTCTGTCTTCTGAGCCAGCAATAAGATTTATGACATTCAATTCAACAGTTATATTTCAAAACAGTAGAATCATCTGTGTAATTTTTTTAATCTAGCCAATAAGAACAGTTGCTATAAAATCTGTCTTCTATATTGCTTTGACTTTCTAGATTAGCTGTTTCATTCTAACCACCCAGTCATTGGCATCACAGTCACACGTCCTCCATCTCCCCTTCCCTGAAGAGACTTACATCTAAATATTAAATTAGTGTTAAGTGAAGGATAATTTGAAATGTCTAGGAAATTAAGTTTAAAACACTGATCTAAGCTATTCCCTCTATGTCAGACATTATGCACATTACTTGAAGCAATTCTGTGCCATTTCACATCATGCAGCACCACAGATTACTGGTTTGAATTCATGATCATTAAAGACAGGATGATGGGAGAGACAATAATGCCCCTTAGTGCTTTTTCCATCTGTCAACTCCCCAGCCAACATGACACAGGGACTGTACTCTGCACTGCAGAAAGACAGACCAAAATGAGTCTGTGGTCAGTCTTCTGTTACTGTTTATAGTATTCCAGCTACCTCTTTTCTCTCCATTCACAGTCAGTGTGCAATCACAGGCCTAGTATTGTTTGGTTTTATGTACTTGTTTTGCTCACAGACACTGTGAACTCCATACCTATAGACCTGATTTCTGGAGAAAAAATCAAATATGAAACAAAGCTTCCCATAACGGGGAAGGAGGGGTAGAATCTAGCAAGCCTTTTATTACTGCAAGGTTTGTGTTATATGTTATTGTATTATAGCAATGTCGTCGCCATACTAATCTTAATTTCATTATTCAGATATAATTTTTTTCCTTCTTGGAGAATTGCAGCACCATTTCATGTAAATATGTACTTTTTCAGAGTGGCTGCTGTTAAAACCTCACTTCGTTTTACCTTTGTGTATCAACAAAGTAACACTAAAGATTTAGGGTACTCTTATGTTTCTCTTCCTGTTATTTCTCAGGGAGGAGAATTTATGATTTCACTGTTATGGCTTTGAGTGCAGGGAGAGGGTTTGATCCAGACAAAGAGCAGGGTAAAGTACCACCAATGACCTGACCCAGATGTAAAGTGTGGCCCTTCATGCAACTCGGCAGGAACACCTGAGCAGCGGAGGTTCATGCTTTCCTTCAATTAGACTGCTTGTCTATTTTAGCTGTTTAGGATAGCCATTATTAATTTTTGTTTGGCAGCACATAGCTACAGCTAGTTTTTACCAGAGAAAAGCTGTGTACCCTGCATGCCAAGTGCAAAGAAATTGTACCAGTCAATGAGTGTCACTGCAAAGGTATGTCTCACTTTGATAAAGTAACGTGCAATAATATCAACCACTCTAGTTTGATAAGATTTTTCTTTACAGTTAATTGCCTGATTTTAGACTAAAGGTTATTCCAGACTGTCAAACAGTGATTTTAGACCTTTAAACATAGCTATATAATGAATGTACTGTTTAGCTTATAGGTTATATTTCCACTTTTGCCTCAGTTTATTTCCATACCTCTAATCACACTGAGGCAACTTGTGTTTTCAGGGGCCTACAAAAAGACCAGGGAATGGGAAATTTTGTCTCTTTAGAGTGTAAACTCCTTTAGATGTCTAAATAGATTAATCAGTGACAGAAGGCTGATTACCTTAAATCATCATGCTTTTTCTTTTTCCTATGTTTACTAGGTCAACAGAGGGAATCAGAGAACATGTAAACAATTCCAAGACTTTCTGAAGAGTCAGGTCTACAGATCTGCATTTGCTGTATACTCTGGAAACCTGACCTCAGTCAAATGTTCTGTTAGTCTGCAGCAGATTGAACAACTGCATTGCTGTAAACTGAGTTTGCTTCTTGACAAATCAGCTTCTGCGATTTCTAGCCATGCTTGTTTAAAGTAGAGGCTGTCCAAGGCAGGCTTCTTTTGCTCTGCTGGTGTTCGGAAACATGAACGTGAGGTAGCTTAGAGAAAGATTTAACTCTTCAGTTTCAGTTATGACTGTCTTTTAAGAAGCTAGTCATAAATTTTCGTGGGTTTTCCCCCAAAATACTGTGAGGAGCAGAACTCTCCTCAGATTGTATCCTAAAGAATTGGGCTTCAGCACTGGGCACAAACCTCCTGGCACAGCTCAGAGCAAAAGGCACACTGGAAATTGTGCAAACCCAACGTCCTTGAGCACTGAGGGTTGTGAACTCCCTAATGGACAAAATAAAAGCGTACTGTGATGTAGTTGGTAAAAGCTCTATACCAAACAGTGGCAAGAATGAGAATGTTACATTGTAATGCCACTTAAGTGTTTGCAAAAGTGGCAAACAGAGCCATTATGTGGTGTGCACTACTTTGGAGATGGGGAAAATGTTGAAGGAGCTTTTATTTTCTCTCTAAAATTTTCTTGAATATATATATACTAAAAAAGGAGGGGGAAAAGAAAAAAAATGCTGTGAGTCATTATGATATTCATTTTCAGTAGCTGCACAGAAAAAAATCTGGTCACTGACTTTGAAAGTGAATTTATGGGGTCAGCCCATATTAATATGGATAAAATTAATTCAGTACTGACAAAGATTAGAAGTTTTGCAATTTCAGAGTGGACTGCATTCAAAGAAACTGCACAATCTCTTCTATTTCCAGCCTCAAGTGAATGGTTTTTCTCTTATTTGCAATTGAGTACATTCCCTTGATAACCACAAGATAGAATTAGGTGCAATAACATTAGAAAAAAATACATGTGTTTACTTTGAAATTTTTTTTGGGGGGGAATATTAAAATTACTCAGTGTAGTTACACTGACACACTTATTAATTTCCTTCTCTCTTTTCCTCTGCTGTATCCCCTTATGCTTAGCTAAAAGAAAAGGCAATATCTCACTAGCTAGTTCACTGCAGCTTGAAAATCTTTGTGGCAAGAAACTTCATGAAGAAAATAATGTTTTGACTTTGCATGTTTATCTGTGTACTGATTGAGCTTAGGAAAAATTTATGACTGTTTTTGAAAGATTAACATAGGTAGTTTCATTATCGATTTAAGTCATTAATTAAATTCTGCTCACTTAAATTTCAGTGGGTTCATTTGGGCTGCTAACCATATTTATCACTTACATGGCTAATTCAAATGAGAGCTTTATGTACTGCATTACATGATAAACCACTTCTCTGCTTCTGCTAAGCATGCAGTAACACTTCAGAGCAGCACCTTCTGCTGTATGTTGCTTCAGAGAGGACTGTCTTTTCCTGTGGGTTTTCAGTGTCTGGAAGACACTCATACACATCATGGAAAGAAAGAAAGAAAGAAAGAAAGAAAGAAAGAAAGAAAGAAAGAAAGAAAGAAAGAAAGAAAGGAAAGAAAGAAAGAAAGAAAGAAAAAGAAAGAAAGAAAGATAGATTAAACCATTTTCTACAAAAAATACCTTTCCCAATTCACTTCCCCATTCCTTTCTGAGATGTTTTTAGGTCAGATATTGTTTTTAGGTCAGAAATGTCTCTCTCACCCGTGGCTCAAGCAAATGAGCTGTTTGCAGGGAATCTGCTGGAAGTTGCATTAGAGGAAGAAATGTTCCTATAAAACTACAAAACAACTGCAGTGCCAGAATAGCAATGAGCTCTGTGAAGCCCTTTCTTAGTTACCAGAATTGCTTGCCTTCCGACACTAGTCTACTGCAAGACCTGTGTATGCCACGTGCTGTCTTGCACCCAAGAGATGTTCTCTGTGTAGTTAAAAAGAGCCCTTCCTGGACAGGGTTGGCTAAACTTCACCACCAGAAGTTTTTAATATAGCTATATTCCATTCCTTACATATCCATCATAAGGAAAGGGCTGCAGAATCATAACATCAGCTTATCATGGCTCTGTGGTTTCTGATGGGAAAACAAATATATCACGTAAAGGGAATAAAGTGCTTTTCTCTGGTTATCATTCCACTCCAGGCTTTTGTGTCGCAGATTGTCTGGCAGACTCTCACAATTATTTCCTCCTGCAGCTTCTGGAAATGATCTCTGCACTAAAGAGAAATATGCCCACAGCAGAAATGGGTTTTATTTGTGGTATTCTTTTATATTTTTCCATTTTACCATTAACTGATTTTTAGCTCTCAATCTTTTCAATGTGTAGGAACATAATTTCTGTCAAGACTTATGCTGTGCTCCAGGTAATTGTTGATATGCCTGAAATCTGTGTCCTATTAATGTATTCATATTGTTGTTTTAGATGAGCACACTAGACCTGAGTCACCTCACAGGCTGCACTGAGCAAATGACATTGCACTTCAACAGAGCAGATCTGGCTGCCTGTGAGGAGCTGCAGGAATGCATGGAGCGGGTCCCAAAGATGCTCTGATGCAAAGGTGCATACACAGCTGAAAGTAATACTGCCTAAATGGACTTTCCCGTTTGATTTGTTAAATTTCATCTCTTCAGGCTATCATGAAATTTACAATTTGGGGTGGGTTACGGAATAAAAATATCCAACACTGTTATGCTTTTGACTGCTTTTGACTTCGAGTCTGATTATCTTTCTAATGAAAGGGAACAGCAGGCATTTGAATATGAGCTGGCTGGCTGGTCCATGCTCCGAGAGTGCTTTTCCCCCTCCCCCAGTCCTCCTCCTTGGTAGATAAAGCAGTGGCCACTCATTCTCCTGAGGCAGCTCCCCTAATGCTGGGCTTTAAAGCAGCCATCTGGCTCCTTCCTCTTGCCCAGTACTGTGTCACCTCAGAGGCACACCAAGTTCCCACCTGCCACGCAGGGCCTCAGGGTTGGCTGCTGGCCTCTGAATTGCCGGAGATCTGAGTGATTCAAATGGATATCACTAAAAATAAGCCTTTTTTTTTCTCTCCCTAACCAATGTTACCGCAGAGTACATTTCCTTGAGAGCTGGGGAAGAGCACATTGAGCCTGACACCTGATGAAGTAGTTAGTCTCTGGCTAGCATCCTTCTGTTGATGAAAAACATCACATGGAAGGTAGAATTGCTAGCTGTTTTCCTTTCAATGCCTCAAATAACTCAGAGTGAACAGGTTCAGAAATGAACATTTCTTGCCTCTCCATTGCTTCCAACACCACACAGAACATGTTTATTTTTTCAGTTACTTTTTTGAGTGATTTCAGTTACTTCCTGTGTATGCAGCATTATGTCTGTGCTTGTGATTCATTGCATTGCTTATGAATGTTTAGAGTCTGGAATCCTCCGGTAAAACATGATTTGTAAATACATCCTCCATGTGAGGGAGGGAGGAAGAAAGGAAGGGAGGAGAGAGGACTCTAGCATTTCACTGCCTGCTGCACTGATCAAGTATGGAAGTAGAAATAAAAAATTCTGTCCAAAGAAATTTGTTCTTTATTTAAAGAGCTTAAAATGGAGGTTTGAAATTAAGACAAATGGTAAATTATATATATACATGCATTTAACAGTAATGTTACCAACTGTTTGGTTTTAAATTATAGACGCAAAATCAATTCTCCCCATACTTTTGAGAAGGAGTGAGAGCCAGACAAACTGAGAAATGTCCAGGCTCTTCCCCCCAGCCCTCTGCCCATTCTAGACCATTGGTCACTGTTTGTCTCTGCTCCAAGCATGTAAGCAGACTTTGGCAGCTGACTGCTGGGAGAAATTAAATGGATCAGTCCCATGTGACATGTGATGAGAAACAGAGAATCAGTCTTTAATCTAGTTTTATTTAACTGACTTTGCAATTTATCTTTTTTCCTGCATATTTTTCCTTCATATTTTTTATATATATTATATTTCCTCTTTTTTTCCTGCATATTGTTTAGATCTAACCCCTCCAAGAACTGTGGAAACCAATGCTGCTGTAAAGGAATCATATTGACTACATTAACATGGCAGGGTCAATCAACAGTATTGAGTATTTTAGTTCCAATACACAGATCTCCATAATTGGGTGAGATAACAACTTGTCATTCTGTTCTCAGAGCAGCCATATGATGAGGCTAATATGAGCTTCTGCTAGCAGGGAAAGAGTAGGGAACCATCAGGGTCTGAAACAGAGAATGCTGTCTGGTGCAAGCCCAAGACTGTGTTCCTCACCTCCCCTTTCCCTTCTCCCTCACTTTCTCCCTTTTTCCCTTTCTTCTTCCCTCCCTCAAGTGCATATTCTTTCTGTCTCATCCCAACACTGTCTTGTCCTTCTCTGCTTTGAGATACCAATTTCTCTCTAAATGGTTACAGCTAGTCTCTTTTTCTAGCTGGGAATAGTCTCACTGAAACAAAAATGGAGATCTGAAACTGTCTTACTCAAACACATCTGTTCCACTGCAATTTTCATAATCCAGGTGTTTTTTTCCATAGTCACACAGATCCAGCCACTTGATCAGCTGCAGCACCTTGCAAGGGCTGGGAAAAACAGTGGTAAACAGATTCCTGTTTAGTTAATTAAACTGTTTTGGTGGTGTGGAAAAAGCAGTGCATTCCCCTCCTCCATCAACTCTGCTCTCGGACACAGCAGAGTATTTTTTCCCTGCAATGCTTCCAATAAAACTCAGCCTCAGGCAGAGAACCTGGCAAAGAAAATTTTAGTCCAAATAATTAGGCAGAGACAACCAAAATAGGATCTTTCAATGGAAATTGTCATGACACTGACAATAGGTGATGTTACCAGCTTTGTCTGGTGCTGTGTATGTCCAGCTTTCCTGCGCGCACTGAGCTCACGAGGCAAACTCAGAGGACAGGAAGACCTGAACAAGGGGCTTGAAGTTTTTCTCTGCAAGTTCCCTACAGCTATTCATCTGTGTTCCATTTTATCAGCATCTGTGGCAGGATGTAGCACAATGAATGCATGAGTATTCTCATGTATTATTAAACAATTAACCAGGTGACATTTTTGGATTTTATATTACCCTCTAGTAAATGCGTAACACTCATACACTAGTAAGTGACTGAGTGTTCTGCTGGGTCTTAGGCTGTCAGTAATTGTGTGCCATTTTAAAACAGCCAAAGAAACAATGTAAAATGCTTACATGAAAATGGGAGAAAGTAGACAAAGACAGACAATTCCCAAGAAGACAAGAAAAAACTCATACCAATGACCTGCACAAGCTTAGGCTGATGTAGCATAATGGACCTAAAATTCATCAATATCTGATATGAAAAAATACTATACTTTTAGTTTAAACCAAAAAGAAAATTCTAATGTTTTATGGATACACAAATTCTTCCAAATGTCTTACACAAACATTTCAGAGTTCAATCACCTAAATTGTCTTGGCCAAGCCTTAAGTAAAAGTGGCCTTTTTTACAGACCAAATGGCAAATAGTCTCTCCCACCTTTTAGTCAAACAAATACAATTTGTAATCTACTCCATTTTACCAGCTCAGCCTTTCTCCGTTTTTAGAGGGCAGTTTTATCCCAGATCACCTGTTTCCCTCCCCCAAAGTACTCACAATTAGGAAAATGATACTTGTTTTCTGACTTGAGACTGCAGTAGAACCGCCATCTTGCCCTCTACCAGCCATTTGAGTCTTTGCCATGTCAGACTAAGTAGGTTAAGTATTCTAAGTGTACATAAGAGTAGAACTAAGTAGTACATTTCTCTAAGATTGAGTGCTTTCTACCCTTCACTGTTTAATAGTAGTGAAGAGAGATGGAAGCCAGTTCCATCACAAAACCCATATACAGTTAAAAGCTGTAACCGTAGCAGCAGCAATGAGAAGAAATATAGCTGGTCTTGTCTTGTACCACCTCTGTTCTTCTGGTAGGTTGCATATTCATAAGAACACCCTGAAAAATGATTGGAACTATCTAGAAATGACCTGGGACTCCATGAACCTTTTCCAGTGACATAAGGCTGCCTGTCCCAAAAACAGCTCTCAGAGAGGCCTGGTAGGAACAGAAATTTACCAATTTCATGTAGCAGCTGGACTGATGCAGAAGTCTTAATGGGAGAATTAGAGCAAGGCTTCCCTGCTTGGGGGAGACTGTGGGAGATGCTCTTCTTCAGCTGTGTCTCTTCACATTTCCTGGGCTGCCTGGCCTCTGGTCAATCTTCCTTGCATGCCAGTACACAGGGGATGAAAGGTCCCATGCCACTTTCAGCAAGCGCAGAACCGGCTTAGTTGAAAGAGTCTCAGATAAATTTCAAGGTGAATTTTTTTTAACATTGACTGGAGGGGGCTGTGTGTAATTGATCTGTACAATAAAATGAGTCCTGAGAACATTTCAATTTGGAGATGATATTTAACTGGCAATCTAATGTTATTGCTTCAGTGCTGCTGGTTGGAGGACGACTGGCATTTGTCTTGCTCTTCTTCCTCTATATGTCCATTCCCACCTGTGGACTGCTTTAAGTAATTTTTCAAGCAACACTAAGCCAGACTCCTGGAAACTAATCCTTGATGGATGATGTAATTTGAATGATGGATTCTTGTATCTCCTTCTAGATTAGAGACACTTTAGCTGTTCTTCCTTCAGATATTTTACAACCAGCAATAACAATAAAAGAAAGAAAGCAAAGACCTTGAAAACTAGTCACAGTTTTCCTATTGCTATGGAAACTAAATGTTGGTTGGTTTTTTTTTTCCCACCCATCAGTATATGCTATTATGCTTTATTACAAAACTCTGGTAAGGCTTATCTTCTTATAGTGAAGAGCTTTATGTAGCTTATGTAACCTTGATTAAATTGTTGCAGAAGTGGTAAGTCTAGACTATGAAGTAATGTTCTACAGCACAATTTTAACTTGAGATATTTTGCATACCAGCCTCTGTGGTCACAATGACAAGGGTTTCTCTATTATTCTCACTTCTCTGATCTACTAGGCAGACTTCTATGCAGTGCTGGGAGTTCTCTTAGTTTGCTTCCTAAGACTGTCTGCCTCTGCTCTTTTCAGTATCCATATGTAGACCGTCTGGGGAAGCAAAACACCTTTTACCCTATACTATTAGGGAGGCATTATGTCCTGTCACATATTCGATGAACAGATATTTTTGAAAACTCTGAAAATTAATTTATCCATGTCTTTTCCATGCTTTAAGTGCTGACTTTTCTGAAGTCCTACACAGAAAAAAATTTTGACAAATACTTGCCATATGGGGCAGCTCTAGCTGTGTCTGGTGCCATTCTTTGAGCAGGTCAAGCCCAAGTGTATTGGGTGTTCATGGAAAGGTGTTCATAGTGGGTAGGATGCAGAGTGGCCTCTGAGGAGGAGCTGAGCCTGCCATCCAAGCTGGTGGTGCCTTGATGAAAACAAGAAATAAGGCTTATTTTCTGCAGGACAGAAAAATACAAACCAAAGGTTCCTCCTTTTCCCCTGTATAGTACTCATCAGAAGAGACACACAACGTCCACTATTAACCCCAGCACCTCCCAGGAATGTTTAGGAATATATCCTTGAGAACTGTAGTGTGCCAAAGCCCAACTACTGGCTGGATGCTCAGCTGAATCCTGCTCACTCACCTGCCCTAGAGGAGTTTCCAATCTCATTCAGGTTCTTTCCTGGAGCCTGAGAGCTGAGGGGTTTGCCAGAGAGGTCATTCTAACCCCACTTCCCCCTGAGCCAGCTAGGTTTGCCCAAAATTTATGTCTTTTAGCTTTCACTGTAAATGGAAAAAAGTAAGATAAGGCTCAGGATCAGACCAAATACTCCTGACAAAAAGCTCTCACAGCTGCTGTCCATCCAGCTCTCCCTCAGGGCTCATAAACTAGAAACTACTGTTACATGGTGGCTGCTGAGAAAGAACTATTTCCCACTTCTGGCTCTAGATTAATCTCATCTCTCTGTTACTGGTGCCAGGCCTGCTGAGTCAGCTCCCTTCTCTGCTGGACCAGCGTCTGTATCTCCTGACTTTGCAACTCCTGCATTATAAGTTTATCAATTTTCCAGCACCTTTAAGCACATGGAGAGTGGGGTCAAAACTAGAGACAATATCTTTGTCTTGCATATCTGGAGGTCTTTTGCAAGGCTGTATAGGTGAGAAAATAAAAAAATCAGCACATCACAGCTTCCTGGACTTCATGCAGAAACTGCCGTGCAACCCATCCACCTACTGTCACCAGATGCAGGTGTAAGCTAATGGCTGGGGTTTTTCTTTAATGGTGAATATACTTGCTGGAGTGGTGTTTACTGATCATATCAGCTGTCACCGAAGTATTGTTTCACAAGGCTCTTGGGATCCATATGGGAGCATGCAGCCAGGAGGTTGCACTAATTTTCCTGCCACGGCAGAGTTAATGTCTCCAAAACCTAGTCTTCCAGAAGGCTCAGCTTGCTCACAGAAGAGATAGTTTGCTGACCTGTCTCTATCACCCCCACTTTTGTCTGTCATGAAAATAAACCATCTTGGAAACCAGTATCTGCAATCCTACTTGGGAGTGGGCTGTCTGTGCGTTTTTAGATATTGGGAATAACCCATAATTATGTGTGTCTGTCATCTAGCATAATATGGGTGCTGGGACCACGATTCTGGCTTGGAGACAGCATTACAGAAGAGAAATTATAGGGTAGATCTGCCTATATCCACACTATCATAGGAATAAACAACTAAGATAGTTCATATTTGGGGTGGAATTGACAAATGCTGTCCAGGTCTGAGGTAAGTGAGAAAGAGAGGGATATAGTGCTATGGAAGTGTAGGTGTAGCTGGAAGATCTACTGGGGAGGGCTCAATCCAGACCATCAGGCTGAAATTTTAGAGAAGTTGATTGAAAATGAAACATACAGTAAGGGTTTTAGAGAGTTACCTATTTGATGTAAATTTCTGTTTAAATTTCTCTCTTTTGTTTAATGGGGATGAGACCAGTTCATTAAAACCACTGACTAATTTCTAATAATACTTGGTGACTAATTTTAGCATATTAAAAACCTATGGTGCTATTGAAGTAGAAAACTTTGAACACTAACCATTTTGATTTGTCAAAATATTGTAATTTCAGAGTCTTTAATTTAAATGTAGTTCCTTAAATCTCAGCTACACATAAATGAGTCATGAATTTAAATGGAACAGATTAAAGTCTAACCAAAAGTATGCATAATTTACACAGAAGATATTGATCTTGTCTGTCCTTTATACTGTAGCTATATGTAATACAACATGGCCATTTCTCTCAGTAGGGTGTGTTCACATGAAAGGGAAGAGATTGCACTGAAAATACTGTGTTTCATGGTGTATGCCCACACACCTGCAGAGCATATGTTCTTTTAAAAATATCTGTGGTTGCAGTTCCCATGTTTTCTGTGTCATTTCTAGGTGGGAGTCACTTTGCATTCTTTGCCCAGTATACATAGCCTGGCCATTTCTGAAAGATGCATTAAAGTAAGACATATTAGGTACATGCTAGGTAGGAGCACAGAAGCAAACAGAAGGGTATTATTTCAAGTGGAAAAATATCCCCAAAGCTAGGTACCTGAAATTACATACTTACCTGGACACACCTAGCTCCTACAAATCTTTCTCTTCCATCTCTGTTACTATAAATACCTCTTTGTACAGACCTTCCACCGATTTCAAATTTGTCAGGATCTCCACTACTGGGTAACTCTATGCTCCATGGTTTTGTTTGGTAATGTCGATAGTTTACAATATATGTAAATATATGGATGCCTCTGGTGCGCATGTGTGTGTGTGTTTTTCTATATATATATAAGTTCCAAAATCCTGTCTTTTGAAGATTTCAGTAATACACTGCCAGGATACTGGCTATGAGGAAGAACAATGCGACAGTGTTTCAGGGATCCTTCCCAGCAATCTCATACTTGCATTTACTCTTCCGTGGTGCAGCAGGTCTCTTCCCAAGAGCTGGTCTCCAGTCTCTGCACACGCCCTGAGGATACTGAGGAGCAATAGGCAGGGTTTCAGTTACACCAGGCTGTTAAGTAGACCTTGCCACACAGAAAGAAGGTGCCTGCATATTCATTCCTATACTTACTTTTTTAAAGTGCTTGTAATATTGCAGAAATGCTTATGTATAATTAATTCTCTATCTTCTTTCCTCAGGTCTGCTTTTCCATTTGTTGGCATAGTACTTATAGATAGAGGATTTAATGTTGATCTCTGACCCGTTGGTTCTATATTTTGTATAGTGAATCATGAGCTTTGTTTCTCTAAATGTGGCGGTGTGCCCCGCAGTACCGGAATTGCCGCAGGCAATTGCCTGGTACGATGAGATCCCTGGGGATACCGCCCGAGAACTTACTACTTTCTCCTCCCCCTGAGTTATCAATCACCCAGTTATGCTCACCCCTGTATCCACCCCTGAGCTGTCGGTTTTCACCCCCTGTGCCCACCCCCTTGCCAATCAAGGGATCCTTCCAGAAAGTTCCCTCCAACTCTTCTCTTGATTGGTCCCTTTTGATACTTTACCCCATTGGTTGTTTTTATCCAATCCTGTCTCCCTATCCCAGTAACTTGTACCCCAATTGGTTATGGTATGATCCCTATGTAACCTATATATATAAGTGGCTTTCCACCCTTTCTTTCTTTGGCTCCTGGACCCCTTCGGGCAGTACAGGCCTCAGAACTCCACCCAAAGACCTCTCCTGCCTCTTTATCTTCGGCGGCTATTCTCGCATCCCCTGTCTCCTGCCACCACTGCTGCTGCACTCCCCAGTGCTTCAGCTAGCGAGGACGCTCTCGGACTCTGTCGCGGCGGGTGCCTCCGAGCCTCCTCTGCCCCGGACGGGGTCAGCCTTCCCACCGCCCGCGACATCTAAATAAGGCGGGATTATCTCACTTGTTTTTCTAGGACCTGTCACCCTTTGAGCAAATTATCATTGTGGTTTTGCCACTGACCTGCTGTCATCCTAAGATCTTTATATGGTAAAATATTTTTCTCACATAACTCCCATGCTGTTCCCAGAAGAGTCATGTTATCATATGTGTATGAGCTTTTGGGGATGTAAGTTGATTCTCATCATCTGTTTTAACTTTGGTGATGAGTTTTCCCTTTTTAGGTGTTATTTTTTCCTCTTTACTTTTTTTTTCTAATTTTCCTTAATTGGAACCATTTTCTCCTTAATGTGTCTTACTTTGACTAATTTTTGTAGTCTTAGTCAATCCTCTTCTCTTTCCCCCACCCATTTCACCCTTGAGTAGTCTTTTCTATGGGGCAGTTTCTCTCTTGTTGGCCTTAGATGAAATCTGCTAATGTGAGAGTCCAAGAAAAGAAAGATTTGATGCTGGTTAGAAAAAGCCACAGGGATGAGGAAAGACAAGACAAGGATCTGTATGCATGGCAAGACACAGAAGATTCACTGCTCATGAAACCACCATAACAATGTTGTAACAGGAGATGAAATCATCTAGAGAATGACTTTAATTCCCACTCTAAGGCTATCTCCCACTAGGTAAAGATATTAAGATGAGCAACTGAAAAACATGTAAGAGAAACCTGCTCTGCTTTTCACACAAAACATTCTTGCAGAATATCCAACTGTTTGGTTTTTTTTTTTTTTAAATTATAGCTTCCATTTGCCGATGCTCTTTTACAGCCTGTATATCCTGTGCAATAGTTAGGCTTCTACAGTTTTCTTCCAGCATGTCTGTAGACAGTGAAGAAGAGCAAGTGAGAATATCAAAATCAGCCTTGAGGTCTAATAGAAGGTGATACTAGATTACCCCAGCTGAGCTGCAAGGAGACAGTCAGGGAGCCACTGAAGCGAGTTAGTTAGCAAAGTGATCTAAGAAGATGGTAATACTGAAAAGTAGGGCTAGAGACATGCGTAATGCTTATTTGGCCTGAAGTAAGGTTGGTATTTTATGGTGGTGACATTTTTTTTATAAAAGGAGGGGGAGAGCAGCAGCTTTCAGTGAGACAGGAATTCAGTGAAGGAAATGTACCTGACTTGTAATGCTGAGAGATGCCCTGTGAAATGAATGTCAGGTGAAAACTGGAACTGGAAAGAGATCTAGTGAAGTTGGTCATTTAGTTAAAACATAAGCGTAATATTTTTTTAACAGAGAACAGAACTGATGAATTGGTGAAAGATTATTGATGGCAATAGCAGATGTGAGTTTAAGATTCTAACAGGCATTGGTCCTCTGTTATGTTTCGTAAGTTATTCTCTTATTCTCCAGGTAACATTAAAGTCCAAGTGACTGTCCAGAAAAAGTAAGAAGCAGTCATTTTCATACCACCTACCCTGGTACATTAATTTATCTACTGTGGCTTTTAAACCTGAAGGAGGATTGATCTTACTCAATTAGGGCTGATAATAATAGTCTTTCATAAGCTTTAGAAGAATGTAAACTCAGTGCTATTTTCAGGTTTCATAAGAGATGTATTAATGAACTTTTACAAGGTGCAAGTGCTGGATCATGCGATCTCACAAAGCCTGCCTTGCCCTAAGGCACATCTCCATCCATTTCTATGTTGTTCATGCTACTTGCTATAAAGTACTTTCTTTTTCATTGTGTATGTGCATTTTTAGAACAAATAGGGAGCCTTCGTGGAGGACATTTCCTGGCACATCTGTGAGCAGAACAACCATGCTTTAAAAGCAAAGCTATAAACAGTATTTCCGGCATTATTCACTGCTCTAAGACACTTACCTCAGTGAGCAAAAGTTAGCCGACATGCTTTCTAGGTTAGTCACCATGTTCATGTAGTCTCATGTCTTGCATGAGACCTGTGCCTCTGTTTTTAATTTGATAGCCTGAAAGGCAGGATCTTGAAGCCATGAGGCAACTGAAAACCCAAGGATAGGCTTTCCTTTTGTTCAGGTATGACCTCAGCCCTGGTTTAGCAGGTGTCGATCTTGCCAAAAATGCATGAAGGACAAGGCAAACAAAGGTACGCAAACCTTATGTGTCTCCTTGGAAAAGTGTGGTATGAACACAACTGAGGTATCTTGAGTGAAGATGCAGCTGGAGTGGGTGGAAGAGCATCACTGAGCCTGGGGAACTGACAGAAAGTTGTGTGATCCTACCAAAATGCAGTATATACACAGCCTATGGCCAGTTCTGGTGCCTTTGTAGATCACTGTGTCTGAATGAGTTGATCTTTAATATGGCATTTTACTTCCCTTGAGTTTCTAATAGGAGGTTGAATACAGTGCTTAAGTGAAAAATGAGCAATAAAGCTGTTGGTAAAGAACACAAAGCCAGCCTCAAAAAGTGCTATTAATCTTTCATGGACTACGTGATATAAAAAAAGAGATTAAATGTATATATTAGCTGCAAGAGGTTGTTATTGCAGTGTTACAATGCATTCCACTCTAAACTTAAGAACTTATATTAACCCATAAAAAACAAGTTTTTGTAGTTCAATGTCTGGAGGAAGAGTAGCAGTAAGGATAAATTGGATGACTAGGAAGTCCTGACTAGGAGGACTTCCTCCTCTACTTGGAGAAAATCCTGTAGATCCCTCTCCATAGTGCTCACTGGGGGAAGCAGTGGTGAGGGAACTGGTGAGTTATTACTGTGAGAAGTAATCTTTTGTCTAAATTTGGGACTTTGAGTCGTCCTTGCTTCCTTTGATTATTACCATAAAAGATTGTCATTACTTTGGTGGCAAGCAGAAGCTTTACATCAAGGGCTTGAAAAAATGATCATTGCCCCAATTAATTTTGAACTCTATATTCGTCTCCAGAACATTCTCCAAATAGTAGCAGGAGAACAAGATCAAATAACTGTTCCAGATGGAGAACTGTCTTTCACTTTGAGCTTCTGTGTGGAAGATCCCCTTTATCTGTGAACAGTTGCTTGCAAATTTCTTGTAGTTCAACAGGCACTCATCACTTCCCTCTTCACCTTATTTAATTTCACTTCAGTAGAGGGAACACACGCAGTGATTTCAGGTACAAAGGTCTCACTAGAAGAATGAAAGCAGATCAGACATTACAGATACAGCACATTTAAAATCAAATCCGAAATCGCATTCTGTTTGAGGTCACAGTGCAAGTATTTTTTGTAACTAACTTCCTGTTTACCTACTTTTCAACCCCAAAATTATATACCGAGAAATGGTATAGCAATCACTGGTTCCATGTGGACATGACCAAGTGACCCTGGTACAAAACTTTCTTTTGTTCAAACCACTGCTATTTAGCTTTCATTTTTATTGTGGCTAAATCAACAACTTTAGGAAATACACTCATCTGGGAGATGTCTTAATGCGCTCATCTCCAGGCAGCTGCTGTTTCTTACATCCTCATCTTATTTTCAGTAGTAGCCAAATGTGTCAGTTTTGAAGAATTCAAAGGACTTAGAATTCTACTTCGAATTTGAAAAAAAACCAACCCAAAACAACAACAAAAAAACCCCAAACAAAAAAACCCAGCCCAAAATATTTGTTTTTGTCACTTTTCCGTAAACAGCCCAAGATTGATTGCTGTGCTTTGGGCAACTTAGGGTATTACCTTATTGTCAAGTGTCCATTTTGTAATGAAGTTTTAGCTGGAGGTATGGCAGAAATAGACTTAAGTTGGACATATACAGAAATCTTATGATGTATATGAGAAGCGGGTACCTGCATTGTGTTAAAAGTCTCATAAATAGAAATCTGCAATTTCTGTGAATTCTTTAAAGGGTGAGTAAATGACAGAGCACTTTGGACTGACAGGCAGAATTATTAAATGTACACCCCATATAATCTGGTGTTTGATAAGTCTTTTTTCCATAAATATGAAAAAAGGTAATGTAGTAAGAGACTAACTCAGATAACTTCACATTAATTGTATTCCAAAACATTTTGTGGTTTTGGATAAAATAACTAATGGGGAGTATTTACTATAAGTGGATGATTTGCACACAAAATTTTTCATAACTGTATTTTAAAACTAGATTTATTTAGTCATAGCAGTTAGGAAATGCAGTGAAATAAATTCTTAAACCCTAAATAATTTTTTTTTTAGGTTTTCTGCAAATTTGAAGAAGAGTATTTGAAGAGTTTTTTATTCATTCCCTAGGCTTCCATTATTGGTCACTGCTTGAGCCTAAATATCAGGTTAGAAGGGCTTCTGGTCCCTTGACTTGATATAGCCCTTTATAAGGTTTTAAAAAAGCAGTTTCAAAAAAATTGATTTTTTTTCTCTTTTATGAAATACTAAATCAATTTCACTTTGCAAGTAAGTAGCCACTCTTTCAGTATAGAAACACTTGGGAGGTATAATAATGCTCTAGTATAAAGAAGAGTGAGTTATAAACTTATGCTGTAAACACCTGGACTCTTTGCTCTTATACAATAAAGATAATCTAGCTGCTATTGTACAATAAAGATAATGGAGCCCCTATTCTCAGTGTATCTGAAATGCATTCATTCTCGAACTCGTGTGTTCAAAATCTACTGTATTATTACCCTGTAAATTTGACTGCAGAAGGAAGGAAACATTTTCTCATATGTGTCACTACTGTGATTCTTTTTCCTGATTGCAAGAATCCTGAAACATTCTTTTAATCTCTGGGGGAATTCAAAGATTAAGGTAAAGTGATCATTCATGATGTGCTTGAAAACTTGGTTAAGTAAAAGTAGCATTGAGTTATTTATTTATTATAGTGGTGTTGATGTATTCACTGTACTAGGATTTACAACAAATAGCCTACTTCCACAGTTTTAATTAAATGTGACTGGCTTAAAATGTGGAAGTGGTAAACAGGAATTACAAATTGTTGTTTGCCTGAGGATGGGATTTAGAACTTGTCACTTAGAGACACATTTTTAACTTTAGATTGGCTGTTTCAATACATAAAATATGAATTAAACCCAGAAAAGATACTCAGTCACTTGTGGACTCATGGAGCTGAATAAATATTGAAGGACACACAGTAAAAAGTTTTGACAAGCATGACAACCTTTGCAGTCTATAAAAGTCTTGCTTGTAAAACCAGTGGTGGCCTCTGTACACCTGTTTCCAGTATGCAGTCAGCCAGCTCTGCCAATGGAACATCGACTATCATGTTAACATTGTCAGAGAGCTTTGCATTAGAAATGATTCACAAACCTTGGGGTAATGGGGTTTGCTTGCCAAAAGCAGGGGTCCATCTAACTGTTAAAACAAGAAGGAGACTGTGCCATGGCTGTTCAGCATTGTGGATCCTGTCTTCATTAGTTCATCTGTTAAGTACCTTATTTTTGTAACTGCCGATAAGTTTTTATTCATTTGTCTGCTAGACCTTCCTCCGTGTCTCCTTCAGCAGTAAGAGTTGTAGTCTCATGTGGGTCTCTCAGCATATCCTCTGGAAGCCTTAGTGTGCTTCTGAATGCTCATGGGATTTTTGTGTTCCTTTTATGCCATTTTTAAAACACCTGCTGATGAGGGAAAGGCTCTTTGCAGGCTGCCGGGCAGACTGCAGCTCACTGGGCTTTCATCAGTAGGGGACTCCTTTCTCCATGGCTGGGTGACAAGAGTATGATCTGACTGAAACCCGTAGGGCACATGCAGCCCCTTCAGCTCTGTCATATTGAAATTACTCTGCCTTCTCTTAATGGAGACATTTCAAAAAAACTGCAATGGAACTGCTCAAGGAAAAAATGATACATTTGAGCCAGTAAACTGATGTCAAGAGAACTAAACTAGGATTAATCTGGCTTGTGTTGAAGATGATGGAATTTAATATACATTGAATATTGAATGCAATATTCAATACACTGTAATATTCATTGAATCAGTGGGATGCTTTCCATTGATTGCCACAGATTTGGCTCAGAACTTTGTTATCTCTTTTTGCTGGATCATTCCACCTGGCCTTGAAACAGGCAAAACTGTTTTTATGAGGTAATCAAAGAAAATAATTAGAACACCATTTTATCAATTTTCCCTTGACTTACTTCCTAGTTCTTGGGAGATAGATTGTTTTATAGTCAAGACAATTTTGAGGAATACATGGATTTTGATAATTTTATTCATATTAGTAAATGCATTTCATTATTGCCATTTAAATTTTTTTTGTCAAGATGAATAAAAATAAGATAGTTCCACCTTGAGCTATGCCCAGGTATTGCAGATGACTGATAGCTTCAGAGATGTGTGAATATATTTGAAATTAAAAAACCTGTCTCCAAGTTGGCGTTTGTATATGACTACAGCTGGCAAAGTATATACTCAAGGAAGGGGAAGGAAAGAAAGGTGAAATATTTCTTGCAATCTCATGCCAGAGAACTGTGTGGTACAATTTATCATTTCTTCCACCTGCCGTATAAATATTTTTTTCTTCTACATCAATGGCAACTTGCATCCCTTATTCTACAAAGACACATCAAATTTGATCTGCTTTCTTGGAGTCAGAGGGACTCCCCATAATGACCAACATTATGCTTGTACTTACAGGTCTGAGCAAGTAGGCACCTGCATGCTATCGAGGTGTTTAGTTTCTGCTTCAGATAAACAGCTGTGTTTCTGTCAATTCACAGTAGTGAAAAAAATAACTGGGGTGTTCAGTATCTCCAATGGCAATGGCTAGGGGAATACTGTGAAAGTACAAAATAGGCAGATACACTGTTGGAGGAGCATTGTTTTAAAGTCTGAGACTTTTCTTTACAAGTTTGCTCTATCTTTTTGTTTTGGTTTTGGTTTGTTTTTTTTTATTTTTATTTTGTTTAGGGTTTTTTGTTTGCTTATTTTTTGACTTTTGTTTCTTGTTTTGACTCTCTTCCCTTTTTTAAGTTCTGGTTTCTTGGTAGGCATCTACTCAAATTCCTATATTTATAATTGTTGTTATCATAAAAATTTAAAACCTCACAAAAAATAGGAAATTTTTTCCGGAAATACTACCATGCTTGCATTACCACAGGTTTTTGGTTGTTTTTGTTTCTGGGAAAAGAGTTGATTTTTACATGTTTCTTCTTCGCAAACTTGTGAATTTACATTCTTTTGAATGATCCTTAATATTCTTGATGCATTTTAAAAATTACTTCCTACATTTGCTGCTATTGCCTTTTATAATTATGATTTTTCTCTAAGAAGTATGGTACATAGTCTGACTTACATGTTCTCCATTTTACTCACTGTGGATATAACAGTGAAAACCTGCTTTTATTATCTCATATCCCAAGCACATTAAGACCTGGATTCTTAATTGAATTCTAAATATCTAAGATACTGCAAAAGTTTCCATCAGTCATGGCTTTATATGGCATGTCAACATATATTTGGAGAATCTCAGTAAAGATTTCCTTCCTGGGTTTATTCTATATACACCTTCCTGGTTTTAATAATAAGATTTTAATTCTCTTTCTGGGAAAAAAAACCAAGTAAAATTTGGAACATGAAAACATGAAAATTCACAAGTTCATGGCAGAAACTTGAACAGCATTTTACCTCCTAAATTTTAAGCCAGATTGTCTGAAGGCTCAGCATTTATCTAATAAATAATGACCCAGCCACTGCTTCTCCATGCATTATTTTCTTGCCTGTAGTATTGCCAGAATTCTTTGTATGCTCTGGTTCCCTTTCTAGTGCAGTGTGTGAGCACTTGGGTCCAAGAACAACTTTGTCCATTTATATATGAATATTCAGTCTTTGCATTAATATGAATTCTGTGCTAATATTTATCGTTTCTTGTATCATTATTCTATATGTAATCACAGCCATATTTGTTACATTGATTTTGCCATCACATACCCCCTAAACAGTTCAGGGGTATCTGATCCCATAATAAGGCACAACATGCCAACTTTATAAATCTGAAAGTTTGAGTTATATGTGGTAGGTGTAATGAGAGTCCACTGAATGTAAAGCTCTCTATAATAAGATTTCTATGTCTATTAGCTTTGGCTCAGCACTTTTTAGAAAAAAAATTCCTCCTAAGTTTTCTTAATAGAGAAAGTCAATGACTTTCTGTATGTAACCCATCTTTCTTCTTCTTTTCCTTATTCTTCCTATTGTACTTATTGGTTCACTCCTGTTTTTCAAATGATGCTGCAGTCAGAATGAGTCATTGGCCAAGGACAACTTCTGCCTAGTACTGCAAGAGCAAATAAGGAAAACAAAACCAAGAAAAAAAAATTCAATTTGTTTCCTAGCAGCGACACAAAACTTTAATAATGTTTTCATTGATTATACTTTCTTGCTCAGCATTTACACTAACAGAAAAATTATTACAGTCTGTAATGCAGGAGTCAAGCACTGATGAATGGTTTACTGCATCTATCTGCTACTTAATTAGAAGTAATTATTCATAGACTTCCCTGATGAAAGAGCTCATTATTACAACAATCATATTATGTAGGTTGTCAGTGTTTTCTGAAACACCTTGCCTAATGGGACTGTGGAAATTGCTTGTGATTTTAGTCTAGGAAAAACAAAGATTAGAAAGAAGCCCTGCAGTGTGGTCTGGCAGAATTTTCCCATTGCTCTACATCAAGGCAATGCAGCAGAGGATGGTGCACAGCCCAGAACAACCCCTCTGTAGGAGTGTGGGGCTAGGATGTGCTGCAGCCTAAGGAGGCTGTGACAGATGCTCTGTTCCCAGGGAGGCTGTGGCAGGACCTCAGGAAGCAGAATGCAGGACTGAGATCTGGGAGAATGGGAGCAGGTGAGTGACAGTTCTGTCCTCAGGCAGACCTCTGCAGACTGCCTGGGGTGTCAGGCTGAAACCTTTCAGGAAGGTAGTGCTCCTTTAGAGAATGTCAGGTATTGCTAAATGGCATTAACTCATGCTAGCAGATGTTAACTTGTGGGAGGCAGGAGGATGAGAGCAAGGGTAGCAGGTTCTTTGAGAGAGCTGGAGAGCCAAGGCTGCCTCATGAAGTGTGCGAGCCCTCATGGTGAAGGCCATGAAAATTCCTCCCACTGCACTGTTTCCTTGCAGATCCAGATGTGAGATGTTGCTTGTTAGAGCACCACGTCCTTAATCAGCCCAGAACATTTTTCCTTTTCAATGTTTTAACATCTGAGGCAGGAAAACCAGCATCTATCCATCTATTCTTGGAAATTATGCTAAGTTTACCTAAGTGATTCTGTGGATTAAGTAGAATCATGGAGAAAGAGCTCAACCTGTCTAAGCAGCAAATGATCTGAACTGCTTTCTGCATTGAGATTGATGATGGCTGTCAAGTCAAGCTGCTGAAGTATCTCACTTAGGCTTATTAGTAGGGGTGCAATCCATTGACTGTTCTGGCTGGGTTTCACCTGGAACTAACTTTTACTCTCTGGCACATACCCATAAATGTCTTGTAAAGACAGAGCCCCAGCTGACTGTGGTAGTGGTTGCTAGATTGCTGCCTAAAAGCTTAGTGCTGCTGGGGTTGTGAAGGTAAAAGTTACTGTCATATGAAAATACAAGTCGCAGAAATATGGGGATGGAGGAAGAAAAGGAGAGAGATGGGAAAGAAGGGGAAAGGAAGGGAGATGGATCAGTCCCCTTCCCTTGTTCTGCAAAGAACATAAGATACTTTGTGCAGTTAGCGTTGCTCATCTAACAAAAACCATTTAAACAATTTCAAAGTTTTTGGTGAAGTTAGTATGAAATAGCAGTGTGCCTAGAATAGCACACCATTATTAATTCTGAAATTGTTTCAAAGTCCCCCTTTTCCTCCCACTCCACAAATTGCATAGACACAGTTACTGTTATTTTTATGCTTAACTCCCAGTATATCTGAAAATGAACAATGAAGTATGCTCATATAATAGAATCAGGAAAATAATACATACATTATTGAATTCTGCTTCAGTTACACAGGTCTTTACCATGCCCCTTTTAGCTCTGGGCTGAAACTGGTTCAACTGAAGGTAATAGCAGTCCTTTAGCTTTTTTGGTATTGGAAAATACAGAAATAAATTAACAAATTTCTACTGACTTGATTGCATGAAATATTGTGCAATGATCTGCTTTTCAGAGGAGCAGTAAAGCTATAGAATTTTGTCGAAGCCTGTCATCTTGTAAGTGACAATAAGCTGATTTTGCCCGAGAGTTGTTGCTGTGGTGTTGCTGTGTGTCCTGCTGACACAGAAGTGGCGGAAGGTGTGAATGCTGGAGCGGCCCCTCGGCATCAGCATTCCCTGGGATGCGTCCCCTCGTGTGGCGGGCTGCGGACACTGCACGGCACGGCGGAGGGCAGCCTGAGAAGCCTCAACACACGTTTCCCTCTACTGTGACTAAATTCAGCCTCAGTAGATGTTATGACCTGTCTCTAAAGGAAGGATTGGCTGCTAGAGAGAGGGAAGAAACTGCAAAATCACTCCCATGTTTCTGTGAGCTCAGCAGAATTTGACCTTGTGGGATTTTGTTTTCCCCAGATAATTGGGAATGGTCATCTGAGGCAGATCTAATAACCAGTCAAAACAACTCTTAGCTTCACACAGAAAAAGTATTTCTGCTTATGCCTGTGACTGAAATTAATTTCACTTACCATGAGTCAAATATGAGTCATGATGAATAGAAACATAATTCACAATTGTCTTGTGATTATTTGCTCTTTCTGAAAGTCCTATGTATATGCTTGGCAATATTTTTTCCTAATGTATCAATTTATTTTAACCTGTAATTATACTTTTGAACCACATTTTTTTGTTTTTTACTGTATGTGATATTATCTTCAATATCTTTGTTCTACAACTATTTATAACTTACCATTTATACTGCCATAAAACAAGGTAGATCTGTTGTGAGGGATCAAGGTACAGTTTTGGCCTACGATAGCATGGGGCTGAGTATTGCAATAATAAGATTATAAAATACTTCAGTTACCACTTTGAAAACAAGTGTATTTACTTGCATTGAATTTCATAATGTACATTCCTTCTTAAGGAGCTGGAAAATCAACACAGTCATATTTGTGTTGAGGAACGAAGGTGGGTCAAAGCTAACATGACCAACAGGCCTGGGGGGATAAGATAACAAATGTTATTTTGTGCCTCTGTTTTTTGTAATCATAGAATTCATGGAATGTTAAGGGGTTGGAGGGGACCTTAAACATCATCCAGTCCCAACCCCCTCTGCCATGGACAGGGACACCTCCCAGCAGACCAGGTTGCTCAAGGGCTTATCCAACCTGTCCTTGAACACCGCCAGGGCTGGAATGTCTGCAGCCTCCCTGGGCAACCTGTTCCAGTGCCTCACCATCTTCACAGTAAGGAATTCCTTCCTTATATCTAACCTAAATTTCCCATCTTTCAAATTGTACCCGTTGCTCCTTGTCCTATCACTATGAAATGAAATTAGTATGATTGTCGCTAAGGAGACATCTGTGTTGACATTCTTAATGCATGACAATGTCACTCTTAGTTAACTCTAAGTAACATTCAGTTGGATAAATTCCACTTCTTCCCCTAGAAATTTCTCTTATTAAGGAATTTGGTTTTTACTGACAAATTTTAAATTTTGTTTAAATTGAGTCTTAATGAAAACACAGTAATTCCAAATTTTTTACCGTTCCAGGACTGGATGATCACCTTGCTGTTTTTTCACAGTGTGACAATACTGTACAGGTGGTAAACACAGTCTGGGAATGAAGTGACTGGATATTTTTAATAAATCATAAGTCAGTGCTCACTGACTGGGGCCATGTGATCATTTCTTGTCACATCCTCTTTATATCATAGGCCATTATATTACTACCATCTCCTGGACAAAGCCCAGTCACTTGGGTGTTCCTGAAAATACCCATCTTGATTTTAGGACATTAATATGCATTTGGCTTCATTTTCTCATATTTCATGGTGTCTGAGTCGAGCTGGACACAAAATTGTCATGTCTAAATAACATGATGCTGGGCATGGTTAGAGATCCCTGGGCTAGTTTTGAGTAAGCTGGCCGGTGCTCAGTGTGTAGGGCAGCCTTATGCTGAAGTATGAGCCCAGGTTCTGGAAGCAGTTGGGGAAGAGATGACACATGGAGCAAGTAGCCCTTGTCTTTCAGCTGGGCTTGTTTGCACTGTGCTGCTGCAGTTTATGACTTCCCACCATGAGCTTGACAAGCAAACGCTGGCTAATGCCATGGCCAAGGCTGCGGCATGGCCACATTTTCCTATTTGAGTATTTTCTCCAATCATGAATAATTTCTTTCACTCTTGCCTGCATTGGAAACAAGCACACAATGCATACAAGCATGCACCTGAACTTTGTTAGCCATATTCTAACACCAGGTTTATTGCTACTGGATCCACTAGCCTGTGTTCTTTTCCCAAAAATCGAGATTAATTTCTGAATACAGTATTACTCAGAGATATTTTTCAGATTCACTACTTTTCTGATCCATTTGTTTTGGCTGAATAGGTTGTATTCATTGTTTCTAGATGTAAAAAACTACATTTTGCTAGGTTGAACTGTGAGTTTGAGGTTTGGCTTTAACATAAACCCTCTCATATCCCCTCACCCATTTGTTAGCCCTTTCTTGATCTTTTTAGTATGCACCTTATTGCTGCTGTCTAATACTGATTTCTAGTCATATTTTGTCATGCTTAAGTATATCAAATACCTTATAGACCTGTGTAGATTACATCTGCTCAGTTATTTTAAAACATCAAAGCTTATGCTCTTAAGAATGCAATTAGATTTGTTTGGCAAAGCTGGTGTATTTCCCATATACCATGTTGATTTACTGACTGATTCCCGCAATTCCTGATCAATTAAATCATGTACCATTTCCTCCTTGAATTTATCTAGGAGTGAGATCATGCAAAATTATGCTCTTTTTGAATCCTTTTCTTTTTCTGTTTTGCAAACACTTCTTACCAAGAAACCCATAATAGACAGGACGTTTGTATACAGCAGCTGGGCAGTTGAAAATGCATTAATTAGTATATTATAGCAGTGACACTTATTATTTATTATGCCATCATCAGAGAACACGATTAAGTTATTGTAGAGTTGCTATGGTTTCCAAAGGAGATACAGCGCAGACTAATTACCTCAAGATGCCAGATGGTGCTGAATAATTCCTGAGCAAATGCCTCATCACTTCTGCCTCTCCATGTTTGTATAGTAAACAAAACGTGAATAAAATGGAGGCTGAGAATGTAGTGATTTCCTTTTATAGGTCTCCACAGGTTTGTGTTTGCCCTGAGCATATTTACATTCTTCAGACTATATTGTCTAAATTTCTCCCATCTGTGCAAATATCCTAATGAATGAACTGCAAAAAAGCATGTAAGAAAACTCTGCTGCTGAAAATTTTGACTTGAAATGTCTCATCTGCGTTATACCTGCAGTGTCTGTATCGTCTGTCATGTCTATCCCAAGAATATATCAGATAGAAAGGTACTTTATCCTGTCCACAGGGCAGGTAAGTTCTAAGAGACACTTTAAGCATGGTCTACACCCAGGGTTTCCCTTTAGCCTAAAAATTTTGCAGACCATGGGGACATCCTGCACTGCAGCAATGCAGATGAACATCATTTGTACTGTAAGTGTGTAGGGTGTTCCACATAGCAAGGTACGTGCAATCACTGGGAATCAAAAACATTACAAAGCTTAAAGACATTGATGTTTGAGGCCACTCAAAGTCTTAACACACAAGATTTTTTGAAGATCTGTGCCTGATCTCATGTCTGCTTTCTTTTATCTCTCTGTGATCACAGTTTAATTGGGTATCTGCAAAACCTTCCATTATACAACCTGAGAGGCAGATAACTAGTTGAGCTCCAGGTCTGGACATGTAGTAAGTACCAAACTATAACTTTGCCATCAAGGGATGCAACAAAATATAAGGCCACAAAGAAAAGTCTTTGGGTTAGTGTGTCAGAGAGACACATGCCATAGTCCAAAATTTCTGACTGTCTATAGTGTCAGTGCGTATAACCTGAATTATCAGGTCAATACAATAAATAGATCAGGCTCTGGGCAAGGGCTTTTGTGCCCTACTTCTGCTACCACTATCATAGGATTGCCAACACATGGCTATAAGAAACAGCCTTTTAATTGAGTATATTTAGTATATATTCAGAATTTAAATTCAGGTTTGCAGGGTGGTTAGTCTAGTAAAACAGCCATGGAAAACCATAACAGCAAATGTTTCCCCTCCAGATTTGGAGCTTACTTACACAGAGATTGCTTAGGCTTTTCCAGATATTTGCAGTATCTAACTGATATTTCACTTCTACAAAGCTTCATGGGGCTTGCTTTTCTCTGAGCTGGTCCAAGCTGTTGGGACTCTGTGTTCTTTTAGCTTCTCTGCAGTTTTTCAGTGGTTCCTGCTATGGGGACTGTCACAAGCACAGCTAACAGAGGAAGCCGCAGACGCGGCACTTTGTGTGAGTTCTGCTTAGGGAGCTTCTGGGCCTTCTGGGGACAAGATCCAGGATCAGTAAAGAATGGCTGTGAAACCTCTGAGAAACTTAAGGGTGCCTGCTGCTGTCAGATAAGGATGAGGTAAGAGGAGATAAAAGGGTGCACAGTGTCCACACCTAGTCTTAAGGTAAGTGCTACCTCTGGAAAAGTGAAAGGGTGGAAGCTGGTGACTTCTAGCACCAAGAGGAAGGATCCTGCACTATCTAAGGGCTTACAAGTACAAGATAGGTCCACTACACTCAGAGGTGAAGAGGAGCCAGATACACCTTCAAGAAAAAGATCTGGTCCACCTCTTGTCCGTAAAGAAGAGTTTTGTCAAAGGAAGGGAGACGCAAGAGTGGCAAAAAGGTGGTTCTGGAAATGGAATAAATTGGAATAAAGAGTGATGTCAGGTAAGGAACACAGGAGGGGGTGAATCTTCTGATGCCAGGAGCATAGATATCTACAAACAGTGAAGCTGACTTGTAAACTGAGATACTGGCCCGTCTTCTGGGGTGCTGGAGAGAGCTCTCCTAGACAATCCACTGAGATTTCCATCAGGTCTATGTCTGAAAGACTTGGTGTGGGGTATGGTAAAGATAGATGGACTTGCAGCCATGTACTGAGTGGTGGTGGGAGGAAAGAGGGTGATAGAGCTGTAATGCAGTAGTAGTTGTGTGTGTTTCATAATACTTGAGTGATAATAGCTTTGTAATTTTATGCAATAATTATCCAAAATTATGCAGCTAAATCAGTAGTAATGATATGCCCGTTATTTAATTATATTATTAGGTAATTGCTTTCTTAGTAGTGTATTGCTAAATCAGTAAATGCTTTATCATTATTTCAATGTTTTATATTTCAAACCTGCAATTTAGAGAGTGTGAGTTAGACCCATGAAACAACAGTGTCCAAAGGAAAACATACATAAACCAGCAAAGATGTAAATATCCACTCTTACTTTGCAGTGTTGGACTTTAAGTAAAAAATGACTCTCTGCCTTGTCAGATTGTTTGAATATTTAAACAAGAAATTAGTCTAGTCAATGGGCATTGGAATCATTGCCTCAGTTCAAGCTACATTTGTAAATGTAATTTAATTTCTTATTCCTGCATAAATTTTGTTTTGTTCTTGATTTCAGCAAAGGAAACAATAATTGAAATGCCCAGATCAAATGAAATATTACACTTTTTCCCTTAAAATACTAGGTTCCTAGGAGCACTGAAGACGGATAACTTCCTCAGGTCAAACTGTAGAAAAAAGCACTGTTACAGTATCAGCCAATTCACTAGGAATATGGATGTTTCCCTAGATAACACATGAAGCTCTACAGTTAGTTTGAGGATAATACATATAATTCTGGTGTAATAAAATTATTTTATTACAAGAGACAGAGAGGTAGGAAATCACTTCTTGAATTACATCATCTATTGATCATGAAACAGCAAATTGCATAGCTTGATAATGTGGTGGGAAATGACTTGGCTGTAATCTATCTTGTTCTAGTCAGAGGAACGATGAATTTCTTGTATGTAGCTAATAAACCAGGACTTACTGAAAAGAAATACTTACATTGCTGAAAGCTTACAATCTACACATTCTAAATAGTAATTTTGTTTTACTGTAAAAAGTAGTGTAGAGATTCACTCCTCCAAGGAAGGATCAACAAAAGAGATCGGAAAGAAGCAGGCAAAGCAGCGAGGCTTGAGTGGTGGGGAAGCAGATGAGCAAGTGGATCAGAGCAGTGGAGAAAAAAAGGACTGTGAAAACTTTGCTCAATAGGCAAATATTTCTGCTCCGACTACTGTTGGTCAGGAATTTTGAATCTGATTAAAAGGCTTTCAGAGAATTTGTCATAATAAAATATTTCTTCTAATGAAATCATTGCATATGAAACTCATGGAAATTATTATACCTATTAATATCTTTCCCACTCTGCTTTATTTTCTTGTTAATAGTGCCTGGAAGTTAAAGAGAAATGTTTCAAGCTGAGAGAAGTTTGGACAGAGAAAGGGAGGTGCAAGGACTTCAGATATGACACTGAAACACATGTGCAAATAGTTTGTCATGTAGAACAACACATGGCAAAGAAGTTGTGATATACACATGAAATACATAAATATGTGTTTGCTAAAAATGAAAGATCACAAGCATTATTAATTTACTGTAAGGTAAAGTGAGACTCTTCACTCCAGCTGATGGCACCAAATTAAATTACTGTTCACCAAGGAAACCTACTACCTCTTGAAATCTGTCATCTCATGTGCTGGCTAGTGTAGTCTTATGAAGTAAGGGCTACAACTATGCATCAACAGAGAGGAAACAATCTTAATTTTCTTCCAAAAAGAAAAATAACAAGACACATTCCTGCATTTCATTCCAGTGAGCGTGCATGTGTGTAGTTCTACTCCAGCTGTAGTCACAGAAAACCGAAACTGGTATTTAAACTTCATGTTTATTCAAATAAATTATATATCAGTATAAACCAGCATTTTACAGCACATATGTATTTTCAGTAATACAATCACGGTATTCTTGTAAGTGATACCATCACACTATATGCCGACTTTTGTCCCAGAATGAACATTTTTTCAGGCCTATGAATGATATCAAATGATAAGTAGCAAGTCCTAAGAAACAGAAATATATGTAGCCACAAGTGTACAAATTTCTAATATGTTCAGGTACAGTATTTACTTAAAGCATTCCTTGTATAATTGTGGACAAAATATATATGAAAATTGACATCCTTGTCTATCAGGAAAGAAATCAATCTGTATTACATGAACAAATAATGGTAATACAGAGCTCATAAAAGCTTGGAAAGACATTCTGTGAGAATTTCTTTATTTCAGCTCCAGATTTAACAAATAGTATTTTTTAAAAAGCAGTATTTTAACAAAATCTCTAGGCAAATATATTGTTAAAGCTGTAGCTAAGATTCCAAAACCAAAGAACCCTGCCCTTAGTGTTTCTGACAGGAACGTTATCCCATTTGCTTATGCAAATTTTAACGTGGTTCCCTGCAATACTCTGTGTTGCCCTCCACTGTCAAGCTGCTGAAGGGAGAGACCAGAAAAAGCCGCCGCTTCACCACTTGACCCTCTCCTGACTTGGCTTTAACCTTGTGCCTTACTGTGTGCTTGTGATATTTTTAGAGGAAAGAGGGACTGAAACAACAAAAATAAAATTTGACAGGTGGTCTAGAGTTCAACTTTTTCATCAAGAAAGACTGGTGCAGCCATCTAAATGCTAATGGTGGGGCAGTTCAGGTAAATGCCGTACAGTACCACAGTTGCTGTGTAGTCTTTGAACTGCTCAGATATTCTGTCTCCAATCATGAGAGTTAGGTCTGTCCAGAAGGACTGAAGTGCCTGAGTATTACTAGGGGCCTGGGAAATGCCACAGCATCTACGATTACTTCAAAGATCAGAGTGCTTCTTCCGTTAGCTGCTGGCATCAGTATTGTGTTCACACGACCTTTACAAGTCACCCCTGTAGGGGGCAATGTGAACATCCCTCTGAGAAAGGTCTGTGTTGACCTGGGCTGTAATTAAATATCAAAATGCTATCACTAAAATGCCAGGTAGGACAATAAAGGCCATGTGAAGTATAGATGGTCCTGTATCCAGCATGTATAATTTCACCCCTGAGGTCTCCTCACATCTGGAGTCCTCCCACAGCAAGTGGTGGCAACTTGCTACCCAGCTGTTCCCTGATTAAGCAATGTGGATAGCTGATGAGTGGTTTTGCATCATCTTGTGAAGATATTCTAAAATAAGATTAGGTGCTTATCCACTGTGGTAATATGGACCTGGCAAGAACTGACAGTAGAAATCCATGTAAGCAAGTGGCTGATGGATTATCAGATGCCAGGCATTGAGATCTCACTGAAGAGAATAACTTTTGCTGTGTGAGTTAATGGCTATATCTTTTGCTAGCCTATCCTTACACAGCAGACTATACAGAAGAGGTTCAAGAGAGATGCAAGGTGCTCTATGCACCCTGTTGCAGCTCATCCCAAGAGACTAGTTTTGGCAATCCCTGCAATTTTGTTGTATCACAGTGACCGGTGATCCTCAGCACAAGATTGAAAAATGTCATTACTCAAAACCTGACTGGACGTGGTTGTGGGCAATTGTATTCCTGCTGAACTAAAAGGATTGCATGGAGATCTTAGCTTCTCTGAAAAAAGCGATTGTTCTTTATGTTGTTGCAAAGAAAGGTTTGAAAATAACAAATGAGTTCAAGATCAAAGAGAAAAGAAATATGCACATTTAAAAATTGTATGATATTTACCCAGTCTTCAGATTTTAGGAGACCTGACTTAGTATTTTTGAATATTTAGGAAATGCTATTGATAACTAAGATTCATTTGTGGCACTCACCAGGTCATCCTTAAATAATCTGATCTCTGTGCTAGAGATAAACCATCAAAATGCTTCACTTCTTTTTAAAAAGGAGTCTTCATCTGCCCAGCTGATTTAGCTTTCATCTGGGTTATTTTTGCTGAAAATAAACAAAGCCTGCTGCAGAAAAATGAGAAACTCTCCCTCAAAATGTAAGATACAGAAAGATTTGTGGGGATAAATCTCACAAATTACTTGGCCCGGAACTGAAGTCCCAGCAAAAGGAGATTTTTGGATCCAATAAATGCATGCTTTGGAGACCACAATAAAAGGAATTCTAGTGACAGTGCATGTCTATGAAAATTCACTGCAGGATCAGACATCCCAGGTGCCTATTTTATCAGGAATCATTATGCTGCTCAGTGTTCCAGGGACAGTTCTGGACAATGAAATATCTTTTTGCATTCAAAGAGGTGACATTTAGTCACCAGGCACTTAACTGCCAGGCATAAAGGCTGCTGCTTGTGAACGGGGTTTGTTTGAGATGTATGTGGTTAACGGGAGACTAAGGATAAAATTTAAAATTAAATATGCTGCAGCTCAGTCAGTATCTTGAGCTCAACATCATTGATGGGGGATGATGAGGCAGTTTGAGTTCCTGCTGAGCTTACTTAGAATTGGGACTGCCACAGAACCTCACCAAAGATTTGGTTTGGAATTGTGCCTTTGAGAATACTTATTTCAGATGTAAAAACCCAATAAAATGAGAGTGTGGGTTTGAATTTGCCTCTGATGAATACACATCACAAAAGAAGTAGTCATTTTTATATGTGTGTTCAGCTGAAGGCTGCATTCTTTCGAAACTGATATAATTCAGCTCCATGGAGTAAAGAAATAAGAAATAGCAAGTTAACAGTTACAGTAAAACCAATAAAACCAAAATAATTCAATGAAAAATAAAAATCCCCTCCAAAAGGTATTCTAACCGGAAAGCCATTTATAAATGAAGTAATCTCACACTCACAGAAAGTGTGAGATAACTCATAACTAAAAGGTGGAATAGTGTTGTGATCAGCAATAATGCTGTGGGGCTGGCTGCACTGAAAAAGCTTGTACAGGCAGGCTCAGGATACAGCCCGCAGACACACCTTCTGGAAACAGTGTTGAATGCTGTCACTGCCTCTCAGCAGTGACAAATCAAGGTAGAGCTAGAAAGACGACGATTCTGAGAGAGAAAAATTATTTCCTTTGTTTTGAAACAGCTTTAAGATAAATTAGAAAAAAAAAAAAAGAGATTTAGCATACAAGCCTTTTGGCAAGTCAGCCATTATTTGTAAAGATTTGACCAGGAAGCCTATAGAGAAATTTGGGTGCAACTTAGTATTTAGTGGAGGAAAAAAATTCGCAATTTTCTTTCAGTTTCTTTGCCACTTTTTTCACCTGTTGGATCCTATTTTGGGTTGCAGGTATAAGAAATTAGATTGATGCTGCACCAGAAGCTCCTGAGATTTTAAGACCCAGAGACCATTCTGACACTGAGAATTCCCATGGAGATACGCTGTCTTCCCCTTTCATTGCAGTCTGGTTAATGAGCCTGTAAATTGAATTAACTCAGCTGAAGTGCTCAAAATTCAAGCTGAAATGAAAAGAAAACAAGATGAGAGTAGTGTATGGTGGCAATACTTGGTACCTTTGGCTTCCTGAGGAATGTAGTAAGACTGAAATAATAGTAATAGTAGTAACAATAATAACAACAACAACAACAACAAGCAAATATGTGACTGAAAAGATATGATTCATTATATTTTACAAAGCAACCTATCAAGCAGTGTTCAAATATCAGAGTGTGGGGTGCTCAGTCAGTGAGTCAGTGTTTCCCAGTTCTAAAGAGCAGTCTCTAAAGACATTAGGGTAGCTAAAGGGGAAGGCTTCATATTTTAACTTTTTCCCTGGTGCTATGGTATGTGCATATCCTTTTGGACAATATTTGGCATCTCTCATTTTAAATAGCAAATGAGTGGCCCAGGGAAGTGACTGCAAATTGGAATTGTAAATAACTAGATTTATGGTAGCAACAGTGCACTGAAGTGTGGGGAAAAAGCTGGATCTCACTGCATCATTTGTTCCCAATGGTTTTGAAGCAATCAGTGCCAGAAGAAAAAAATGTAATTTGTCCTTCCTCTATAGATCAAAAAGTACCTGTTTCTCGTTTGGCAAACAGAAAAGGAAGGCCTCCCTTCTCTGTTGGTGGTGCCTCTCCAGTCCCCCTGCACCTGCCCGGCGCTGCTGTGCGCCAGTGTCAGCCGGAGACTGGCTCTGACAGAACCTGGCGTCCCTGTGCCAGTGCGTGAATCACTGCCCAGGCTGCTCATTTGCACTGACTGCCTCTGAATTTCTGTTGGTATAAGGCAGTGATTTCACCCAGCTTCAGCGTGGTTTCATCTGTCACTGCAGACATGCATTTGCTGACATTGTTTCGCTGCTCACAGTAAGGGTTTCTCTGAATCAGACTGAGTGAGGTGATTCCCCATTTGTTTGCTGAGATAACAGAGCCTAAGTGACTTAATGATTCATCCCTCTTGCAATTACCTCAGCCATTAAACAGCCCAATTCCCTAGCACCCTGCCCTCTGTCTGATCTTTCTCTGCTTGCCTCTAGACTCAGTTATGATTTACCATCAGGTGGAAAAGTCAAACCAGTCTCACCTCTTCTGTGTATAGGAATGGTTCTTCTGCCTCCATGTGTCATAAAGATTTACCTTTGGGAAGTCACAGGTATTAAACCCTCCCCAGAGGCATGTAAGAGAAAGCTGTAATGTTTCTGATATCCTGAAGGCTGTATGAAATGCCATCTAGGATTGAACGTATTTGTATATACCTAAATATTTCTGTCACAAAAACTGATATCCACCTTAAATTAAAAACAGCACAGCAGTCCAGGGAATGGATGACATTTCTTATCAGCTGATGGCTGTATGGGGAATCACAGTGTATGCAAATCATCTTCTTTATACAGGAGTCAATCTGATGTTATGTTCAACAACAGCATTTGGAAAAAACCCAACTTCACAAAATTTTTTCTAGTCTCAGCTGAAAAAACTGAAGACATGGAGAACAAACATATAGAGATTTATCAAGTTTTGAGTGAAAGGAACCTGCAGCAAGAATACTAGAGGTGACATCAGCTAGTAACAATGAACTAAATGAAGGTCCTTTATCTTATTTTCATCACTTTTGTTTCTGGGTATGAAATGAGACGTAAACTGCATTATTATATGTTATTATCACTAGAGTATGTGCTGTCTACTATCACAACAGTGAAGTGGTTTTCTGGGGAGAAAAAAATGATAGGAAGAAAGCCCATAATATATTTTTTTCTCCTGTGAAAGCCATAGATGACTAGTAGTCATGTTTTTGGCTCAAAAATAAATGTGAAAAGTAGTACATAGTGGAATGTTTGAGGGAGGCATGCAAGATACATGCTTCAAGTCAGATCAAGGGTTATGGTAGACATTTGCATGCTCAGCAGCAGAATTTGCTGTCTTGTTAAGATTTGGTTATTAAAATTATTAGAGAGATGTCTATGCCCAAATTAAGGTGTAAACAAGACCATATACCAAAGTCAATAGTACAGATTTTAATTTAACAGTGAATGTGAGGTAGAGGGAGAGGGAGAAAGAAATAGGAAAAGAGAGAATCTGTGAATCCTCCAGCCAAGGTGTGCATGCCTGCTGCATCTGAGCTGTTAAGTGGTTGACTGTTTGAGTCCTTAAACATTAATAATCCAGTCTCTCACAAGTCTGCAAGCAGTAACTACCACAGAAGAATAAATCTGACCAAAACCAGGGCTGCTTACATGTTGTTGGCATTGATTCCCTCAGAGTGAGAGCCCCAAAATAACTTTTGCCCATCCAAAAAATCTGGTTGGATATAAACCAACCTAAAAAACATGTCTATAACCTAAGAGTAAAATTTAAGAAAACATAAGCCTACTCACAGTACTTATAAGTCCTTTCCATTTCTCTAGGAGAATCTCTGAGTAATTCCATTAAAACTATATAATTAAACTTTTCTTGCCTCGAAGGAACATTTGGGAGATATGTTTAAATAAGACTACTCAATAATGAAGTTTAGAGCTCAGCAATAGGACTCAGAAGCTGTTTAACAAAACAAAACAATATGTGTGGGGAAGACCACCACCTTAAAATTTAATAATGCAGCATTCAATGATCTACTTAGTGTTTGTGCAAAATACTGAAAGCAACATGTAGGCCTAACATACATACCTTGTAATAAGAGCTATAAGGATTTTGTGTCTGATACATGTATGTACTTATGAGTCAAAAAATGACAGAAGTTTGATAGAATTTGAAATTTTATTTAGATTATATTACTCAGACATGCTATCCATAAACACGGATAACCTGGAAAGTGTACTTGTGGTACTTAATAAATGGTTATGAATCACATGAGAAAGAGCAGCACTAAACTGAATTTCACTAGAGTGTTAGTTCTTTCCAATGTAACTGAATGCCAGGTCGTTTTATTCCTTATACGTGTCTTATTTATATTTTCCAACAGGCCAAACAGAAAGATGGCCTGTACCCCTAGTGGGAGCTAAGAGAAACTGATGTATGAGGAATTTCAGGACAGGGTGCAGGTATATCTGCTGCTGCTGCAACTGTTTCATGTGGAGCTCTGAGAATGGAAATGACTCTCTGAAACTTTCATGTTGATTTTTTCATCTTTGTTTGCAATGAAGAGGGACTGTTTGCAATACTTGAAAATGAGCCTTGAAAACTATCATTAGTCATTTTTCTTTACAAGCAAACAGTATATCTCTTTTTAAAGTTCCTGGTTGTTCCTTAGTCATTGAAACAATGATAAATGCAGTATGGACACAGGAGGGGATATTCTTCCTAGTGAATCAGTGCTTCCTGTAGTAGGTTCTTCTTCCAAAGCTTTAGTGTTTGGACTGGGACATGTGATGGAGAAGTGGTATCAGATTTTAGGTCAGATTTCAAACAGAGGTGTCATAATATACCAAAAAATATGGGAAAACATTTTCACATTTAGGAAATTTAAGCAGAACTTACAAGGACTGTGTACAAATATTTTACTCTGCTATTATCTGCTAATCTCAACTGTTTTCTTTCACAACATAGGCCTACCTCTAGCTTCCAGTATAAATGACAGTAAATCCAAGCTCAGAGGAGTTCAGACAGAGCCATTGGAATCATCAGACAGAAAACAATATTTTTGTCTTTTTTTTTTTTTTATTATGGTTGCTCCACAGCCTAGCAACCCTTTAGTTGAGCCTCAGATATGTTCTGTGCTAGATTCTGGCACCGATATCTCCTTCTCTGGGACTTTCCTGTCAAATAGGGATGTGAATTGGTGGAGAGGTGCGTACTCTGTACTTAGTCCTACTCCCAAGTAGGACATGTCTTGTGGCCCCACAAACTGGTGGTGGTACTTGGGTGAGTGGAACTTAATGTCTCTTTTAATATCTGGCCAGTACATCACATGAAGGAACAGTCTGGCTGAGCTGTTACATCTTACAACATGCATTTTTTGTTCTCTTCTGAACTGAAGATTTGTTTTCCTGACGCGCCGTATCTGTGAAACAATTTTCTTCACAACAAAGTTGTTCTTTCCTCTACAAATTGCTGCTCTAATGGAAATATTTTTCTGTCATTATTTTTTCCTCTTCAGCTAGAACACAGAAGATATAACAGAGCTCTTAATGGAGCTCAGCATAGGGATTCAGTACTAATCTAGACTGTAAAATTTATGTCCACCAAAAACTTTGGCATCTAGCTACAGGCCAGAGCTTCTGGAGTGACAGCTAATATTTATACATATCCTATGATGACCACTTACATGACTAGAAAAAAAAAAGAGCTGCAAACAATGAATTTTTATACCAGCTGGGTAAGAGAAGTAATAAAAAATACTGCTTGTTATCAGCTATCTGACATGGATCAAAATTTCCAGCCACTATTCTTACTACTACAGGCAGTAGGCCATGAGTGTTTTCCAGGCTCTCCTGAAGGAAAAGTGGTCTTTGCCTTGCATGACTCAGATATGTAACACGTTACATATATGTATACATACATATATGTATACATATAACACATAAGAGCTGACCTTTTACTTTGTCCGGAGTAAATAAACAAATTAAGTCTTGAAGTACCACATAATGACAGAAGCTTTTCATGTACTGCTGCTTCTGTGTTTAGCTCAGCAGCTTGACTGCTATGGAAAACTACAGTGGGAAAAGTAGAAATGAATGAACTGTTGAAATGGCTGTGAATTTCAAGTTCAGGATAGTAATTGATTGCATTTCCAAATGCAACGTAGAGCACTTCTCCCTAAAGATTTTGGAAATGGAGGCTTTCTGCTTAGCCTGGCAAAAAGGACAGCAGAAAGATCCCACATATCCCTCTATGTCATTTTGCACTTGTGTGCATGGCCTAGACACAGGTCTTGATTTCCTCATTCATTTAATTCCTTCATTATATAAATTGAACAATGCACCCAATTCACTAATGTAAACAGAAACCCTGACATTCTGTCTAGCAATTTTTTAACAGAAGTTAAATGAAATCGACTAATAAAATGAAATGACAATGTAAAGCACTTGTCATATGAATAATTAGGCATTATAATAGCAACAGTATACTTGCTTTGTTCTTGTCCATATTATTTCCGTTTAGCAGCTGCTACACCTGACAAACAACTGTCAGATGCAAGAGTTCCTTGATGGGGACCTGAACATGCCCTGTGTGTCCTCATGAACTTTATACAGTTAAAATATTATTCTGGACCTGCAGAAAAGTAGACATGTTTTGCCAACTTAGCAAATAGAAATATTCCTTCTCTGAACAAGTGGGAAATGCACTAACACTGTCTCAGATAGAAACAATTTGGTTAGCATTCATTTTGTAATCTCTAAAGCATAGAGCATGCTGTTCACAAACTTTACTTGTAGCAAAATAAACAGACTTAGCTTACCACACATGCTTTTACAAACCAAAATATCTACTCCCCAACAACAGGTGGGAAATCCAGGTCTTTTAAATATCTGTGTCCTGATGATTACTCTGCTAATTTTGCATTAAAAATTAGAGATTATAGAATATGCTTCTCATTACTACCAGTGTAATAGAGCTGGGGACAGTTGCAAAGAGTCTTTTGTAGAGTGAAAAAAAAAATTAGTATCACAAGACATGTCACTGTGAATTCATACCATCTGTCTAATGATGAATGACACCAGTATGGATGGTATCAAGTCAGCCTACAGATTTGCTATATATACCCAGTAACCTGCAAATACATCACACAAAACAGTCCTGCACACACTGTGCATCAAAACACAGCATATAATGCTTTGTCACAGGGTAAACTGGTCTATTAAAATGATGGTGTGTTCAGAAATGAAGTTGTTGGTTTCAGCCTATCTTATTTTCTTTTTCTGACATTTTTTCTCTTGAAGCCTCATTTCGTGATTCAGGTTCCATTTTGCTGCTGTTTGAATACAACAAATTCCATTTTTTTTTATACCTTGTATTCTCTGATCCATGGGAATGTCATGAGGTACATTTTTTTTTAGTAATTTCAAACAGCACACTCTACACTTCTCCAGCAAAGCGCAAACAATCTTTCCTGCTTAATACATGTCTAGATACTCTTTTAAACATTTTGCTGCAGTTTAATGTTATTGATTTATGGTTCTTTCCTGAGGTGAAGCTGGTAGTGCTCCAAACTTAGTGAAATGGAACACCTAGGACAGATTCTCTACTTGTGCAAGTGGTAGAAATTGAAGTATGTATATGTATGATGAACTCTGACAGCAAGATTTACCTATATATTAATTACATCAGAACTATAAATGAGATTAGAGTTTCCTTTTATTCTCTTCTGCTCTTTTTTTTTTCCTTCCTAATACAGCTATAAGGGTCTCACTTGGTGTAATGTGATCGCTATTTTAGCTTAGTCTTTTGCTTTTTAAAGTATTAAAGGCTTTGCCTCACCTGACCTAATATCAGCAGTTTAAAAGGTAAATATTGAGACTAAGTTTATTATCTAGACTTCCTCTACTTTGTCATGGATGAAAGATGTGATGAGTTGCCTCTGCAGGTACCTTCTTTCATGGAGTGTGAATTCTCAGGTGTCAGTCTCAGAGTAAATATTTATCTCTCAGTTCACCATGTACAGCATCTGTCCTCTCGTCTTCATCTAGTACTGGTATCTTAGTTCTATGTGTAGCAGAAGCATCAGAAGCCAACGGCTAGCAGAAGCATTATTTTCTTTGTTCCTTTCAGCTTAGTGATATTTTGAACATGATAAAATCCACGGATTTTATTGGCAGACATTATTTATCACAACATCAGGGTAATGGCTTGCTGCATTTCCTTGTGAAATGAAACAAAGTCACATAAGAGGCAATGGATGAACTAGCTTATTTACAAGTGTTTGCTCTTTTTTTTACAGAGAGCTTCTCTATTCAGGTGAGATCTCTTTATTTCCTGTGTGCTTTGACTTTATGGTTGCCGGACCCCCTGGCCTCGAATTAATCAGTGGCAGAACATTAGAACCAAAATAATCAGAAATGAAATCTAACAATAGCCAATGATTCAGGAAGGGTAATAATTATGAACAAGAAATATTTCATCACTGCAAAACCCTGCCACATTAGCTTTTAATAGATACTGCTTACTAAATGAAATAAGCTTTTGAATGAGAAGAAGTATGTGTAGGGAAGCTAAAAATGATAAAGAGAAATATAACAGTTGGCAGGGTGCAGCATCAAACTGCACAAATGGAGTTAGTTTAAACATTTAATACAATTTTAGTCTACAGGAGGGACAGACATGCTTAGTCAAGTTTCATCCTTTCTGCTCTTGTTGAGTACATGCACCCAGGCAGATGGTACAAATATGTGCATCTCAGGCTTTTGAACTCTCAAACGTCTTATGTCACAAATACAACCTGCCTGGAGTCTGCAATCTGTTTACTACTGGATATGTGCACTTAGCCCCAAAGTCACATATTTGCTCACAGAAGGTCCACAGCTGAAACACCAGGATGGAATCTGCAATCAGCATGGAAATGCTTCCGTCAAGGGGCACACTCCACTTTGCTTAATTATTTTTTTGCAGAGAAAATTGTGCATGCAGTCTGTTATTTGTCATAACCAGACATAAAAATATTTCCCAGTGAATAATGGAATTGCCGTGAAACTAAACAACAAGCTAATTTCCTACTAACAGAGAACAAGATGCGAACAGTATTTGGAGTGTTTTTAAAATGTGGTACTGATTAATTCTGCATTTATTCAACGCTACATTAACTTTTTAAGGCACTCAGGTAGAATCAAATTTTTCACACTCCAGACAATACAAGCTTCCTCATTGCCTGCAACAGCAGTAAAATGGTTTCTGTTAAAGGATATATAGTGCAATTGGAGAAGATAAAAATATTATAAAATTTTTGTGCAAAATATTTTCATTATAGAAGCTCAGATTTTTTTCATGTGTGGCACTTAATTGAAAAACAGTTGGGTTGTATTATTTAGATAAAAATTAATTAAGAAATTTAATTACTGCAGGTTTCCAAGCCACTCAGGTAATCATGGAAACACTATGATACAGTTAACTTTGGCATAGGTAGCAGACTAAGTAGTTTCTCTAGGTATCTTGCAGCCCTGTTTGGATAATTCCATAAAAGATACTTTGAAATATTCATTCTGCTACAGAATTTTCTTTATTCTGAGTCACATTTTAGTAATAATGAACTATATTTCTTGTCAAGACTCCTGTGGGCAAGTGGCTATGACACAGTCAGCGTGATTCAGCATCCTCCTCCTCAAATGAATTTCACAAAGATTCTTATAACTGCATTCAATATTAGTACAGACTTTGATACTAGATGCTTCTCTTCTTTGAAAGATAAATAACAATGTATTTTAACTCTTGGAACTTATTATTTTTACCTGTTTTTTCTGTATTAATTATAGTAGTTAATAATACAGTGAATCATGTTATTTAGAAAGAAGTGTGGCAAACACTAGTGCTATGAAATGCCACTAATCATTGCGTTTCCATTTTGCGGATGGGAAATAAGTAATTTTAGACTTCGGCCTTGAAAATCGTGATTTTATTTGAAGAGCTGTTGAAGGGCTGAAGAGCAATATTTTCATGCCTCTTTTTTGAAATAAAGTCACAATAACCCCCACATAATTGTTGAAATCCTGACCAGAAAGTCTCTGATGCTTGAAGTTCTGCAGCTGCCCATGACTGCAGGCACTACCATTCTGGGTTGGCTGAGCATCTAGGGACTCATTTCATGCCTACACCTGTCAGGGGGTCACAGGCCTCAGGAAGCAATTCAGTATTCATGAGTCTGGGGAGAAAATGAAGCTGTAGAGAGTGTCTAGGGAATGTTTGTCAGGAAAGTGAGAAGCAGATTGAGTTCTTGATGCTGCATTTTCTTTAAATTAAGAAAACACAGAAATAGCACTGTAAGTAGGAATCATCATGCAAACTCAGAACCAGATTGGGGGTTTAAGGTGCTACTACATGATATTGAGTAGACATAGGCAGAAACCTCAAGTGTGGGTTGGTTATTTTTACATCTAGAGCTGGGTGCTGAACACTGTGGCAATCATTACTTGTGATTTGCTAGGATAGAGGAATGTGATTCCCCATGGGTGAATCCACATTACCCCACTTCCCATTGTTGATCCTTGTTGCCTCAATTAATTAGCTCTCTCCTACTCCTTGCTCAGATTCCCTTGCCCAGTCCCTGACAAAACAGAACATATGCTGTGATTGCTGTTTGGTACTAGCTACGGCTCAGTTTTATTTAATAACATTGTGTTACTCTGTGCAACAAATTCTGACTAATTGCTTCTCCACCACTCTGCCAGTCTGTGAAAAGGTCAGCATTGAAAACCATCAAGTCAGAGCTCCCTGCCAAATCTCCTTAAGGTTGTATAAAAAAAGCAGACTTTGGTGAATGAGGTCTGACTGGTAGGGAAGTTAAGTGTTTTGATGAAAGAGATGTGCTCATCACTGATTCAGGTGCTGAAGTTTTTGATTTTCCCACCCAGGTGCAATGAACATAAAGACTTTTGACTTTGTAGATCTTGTGAAAAACTCTTCCTCTTTGCCTTTTCTAACAAATCAAACTGCTTTCATATAAATTTGCATAATTGCTGTTAATTAGTTTATTACAGAATCACAGAATCAGGGAATATTATGAGTTGGAAGAGATCTCTCCTCTCCTCTCCTCTCCTCTCCTCTCCTCTCCTCTC
>VXAZ01008601.1:145893-391220 GCA_013399875.1 Gymnorhina tibicen
CCCTTCCCTTCCCTTCCCTTCCCTTCCCTTCCCTTCCCTTCCCTTTCTTCTCTTAAGCACTACAGTGATCACATTGTTCCAGTATGGAAGTATCCTAGAACATCTTGTAGCCTGTGACTTGCTTATTAGGGAAAAGAGGTAGAGAGGAGACTGAATCAGGTATTCAAGACATGAGAGATTGCAAATTATCATGTTCTGCTGCCTTGTTTCATCCTCTCTCTTTAAATCTAAAAATAGATTTGCTTTCTTTTTGAAAGAATGAATGCAAATGCCAAATGGAAAAATGCCTGCTGGTTGTAGTAAGTGGGATTCCTAAGTCATATCGGCCTCAGGAAATTCTCTGAGCTGAAAATAGTCATGAAATGAAACAGTGTTAGTAGGAAATGCCATGTATGCTTTCCAGACTCTTACTTTTAATTATCTGTCTGATAGGTGACCTGGAATATCAGATAAGCGCTGGGTCTGAGCCTACGTACTGCTCTGGGACTCTTACATAATGTCCCTTTGCAGGACTGCTCAATAAGGTGCTCAGCCTTTGAATTAACATGGAAAATGCTTCATCTTACTTCAAACTAACTTGAAAAAGAGTCATGTTACACAAGCAGCCTATCAAAAAAATCTTAGGATGCTAGTGCAGAATTTTTTTCTACTTATTCTAAGAGTATGATTTTTTTTCCTGAATTGGCCTCTTACAACAGAGATGAAAAAGATGAACTGATTAGCCTTAATCATTAATTAGTAGCAATAGCTCTTGTCTTTTGCCATCTGTGAAGCTCAGCTTGGTAACTCAGCAGGAAAATAAGGAGAAAATATCTTTTGAAGTGTTCTTAAAACTAGGACTGTCAAGAAAATTTGGGGTTATTCACTTTTCTTTTGACATGGTACAACAGGCTGCCTGCTAGTTCATTGCCCCTGAATCTTCGCATGCCTTTGACACAGCAAATACAAATTTTGTACAACACACAAAGATGAAATAAATTGCCTATGTGCTTAATTCCTAGCATCATACTTGGTCATTGACCCTTAATTTTGTGTACAAATAAATTACTCTGCAACCAAATATTTAAGGGTCCTCATTGCACTTGAGTGTCTTAGGTGAAGTATGTTTTACTTGAAACTTTACAAACATGGAAGCAAGTATTTGGATACATTGGGCTAATTTGTCACCAGAGTGCACAGCTGTGCAATTGAAAAAATATGGTAATAATGAGGATGAAAAAACAGCTCCTTTATTAAAACTTAAAAAAAATTTCTAACAAGTGCATTAAAATCCTATTATTTAGTTTACTGATCTCAAAAATATTTCAGTTCTGAACCGGGATTTGCAAATACACTAGTAGGCTTACACAAGCTAGAAAATATAAATTTATATGTGCCACAGGTGTTGTGTTGCTAGACTGCTCTGGTCCATCAACAGCTTGCTATTTGTCTACTAGGGTTGGCAGTTTATTACACACTGCACCAAAACAAGGTACATGATTAACAGCTAGAAAGAAAGAAATGGTCAAAGAGACCTTTTTTTTTTGGCTAGAACTTTAGCCTGTGACTGCATTATTTGGTGGCATCATAATTTTGTAGCATTTCCTTCAGAATGGAATTTGCTACCAGAGAGAAAAGGGTATGGCTTTCATGCATGAAAACCTTTCTAATTGCTGCAACATCCATTGCAAGGTAGTACAAAACATGAAAATCAAACCTAAATGGATTTTTCCAAAGCTTGTAAGAGGAATAATAGGACAGCATCTCTAGCCTGTTGATTTTGAAAAGAAGATGGAAATTTACAGCTCCCCATCCAAACAGGCAATCTTGTGGTTTTGCTTGATGCAGAAGTTATATTGTGGAGAAGCTGCCACAGCATGACTCTTTATAGCCTCCATCATAGAAAGCAACAGAAATGGTCACAGATGAGCAGCTGCAGTCACTGAGGTAGAGACTCATTTCACGCATGGCAAGAAAGAAGACAGAAAAACCATCATTCATTGCTAGTATGAATTGTGGAAAGAATTTTAACAACCTTAGTACCATTTTGCTTTGGCACTTTATCTAGAGACACCATCCATCAACGTCAGATGAGTATGTCTTCTATACTCCAGAGAAACTACACACAGACTCATTCTTTCTCCATTTCTCAAAAAGAAATAAAAAAAGCCTTACTGGCCAGTATTTGCACACGTTTATAACACCGTGCATTGTCACGAGCTGCACTGACAAATCAGCCAATGCTGGTACAAAGGCAAAGAATAGTTTCTTTGGAATTCATTCTCAGCACCCTTGTTTTGAATATCACTGATTGCTAATTATCTAACAAGCTTTAAAACGATTAGGAATTGTCAGGAGACATACACTGTTATTTAAGAAATATCTGTTTCTCCTTGCAAATTCTGTAAGACAGAAAGAACTCAGTCTCTAAAGAACTTACCGCTTTTTAAAGAAAATATGATATTTTCCTGCCCAGCTGCTCATGTCTTGCTATTGGTTTACTACATCTAAATGCAAAGGACTCTCCCTCCTAGTCCTACAGGCAACTAGGAAACATTTCATTGTTCAAGTGGAGAATATCCTAAGAGGCAGACTGATAGACATAGTGAAAAATGAGAGCTTTAAGCATTATTGCTTCTTTCCACTTGTCACAGGTCATAATCTGTACCTTGAGAACTTCCCTTTCCAGGTGTTGGCTGATGAGGTCTCTGGTGAGACCCCACCGGCAAGTGCTGTGTCCAGCTCTGGAATTCTCAACACGGGAGGGCTAGTGACCTGTTGGAGCAAGCCCAGAGAAGGGCCACCCAGTTGATCAGGCCACTCTTATGAAGAAAGGCTGAGAGAATTGGGTTTGCTCAGCCTGGAAAAGAGAAGGCTTTGGAGTGATCTAATTGTAGACTTCCAGTCCAAAGGGAACTTAGGGGAAAGATGGGGCAAGACTCTTTACAAGAGCATGTAGTGACAGGCAAGGAGAAATGGGTTAAAATTCAAAGACAGTAGGTTTAGATTAGATTTTAGGAAAAAATTCTTTACTGTGAGGGTGGTGAGGCATTGGAACAGGTTGCCCAGGGAAGTTGTGGATGCCCCACCCCTGGAAGTGTTCAAGGCCAGGTTGGATGAGTCTCTGAGTAACCTGGTCTAGTTGAAAGTGTCCTGCTGATGCCTTCTATGACTCTATGATGCTTTCAATCCGATTCACTGACATTCAGTGGGTAAATCTGGTTGTTCTTTCAAGTCCCACAATGATTCAAAAATATAAGCACCTACTCAGAACCTCCAAGTTCAAACTTAAACTGTCATAAGGATTTAAAAGGCTCAGTTTCTAAATGACTTGTTCAGGAAATAGATTCTGTTCATCTAACTGTCTGCAAAATATTACCATGGCAGCTATTGGTGTATCTGCTGGGTGGTCAAGCCTTTTGCAAACTGGTCTGCTTGGTGGATGATGCTCTTGTGCATCCTCATGTGGAAGATTGTGGAGTGGAAGGACAATTTTACTGGCTAATATTTGCAGCTGAATGCAGGTAGCTAATACTATAGGGTTTTTTTTAGCTGCTCCTGAGTGGGAGCAGACTTGAATCATGTAGTTCCTTCATCCAGGTGGTTTCATCATCAGCTGCTCCAGCAGTTCTCTTTTGAAGACATAACAGATAAGGGCAAGAGGTTTCCAAAATGGAGAGCTGTCTAGTGAACCTTCTGACCTGTTTTTTATGCTGTCTCAATTCCCATTTTGGCAAAGGTTATTCAGCTGGCAGAAATGCAATCAAATATGGAGTTTCAGCATTGTTTGAAGACATGATATGGAATTAGAATAAATGTTGTTATCGATTTTCATGGCTGCACAGTATTAAATGATATCTATGCAAAGAAGCCATTGAAATGTTGTTCCAAAAGAAAAGCAGACAGATGATTTAATAATCTCAGCTTCTTCATTTGTAGTCTTATTCCTTGAACAGAACACATTTAACTCTATGGCATGATGTAGATTCTAAGCCCATTGTAAGAACATTATTATATGAAAGGTATGATTATATGAACATTAGTTTCTGTTTTATTTTAAAAATGCACATCTCTGGGAAAAATCCTGAATCAGACTAGAATGTAAAGCTGCTTACACTGGCCTTGCTAAAACATTAGTTCAGCTGCAGATGTGATATATATAGAATAACTAACTTGGTGGTTATTTTGACCAACAGGTTTAGGAGCTGATATAAACCATACAATCTGCTATATTCTGATTTTCAGACATTATACCTATATGGTTAAAACCCAAAAGAAAACAGAAACTTACACCTTAGTGTTTTTCCAGCAATGAAATCTATAATTCTGCTTCATGAAGTTGTCTTGTATTTTGCTCACACAGAACTGGTAGATGAGTCACCTGTTCCCTTTCATACATCAAGGCTGGCAGCCACAGTATAGGCTATTCTAGGGCAGAGCTGGTCTATGCATGCTGTCTAGGAGTTGCATCGGCATAAAAATCTCCAGCTCTCTGCCTTTTTCGAAAATCTATTGCTTAAAAAAGAAATTAAGCACTTAAAGTCTGCAATGTAGATGGATCTTTAGTTTAAAAAATGGATATTGAGTATATAAGTAATAATTAACTACTCAGGGTTTGAAGATGAAGGTACCAAATTTCTAGGTATTATTAAGTAATGAGATAGCTGAGAGCATAGCTCCAATTAGGTTAAGTAATATAGCAGGGAAACAAGGTCCTTCATCACTCAGTGCTAATGCAGGACAAAGTAGTGCTATAACTACACGATACTCCTCTGCATCACTTCCATATATTGAGTGATAGGGCTCTGTGAGTGGTAAGGACTGAATCAGCACTTTGGTGCACTAATCACACCACGACTTTGATCTTTGCCTCGTTCAAAGGCCTGTGCAGAATTCATTACCTGTTGCTGTGTGCTTTGTGACCCCAGGTGAGAGAATGCTCCGTGTCCACCTGACAAATGGTTGTTCTTTCCCTTAACTGTGTAGTGCAAATGACAACTCCAACCTTTACAGAATGGCCTGTTTCTATCTCCACCCACAGGAGTAACATTTTCAGCTAGACTTCAAGTTCTATAAAGTGTCAGGAAAGAAAAAGTACATCATTTGCCAGATGTTTGGAATTGAAAATTAAGGGAGAGTGGTGGTTCCTCTGATTTGCTCAACATTCCTCAGGAGTTTCAAGATTTTAGTGCATCTCATTTCAGCTTCCATTTGTAGGAATAAAGTAAAAGATAAAATAATTTTTGACAGAAATCTTGTTGTTATCTGCTGAACATGAAAACTCCAGGGTGTATCCCAAATGATAACCAGAATTTGTTTAACCCTTTCCTCTCATTTTATTACTTAGGAAGGTAAATTGTGAAGAATTGAGAGTAATTTTTCAATTTTCTCTGCTGATGATTGCAGTTGAGAATGACACTTTATTTAACTTATGTTATTACCATCTTTAGTTGTTTTTTGAGTGAAGAGTTCTGTTATATATATGACAGACTGGCTCTAGGCTGTAATTAATCCATGAAAGTCTGAAACATTTTTTAATGAAAATGCAATATATTTTTGACTGAGCTAAGCATAACTGATTAGGGCTTTCCTGAATACCAGTTTTACTTGCTGATTCTCTCTAGCACTAGGAAAATCACCAGTTGCAACACTGCTGCAAATGTAAATAAGTAATGGACTATAGTGCTGTTTCCTATGGTATTCTGGTATATTGAAAGTAAGTCTTGGGAAAACAGGTCCACCTACCACACAAAGCATAGCTGACAGAGAAGGAAGAGCCATGTAATATCATAAGCAGGATCTCACCAGTTTTATTCTCCAGTCAGAAATATGATGAATGGCATTTGTAAGAAGCTCAACAGACTAGAATACAGTTTTCATAGATCTCTAATGCCTGTTAATTAGCCAAACTAAGTGACATTTGGGAACTATAAAGGGGATTGCTGCATGAGTTAACTGCACCTGTCAATGTTTAAGTGTAAAATGAGTCAGTGATCCCTGTATGTATGTATTATTATTATGTTATTATTAGCATTTATCAGTCTCTCCAGCAGTCTAAGGACACCAAGGGAATATTTTAGAAAGAATGACTAGGAAACTGGTGAAGGAGAGGAGCAAAGAGAAAGAGGGAAGGGATAGAAATCTTCTTTTTTTTAAACTTCATCTGCCTGCCAGAAAACACTATACAGGGTATTCCAAAGCTGCTGCCAAGTTAAAAAGAAATGGGCCAGAGTAGACATTGTAATTTTCATGACAGCCATTTGCTGCCGATCACAAGTCTGTTTCTCTGCAGTATGAAATGTTCTGCTGAGTGAAGCCGCAGTGATTACAGACAGATGGGGTCAGGGTTCCCAAACAAGGACTCACTTAGAGCCATGCTGTTTGCTAACTTTTTCACATGATCCCAGATATCAAACGTTTTCATCTTTATCTGTCTATCCTCAGCAAGTCCTGTTCTAGTTCACTTCTGACTGAAGCCATCCATACTTACAGAATATTCACAAAGAGGACATGAGCTGGCCTATGATTGTCCCAAAATAGACAACATAGGTTCAAACATCTAAACAATGTGATAAATAAGAACCAAAATGAAAAGCTGCTCATGACAAGAGAAAATAGGATTTGAACTCCACAACCGCCATTTCAAGCAAATGTATTATATTTGTTTTTTTAACAATTCAGGGTGTCATCATGGGAAATGGTGCATAAATAAACAGTAGAATTACCACCAAAGTCTGAGCACGTAGTGGGATTAAACATTCCCTCCCAGGAGAATTAAACATATTTTAAAAATCCTATTAATATTATTAGAAAGAAATCCCCAAAGTAACTTAAAATGTGAACTGACGGTATCAAAAATAGCTATGCCAGAAAAATAACTAGTAATTTATTCAAATATTTCATACATACATCCAAATATAGGCAAGTCTAGAGGTGTTTAAAAGTCCTTTTTGGTCAAGTGACCAAACACTAAGTGCTAAACAGAACACTTTCAAGTGGACCTACATGCTCCCTCCTTTTATTTCCAACTCTTCTTGTTTTGAGTAGAACCAGAAAACAGAAAGGCATGGAAGAAAAAAAAAGCAAAAAATTGAACAATATTTTTTGTTCTTGAGAAAAATCTCCATTTTATCAAAGTTCAATTTTCATTTTACTCAGTCCATGTATTCCTGTTGCTAGCGATAAAAGATAGAAGTGAAATAAACACTGATCAAATGTTGAATAATAATTATTTTTCATACTCCCACATATAACTGTTATCACCAAGTAGTAACTCATAACTCTTAAGCAGGAGGAAATTAAATGATGTAATCTAGGACAAATCTTCTTCTAAGAATGGAGACTTATTCTCAGATTTCTGGGGATTGCAATTTGTTTAGAATTGTGTAATTAATACTAACATTCTTCTCATGACCCATCTGTGATCCATTGTTTCAGTTCTCTGGTCTTCCACACTGTTTACAGGCACAGCTTCAGGTAGGCAGATGCTATGCAGCTCAAGCCATACATTTTTAATTTACCAATAGCAGCCTTTCCTTGGGTGACATGCTGTAGACTTTTTTCCCCTCTTTTACATTAATTAGTTTCTGTTTGCAAGGTACATTGAAATAACAGTGACCTTCCAGTTTCCCTGTTCTCTAACTATGTGTTGTCTGTTAGTAGACACAGAAAATGTGTAGGAATGATAAACTGTGAACGATTTTTACTTTCACATTTAGTTTGACTTCCCAATTTTCCAGCCATTTTAAAGTGCCTGTATCTTACTCATGTCCAAGGCACACTGTGTAAACTGTTATGCTGATGTTCTGTGAGCAGTCTTCAGTAAACTTTCTCCAGATAAACAGCTGAAAATAGCCAAAGCAGAAATTCAGCTCTCTCCTTGTCCTTTCTCACTGATGTAACAAAGTCATGAACCCTCACTGGGATAATTGAAAAGCTGGGTCCCCTTAGTTTCACATAGATCAGACATGTTACTGTAGCCAAAATGAGTCTAATATGTAATGAAACTTCAAGCCAAAATTTAGTCCCAAATTAACATATGTCCAAATGCTCACAGGATTCATGCAACAACTTAATGTTTATGTAGACATCACAACTGTGTCCAATCCTCTCACAACATCAGCCATATCTGACAGATACAATAATCTTCTTGCAGAAGAGGGAACTTTCAGTTTGACCAATGGTATGCAATGCTTCACAGCAGATTTTCTTTGGACTGGGTGTGAATTTTATTGCAAATTATTTACGCATAATCTGGTACTTCACAACTTTTGTAAATTTTGTATCTGATGGTTTTTAAAGGAATTCAACTTACATCAAGTAGTACAGGAGATGAGATAGAAAACAATGATAAGTGGATACTGGTATTTAAAGGGCAAATCACAAGAGGTTATTGGTGGTGGAAGTTTTAGAAATATTGTTTGAGAGCCTGAGGAGCTGGTGTGTTGGCTGTGGAGAGACTCTGCAATAATTTAAGTGCTCTCTAGTTTCATTGTTAAGGTGATTAGGTGAATTTGTTCACTTGGATTCAGAGAATTCCAGGGTGATTAGGTAAATGCGTTCACTTGGATTCAGAGAATTCCTCAACAAACCTACCAGAGAGGGAAGCGATACTTTGAATTCAACACATTTCAGACATAAATTGCAACCAACAGAAAGTGCCAAAAGGGCAGAGTGCATCTGAAATGATGGCATTGTACATGCCCCATGGCAATGCATGCTGCTGATCTTCATACAAAAGGGCAAGATATTTGTGACACTTTCAGTGGGTATACTTGTCCGGAGACCAGGACACTGTGTTCACCATAAATGCCCCTAGTTTCATCTGGGGACGTCTATCTGATTAGTGGTGTGAGTCCTCTGGTGGGCTTCTCTCCCATTTTGGCTGTTTCATTGTATGCTCAGCCCTACTGAAATGTACCAAGGAGGTGCCATCTACTTCTGAGCTGGCACCATGGAAATCAGCTCCCAGCCACTCCCACAACCCACCTGCAGCACAGGCTTCTAATGCTGACCTTATGTAAATGTCATGAAAAGGTAAGGGCCTCACTTAAATCGGTTCCTCAATAGTTGTCAGAAACCTCTAATGTGGCAGTGAAGTACTCTGTCTTGAGAGAATAAAGCTAAAAGTGAGAGGCAGCAGAAGAAAGGCTTTCACATGCTGGCAGTGTTAGAGGAAATGAAATCACTCCTGGAGGCCTGGCAAAATTGCGTGTTCATTTTAAAACTTATTTTAAAATCAATGACTTTGACATGGAAGAGAGATGAAGAGCAATCAGGCTTTCTGGAGGGAAAGGGAAGCTTACTCTGCAATCTGGTCAGACCTTTGAAATAAAGAAAGAAAAAGTGATGAGGGAAACATGAGTTTTCAATTACAGCTTGAATTCAGTTTTGGCAAAGACAGGTTAATGGGAGTATGTAGGAGTTTTTTTTAACACTGTATTTCAACCACACTTGTTGGTGACCAACATTAAGATCAATCCTTTTGTTCATTCTTTTGATTACAGTTTAAAACTACCTACATTTTAACTGCATCTTATGGTGAATTTTCTTTGTAATTTTTTTTAGCTAAAAGAACCAACTGTAGCATAATTTCCACCAGAACTTCAGTTCTGACCACAAGGAAATTTGAAGTTTTGCAAAATTTGCGCAGTTTTTACTGTTTAATTTTCCTGAATTTAGCTCTTCATCTGTACCTCACTAGCACAGTCTAGTTCTTAAGAGGTGGTAATAAAATTTAATATGCATTTCTAATCAGCATTTATTTTATGCAGTCAAAGACTCAAGAAGCAAATCAGAGAGCTAATATATCCTATAACACTGTAACACAATTGTGCAGAAGTATGGGATTCAATTTCCTGATCCAATGATTACATCAAACGAATAAAAAATGTTTATATTGCCACTCATATTGTTCAGCTGAAAGCCGTTTATCAAACATAGCAGATAATCAAACATCAGGAACACTGGCTTATAAATCTGCTTCTAGCACTGCACCTGTGGAAAACAAATGTTTCCCTGGTTGGATGCCAGGTTATAGCACACTACAATCAGCCTTGCAATACAGAGTAGGCACAGAGGGGAAATATGGCATAACCCAATGCCAAAGGAAATTCATTTTCAGGACAGGTGCTGACTGGAGTTTGCACCATGTGGAATCACAGAATCATAGAATGGTTTGGGTTGGAAGTGGCCTTAAAGATTATTTAGTTCCAACTCCCCTACCATGGGCAGGGGTGCCACTTGCTAGACGAGGTTGCCCAGAGTCCCATCTGACCAGGCCTTGAACACTTCCATGGATGGGGAATTTACAGCTTCTCTGGGCAACAACGTGTTCTGTATAGGTTAAGGTAGTATTAAGCATGTTTGTATTAAATATACTGCAAAACAGCTATGAAAAGCAAAACCTACTTATCAGAAACAGCAGCATTTCCCCACTGAAAAACTTAGCTTGTTTTGCTGGAAAGAAAAGTTTTATGGTCTAGTGTTGTTTACTGTCCCAAAGGAGCCATTTTGCAAATACTGTGTTTATTTATAAAGTAATCCCAGCACCTTTCCTCTTGTATAGGAAATCTTATTACTCTTAAATGAATTGATGAGGGAAGAAGAGGGTAATACATGAACAGGCTGTTTGATGAACAGCCTCAGAGCAATCATTAACTTTCTTTACTCTCACCTTTCCCAATCAGTTTGTTTCAGAGATGACAAAATACAATTACTGAACTAACAGATGAGAAAACAAGGCTGGAATGTGCCATGGCCCTGCCACAGAAGGCTGAGAAGCACTCAAGCTCTCAGTGAAGATGATGAATTTCAGAAAAAGCAAGTGTACTTCCCATGTGGTCTGAGACCATTTTGCTCACCTGACAAGAAAACACTGTGTTTGGTAAAATGCATACACTAACTCCCATGGAATGTTATCCAGGTGAATACTCACTAATGTGTGCTCAAAGAATTGTGCTCCAAGGGATAGAAAATAATTTTATGAAGCATACCTCCAGTCGACCTTCTTAATGACAAATACATTCCCTTTTCCTGGTGTATTCTAGGAAATATTGCTGCTTTATTTACTTTATTTAGTGAATGCCTTGTGAATGACAGAGCGTTCTCTCCGTCACATTTACTTTTACAAGGCTGAATCTTGGTTATCAATTAGAACTGGTTAAAGACCTTGAAATATATCTCTATTGTTAGCCTAACAAATAGATATAAAATAATCATCCTAGAGTAATTCATTCCATGGCTTACAATGATTGATATGCTCAAAGGAATCAAAGCAATGGGACAACACCCAATTCCTGATTTGAAGTGCTACTTAATCTAGGAAATATTTGGCTACAGAGACATATTTTGTAGGAGAGATCATAAGGAGGCTGAAAGGTTGTATATGAGGTTTCAATTGTCTATTTTGGTGTGAGATCTCATAGCATGCTTTGAAAGTGAAGAGGAAAGTTCTCATACGCCTTGCTGAAACTTGGCTTAGATATTTTCTCACTGTTGCCTTAATGTTGCACTGGGAGGTTCCTGCTGTAAATGGCAAAGAACTGAATCTGTCTGTCCTAAGAAAATAATTGCATATTATTTTTGTATGGTGATTGTGATGGTTGATGAAAATTTTCTGAAATAATTTTCTCTGGATAATGCAGTTAAGAAAATTGTACTATACTGAATTTTGTGTTGGATTTTTCTGATGTGAAAGAAATAATAAAGATGTAGTGATAGGACTAGAGGGAATAACTCCCAACAGAAAGAGAGTAGGTTTATATTAGATATTAAGAGGAAATTCTTTACTTTGTGGCTGCTGAGGCACTGGAACGGGTTGCCCAGGAAAGCTGTGGGTGACCCATCCCTGGAAGTGTTCAAGGCCAGGCTGGATGAGGTTTTGAGTAACCTGGTCTAGTGGAAGGTGTCCCTGCCCATAATGTGGGGGGTGCAACTAGGTAGTCTTCAAGGTCTACTTCCAACCCAAACCATTCTATGATTCTATGATTTTCTTTGGTCGTGGAAATTTCAAAGTCATTGACAGTCCGACTTTTCACAGGCAAAAAGATTACCTGTGGGACGATGTGGCTGGCTCTAATATTGTATTGATATTTGCTTTGTGCTTCACAATATTGTGTTTTACTTGGTGTCTTTATAAGGCTGATGTGAGGGGAAGAGGACACCAGCAAATTGAATCACACAAATCTCTGCAACAACTAAGGGGTATTCAAATAATAGTAACAGCTCAATTTTTACCTCTCTTAGCCTATTCCCCACACAGGAGGCTCTGCCTGAAGTGGCTTCGTATAAATGTCACAGGACAGTCTAGGTACATCTTGTCTGGCTTCTGCTGAATACAGGAGTGGTTCAAAGAAATGCACAATGTGAAAGGAGGTTGTTGGACACTCCTTGTTTTGGCTTCTAGTGCCTCATGTAAACTGCTGAGAACATAACTATTGTCATTAGTTCCTGCCTCTTCCCCTTCAGCCTTTGTGAGGCGTGTCCTTGCAGAACAAAGAAATGCTTCTCCTTTGTTACAAACCAGAGTAACATTTCCTAGAGTCTCTTCAGAGAGACTCTCTTTTTTTTTTTTTTTGAGAAGAATTTCTTGGAGATGTCAAATTGGTAAATATGAGGGGAGAGAAAAATAAAGACTGAGCAAGCAAAAGAGAAACAAGAATTATATTACCCTTTTTCTTCCCAGGAGAAGTGCAGACTAGGTTAGAGTTAATCACAGGATCATATTTTGCTTCTTATTTTCAAATGTTTCATTTTATCCCATCATACACAGAGTGGCATAAATACATTAATAAGAAAATACTGATAGAACTTTCAGCCCTTGATAAATAAAATCCAATTAGGTGTGGAGAGATATGGATCTTCTTTCAACTAATTTGAACATATTTTTCATTTATTTGAAATAAATTTTGCCCTGGCTGACTTCACAGCATTGCTGTGCCCTGTTGAACAGGAGCCGCTTTTACCCCAGACTCAGAGCTAGATCTGTATCACACAGTTTGACTCTAGAGGATATAGAGGCAGAGGCAACAGGGTCTAGCAGAGACCATGAGCCCTGGGCAGATAACATGTTCTCTTACTGGAGCTCAGGTCGCCTGTGAGCAGGCTGTAACCTGGTTGTATGAGTGCGTGCTGGATGAACAGCAATAAGGACACTGGGAGGTGAGCTCAGCTGCAGTCTTTGTACCTTCTGAACCTGCCAATAGCTGAAGCATTACAAAGGGCAGGGAGAGGCCAGGTCATGCCCTGCACTCCTTTGCTGTGGCATTATAAGTATTTTTCTGCTTTGAAATCAAAACCCTTTGATATCCCTTGAACAGCAGTCTGTGCAGAAGATATGTGGAAAAGACTTCAGTGGCAGAAAAAGAGACGTGAGGTTATATTGTATTATTTGAGGAACAGAAAGGGTAACAACAAACATACATGGTGTCAGAGGATGGAAAGACTTCCTTTTGGTTTTTCATTTTTTAGTATACTGCCAAGTGATTTTAGGATAAAAGGAACAGTATAAATATCACATGCAATATTGTTATTACTTTTGTTATTTTCATCTGACATCCCCAACATTGATACACAGTCTGAAAAGCACAAATGAATTACAGATATAAATATGCTATACCAATATCTGAGGTATTATTGCATCCTGTATCTATTTTACACTCAAGTTGAACAATTTTGAAGATGTCAACCTTCAGGAGGTAAAACTGTGCTATTTACAAACAGCAGTATGTGTCGTGTGGGTAGATAAGAGAGAGAAGAATTGCCCAGGAGTTAGAATATCAAAGAATTCAGATTGTTGCTGGATCATAGCTCTTCTCTGTCACTCTGTGCCTGGCTCCTAAGAGCTATCTATCCCTATGAAGCGCAAACAGGAGAAAAAGAGAAGTCTCATGTCCTGTGTTATGACAGGCAGAGGAGCCTGGGCTCCTACACAGCTTTTGGAAACTGATATATTCCTAGGGCTGCTGTTTGTGGGTGAGGTGAGTTACAGCACACAGCCCGACAAAAACCACATAAGTATTTGTGGTATTTTAAAGGCTGAGAAAAACAGTGACCTGAACACTTTTTTGGAGAAAGCGAAGCTAGTATCTCTTTGGGAGTGTTCCAGACTCTCTAGCTAGCTTGTTTAGGAGTGCAGCTCTTGGTGGCCTCACTTGTAAATTGGTATTGGTAGACCTTCCCAGCTTGCTGATAGTTATGAGGATGGCAACTGGTGATATTTCACTGCCCTAAGGGGTCACAGATTACAAGTCCTACATTTTATATTCTCTTTAATTGCCAAAACGGCATAAGAAAAAGTATAGTGTTATTTCAAGACAAGGCCAGTACATGCTTTGACTTGAGTGTATGAGTGCTGTGTTGCAGAAATCAGTCTTCATTCTACTGAGCTTTTCTAACATGCATGGTTTCCTGAATTTAATAAAGTTCTGAATTTTACTGAATATTGATGTAGTGCTAGGGCCTTGAAGGCAATGCAAACAGGACTGCAGTCTTAATGTAAGAAAACACTTAAGAGAGCGTGTAAATTCAAATTTATGTGTGCACTGTGCTTTGCTGTGTGAGGGCCCATAAAGGGCTGGACTGCAAACAGTGAAGTGGAAGGGAATGTGTTTTCATACAAAGAATGCACACCATGGCTGGGGACTGCTTGCAACAGCTTCAGTAGGTATAAACAGATCTTACTTGCCAAAGAAAAACGTTTTAATTTGGTAGTTGAAGTCTGTGTGTTGGAAGAGATCTTCTGACCAGCAAATCAATTCTTCCCAAAAAATGGCATTAAAACTTTAATTTGAACCAGGCAACCAACAGACAGAATGGACTGGTTCACACCACCTTTAGCATTGTTCTGTGTGGTTATGATGGCAAATATTGTGGCTTTTGCTAGAACACAGACCTTCATCCTTCAGCCATCTCATTCAAAGAATGTTGCATGTTTTCACCTAAACAGAAACTTGATGAAAAGTATGTTTTTCATTCAATGCTAAACATTTTTCAAAACAGGTATGTTCTCATGAAGTATCATGTAGAAAAAAATGGAAACATTTTGGTCATAGCCTTTGAGTTTCAAATTATCTTTCAGAAAGTATTCACTACTTTTAGTATATATTTTGGAAGTCTTTTAAAATGCAGAAACTAGTAAAAGTTTTTAAATCTTGCAGAAATTAAATACTTAAATTTTGGGTTTTTTTTTCCGCAGAACTCCTTCAACAAGAAAGTCATAGCTATTTTCTTCCCTTCATTTTCTGAATATAAAATAAAACCAGAGAGTCCAAACCAGATTGTGATCAGAAAATTATCACAATTCTTATTGCCACTCAGTTATTGATACAAATTCAAGCTATAAATGATGTAATGACAATTATGAAGGGAGCAGTTTAATTCAAAGATTTTAGATATGCAAGCATACATACAAAACATGTATTTTCATTTTCTTTTGCTCAACATTTTTGTAAGATCATGAGAGTTGCATTTACTCACTGAAGCATCTCTGGCACAGGGTTTGTAATGTGCTCTAGATTCCTGCCTCAGCCTACTTAGTGAGGCAGATACTTCTGCCAGTCTGATAGTATCTAATTACAGAGCCAAGGGGTGCATAATTCAGCAGAACGCTCAGAGATGCTGCAAGATGATATTCTGAGACAGAGAAGGGTATATCAGCCCTTGATTCAGGTCACACAAGCAATTCAGTACTGCATGAATAACATGTTGAATGTTATACCTGAACGTAGTGAAAACCTTTAAAAATCTCTTATGTGATAAAGCTTTTCAGCTTTTACCAAAGTACTATACCAGCTTATTTTATTTTCATTTATTTGTTCTTTAAAAGAATCAAATGTAAATTTGTGGGTGATGCTTCCATTGAAATTAATGATATATGAATATGCATGTAAATAGCTATTCTTTTCAACCAGTGGGGTTAAAACATGTTCATACTTTCTACCTAGAGAGAGGATTAAAAAAAATACCATGACTACTTTGGTAGTATTGCTCTCATGGTTTTCACTTGCAACCAAATAAAAATGAGGTTAACATCATGAGTACAGTATTTCTCTCACTGATGGACTTGTCTGTTTACTTGTTTGCAGACATGGTCATATAAAAAGGTTTTCAAAAAGCAAATTTCACCACTGTTTTAGGAGCAATCACTTTATGCCCCAAGGTATAGCAGGGGTCCTTACACTACAAGCAGAAAAGCACTGGCTTGGACCACTATTAGATATTAACTGTGCTGCAAAAAATGTCCATAAGGGTTTTGGTCCAAACATAAAAAGCCACTCAAAGCCAGCAAGGCAGACAAAAATGTCATAAAATATATTAAAGAAAATCTATAGTGTTTAGAGAGTGATTCATGGCAAATATGATGAAGAATTAATTTAGTATAGTTATTCAATAGTTAATTTTATAAATTCCCCTCACAAACGGCAGAGAAATATCTGCTCAGGCTGGGACTGGTCAGGGCCAAGGTAACTATGAGATCAATAGAAAAACATGGACTCTTCTGGTTCTGCTTCAGTTGCAGCTGGACCCAGAAGTCAGGGATAAGATATGGTGGGGAAAGTCTGAACCCAGAGGTATTCATGAGAGATTTATAGTGTTTATCTGGCTTTCAGAAGCACCATGGAAACACCTGACTGTTGTACTGTTTTTTCAGAGCTACTGGGAGGTCTGTTATTATTGTTGAGACAGCTGTTATACAGAAAAGGTAAATTCTCAAAAACATGTTTTAGGAGTGTGATTCTCAAATATTTCATATTTCTGAAGCTCCAGTAATACACAACAGTTTTTTCTTAAAGACACTCAAAATTTTTAAATGACCTGGAGATTCACATATTCTGTAATATATTTGTTCTGCAGTTACACTGACTACTGGGATTTCTTTTAAAAAACGGTTCAGGATGTCTTATTTCTATGACATTCTCTCTGTTTTATCACCTACTTTGTTTTGTTTTACTGCTTGTCTCTTTTTTGGTCGTATTTTTCATGTTTTTATTTCTACATTTAGTCTCTACTACTCTTCCTTGTCAGTATCCTGATATTTTAGGTTTTGGTTTATCATCTGGTTTTGGTTAGTTCTGTATTTTCAGCCCTTTTTCAGTCCCCAGCATCCCTTCATTTTGTTGCTCATCTGCTTGCTCTATTAATCCTTCTCTTTCTCAGCAGCAATTTCCTCCTCTCTTTTGTGGTCCCTCTTGATAATGAGCTCACAAATTTAGCTTCATGGATGACATCTCTTATGTTGCTTGCGGAACATTTGCCCAGTTAAGGATTATATTTATTTGCAACCATGTCAGATGGATGGCAGTGGGACGGCAGAGGGATAGACTTCCCCCAGTTTTACACCAGGACCAGGATGGACAGGGCTTTGAACAACTTGGTCTAGTGGGAGATGTCCATGGTCATGGCAGGGACGTTGGAACTAGATGATCCTTAAGGTCCCTTACAACCCAAACCATTCTATGATTCTATGATTCTGTGATCTGCAAAAGCCTCGATCGACCTGATTAAGAAGTCTGGGAAAAGACTGGGTCAGGCACAAAGTAAGTAACACGTTTTTTTCGTGTTCAATCATGAACACGATTGAGCTGGTGAAGAAATTACTTTTTCTCTCTAGACAGAAAAAAAGGGGCAGCTCTTTCTTAGTCACTGGAAGTGGCGGCTCTGCTGTGAAATGATGCAGGTCATGCTACTGCTGCTGCCGGCTACTTGACGCTCCTAAGAAAAATGCAAGCTCTTCAGGCTGAGGCAGTAAAGCAGAATGTGCTCTTTGACTCTTGGGGAGATGGTAACACCAAAGATGGTTAAACTAAGAGCTGTAAATGATGTAAAGCATTGTTACTAAAGCTTTATTTCCCCCTGAAAACTGAAATCCCTTCCTTGGCAGTTTTTCTATACAGACACTTTCTCTGAAGCACAATCTTGGCCCATGGGCACAGGGTTTCCTGAATCTGACACAATAATTGCCACCTTAGGCCAAATGGTATCCTTAAGTGTTGCCTATAATCAAGAGAGAAAAAACCCTTGCAACAGTGTTAGAATAGTAAGGTAAAAAGCAGACCTTTATTTGGAAGCTTCCAGGTGTCTCAGGGGTGATGGGTGCACTCAGCACCAAATTGCTACAGTTTTTATAAGGTTGATTAATTAGGACATCAAATGGGTACATCCAATAGGAGATGCAGTTGCCCCAGTAACCCAGCCCTGGGTCAACCCCTTGGAGTTGGTCTAAGGGTTTCTTTGCCCAACTTCTTGTTATGACTTCTCAGATTCGGGTTGGAAAACAAAATGCTCTTTTCCTGACAATAAGACTAAACAGTATTTCAGGAATGTATTACAAGGTTAGCTTATTGTTCTAAAATCTAGGGGAAAAGGGTAGGAAAAGTACTGGAGCTAAGGTCATTCATTAGCAATCTATCAAGCTACAAATATATGAAAAATATATTAAAAACTTAGGAAATGTCTTGCTTCAATGAGAATTCCACCTACAAGAAGTACAAATAAGTGGTTAATGTAAGTTGCTCCAAATCTTTTGGTATATTCATCTGTCCAACTTCCACAGCTTTATTAAAGTTTTGTCATGCCCATTAACCAGAGAATTGCCTTCTGTTTAATTTCACCTAGAGTTTTATGTGCATTTGTGAGTTACATGAGGTGACTCTAATTTCAAGTTTGCAAAGCAAAATTGTAAAAGTTCATTTTCTAAAGTGTCTTTCTTTTCATTTGTTTACATTGCTTGTTATTTATTATGCTTTTGCCACAGTTACAACATAAAAAGGAAAAACGCAGTGTTTACTGGTTTACTTCAAGAGTGTATTCTGGTAATTAAATATTACAGTTTGCAGCCTCTATATTGTTTAGAAAAATAAGAATTAACTTAGATTCTTATTATAAACCCCCAACTTTTCATTACCAATGTGGTTTTCAGACAGGTGACAAGAAGGATTTTTCTGCTATGATAAAAGTCCTTGCAAGGACGAGTTGTGTACATTTGTAGCATAGAAAACCAGGTTTTAATCAAAATTTCCCTGAAGAATTATTTAATCAATGTCCTTGATACTTCTTTGCAGGGCAAAAAATGGTATTTCTTCACTGCCACATTAGGAAAAAATAAAGGAATAAACATAAAAGTGACTCTTTGTACACACCTTCCACTTGATATCTTTCCGGATCACTTTACAGCTTTCCATTTTTCCGTCTCTTCAGCTACTTATTTGTATGCTGTAGGGACACCACAGTCCTGATGCTTCACTAGATAATGACTGTCTGTACCTATGCTGCCAGCCTCTGGTGTCTGGGAACAAACAGCATTAGAGATTAGAGCTATGGAGGAACAAGAGCTTCCATCCTGTTGAATAGTTTCATGCTTCAAAATGTATTGTCACTCCAAAGAGGAAGAAATTATGAATGTGTGAAATTTTCTATTTAAGTAATATTTTAGAAACTTCTTTTGGTTACTTATGAAAACAACGAACTCCTCTTCCTTCAAGAAACCCATGTGTGGTTACTAAAATATTTTGCAGTATTTATGTAGAGTACTCGTCTTTTACATAGAGGATGAGCTAATTCTCTCACTTGGAATGTGTGAACAATATGCTGGAGGAAAGTCAGTGCTGCAGTAGCAGTATAACAGATTTTCAACCTAGAAAATGGGCTGGAGAAAAGTAGCCCATTTTCATAACACTTGTTCCTAAAATTGAATTTCTGACATCCATTCAAAGAGAAAAAATATTGACCTATCACAACATGGTTCCTTTCCAGAATGGGAGATGAAAGCCATGGTTACATATGTTGGCAATTGCACTTCCAGTGCTCTGTAAGTGATCTGTGAAATGCAAATATCTTTCCTGAGAACTCTTTACCATAAGAAGAACCTTGTAAACACCTCTCTAAGTGGAATATACTTTTTGCAAGAATATTGTTTTTTTGTATTTAGGTAGTAAGATAAATCATGCCTGGTTGTATCGCCATCTTGGTTTGAGACAAATTTGGAGGAAATGTCCTCAGATAAAAGGCAGGTTTCAGCTGCCCCACTGCCACCAGCTTTGGAAAGAAATTCCTCAGAGGAAAGTGAAAAAAACCTATTTATTTAACAAGCAGAGTGCACGCAGGCACGGAAAAAGAATAATGCTAAATAATAAAACCTCTCGCTGTGGAGAGAACCTGGTAAAATTCAAAGTCCTTTGTAGGCGTGGCTTTGCTCTCTCTCTGGAGCTGGGGTTCGGTGTGGGCCCCTCCCAGCTGCAGTGTAGGGTGTCCCAGTATGTTCTGGTGTTGCTGAACAGTCCAGAAGAGAAGAAGAAGCCAAAGTCCCAGGAAACTCCTTGCTCAGCTAATGAACCGGAAGCTAGCTAAAAAGCAAAGGAGTTTAACTCTCTGTCTCTCTCCTGAGAAACAGAGCCGAGAGCTGGCTAAAAACAGGAAGGTGCCTTCCTCCGCTCCACTGCAGGAATGCAGGGGAGTGTGTATCTGTGTCCTTGAACACAAAACTGCTTGGCTCTTTTTTGTTTTCCTTTCTCTCAGACCCAGCTTAAAGACGCAGAAAGGCACAGGGTTCATGTCTGGCATAGAGCAGGCGATAGGGGATACAGCATCATAAAGTTACCCCAAGACAATTGCAAAATCTGCAATGGCATCTGCCCAATTTAACAACTATGATTTTATAGTTAATGCATGACATGGGTAGAAACTTATCTATTCACCTGTCAAGGTTCATTTTCCATACAGTGCTACAGTATAGGAGCGGTATCCTTGCTTTTTATTTTCTAACTTGTGTTTTGACTCCTGGAATACTGATGAAATAATTAAATATAATTTTCTTAATATAATGGATAATTTGGAAAGCTTGGAAATGCATTACCACCTTTTAAAAAAGCTGGCATTTTAGTTATATATTTGAACATAATATCTTTGTTCAGAGTAATGATTCTCAGGCTTCTTGAAAATCCGTCACTCTGTCTTGGGCAAACTAATCCTTGTAGTATTTACACTATCTAATTATTTTCATCCTAGAAAGGAATGAAGCAGCATAAACTTTTACGTGTGGAAAAGTGGGGTAAAAAGTCAAATTTGATCTGTAGCATGAAACTTCTTCCAGCTAGCTGCAGCAGGTTTTCGACTGAACATTGAATACATACAAAATATACTTTTTTTATTGTTGTTTGGATGTTAGAGTAATTTTTTGTGGGACTACATTAAAAATTAGGGATACATCTGTACCTTCTGCAGTCATAATCTAGTTCATCATGGAGACCTAAAATATTCTGGGTTAATGCTCATGGACATGCTAAGGCTTAGCTTAGGCTCTTGTCTTGAAGGAGATTGTCAACAACATCTAAGTTATCAAGTTTAATCTTATTCTGGGTACTACCAGACTCTGTTTGTGCAAACACAAGTGACTGTATTAACAGAATCAGACATCAGCAGAACTGTGTCAATTTATTCACATTTGGAAGTCCACCAGGATCTAAAATGGATCCCTTTCTTGAAAATATAGAAGTTGACTCACCATCTCTAAGACTTTCCAAAAAAGTCAAGTTCCACCTTACTTAAACAACTGAAATTGCCTTAAGATGGTGTTTTCAAGAACTTCATTTGTCCTGTTCCATCCTCACACTTGAAAAAAAGTTGGATGTTGTATTATGTTTTTAATATGCTGTTTGGTTTTGTTTTTCTTGAATAATATTTCAAATAAAATTACTCAATACTTGGAAGCTATTAACACTTTGCTCAATGTAATGAGAACAATTTTTTTTCCAGGTCTCAACAGTCCCAGAGTTTGGCCGCATAGTAATTTATACTACCAGCCTTCGTGTGGTGAGAACCACTTTTGAAAGATGTGAACTGGTTAGAAAGATATTTCAAAATCACAGAGTTAAATTCGAAGAAAAAAATATTGCTCTGAACAGTGAATATGGAAAAGAACTAGACGAAAGATGCAGAAGTGTCTGCGTAGTTCCCTCACTTCCTGTTGTGTTTATTGATGGCCATTATCTTGGGGTAAGTAAAGCATGAACCTATGTTTTGTCCTACAGTTGGGAAGAGCAGATGAAAATCTTGATGAATGAGAAGCAGGATTTTTAGAAAATTGCTTACAAGGCTGCAATGATGGTAAAAATCAAAGATAGAAATGCTTTTGTAGTATGCGCTGCACAGATCCTCACTGATAAATTTGATTTGAAGATGCAAAAGATAACCAGGGAGAAACTATCAGGAGGGGAGTAAGAGGCAGTAATAATAATAATAATAACCTAAGATATCATCTGTTTCTTTAAAAATATCTTATTCTGTAATTGAAAGCATGAAAATCTAGAGAAACAGATTTTTTTTTTCCTCATGAGAACCTGCATGTATGATTGACCCAGGAAGAACACATATAACATAAACCTGTCATTTAGTAATATCTGTGTTGAATATGAGACTAACACCTTGGGGTGTCAGACTTTAAATATATATTGAATTTTGGATGATGTAGTCTGTATCAGGACCTGTGAACAACTGAACGTATTTTAGATACAAAATTGGTTAATACTTACTTTTAAAAAAAACTAGCTATAGAAGAGAGAGAAAAACAGTCCAACTCTGCCCTATTGTAAGACATAAACTCCAAATGGAAAACTCTAAACCCCATTTTTACACTGGTACTCTAGAAGGCTATTGATATTTGAAATCACCTTTTCATTGAACCTGTACTCTTCAAATGTTTTTCTCATAGACAGAAAAAAATGTCAAAAGAAAAAGATTCTGGTGAGTGGCATAAAGAAAACAGGCTGGAAACTCAGAGAAGGTATTCATCTTGAGTGGTAAAAAGCTAGCAATAAGCACCAACTGTGAGACTGTGATTTGTGAAGGAAAACTATATTTAAACACAGTGAGGTTATTATGTTTGCATCACTTAAAGCTTTCATTTTCACAAAACATTTAAGTAACAAAATGCAGTGTAACCAACAAACAGGGATAATAAACATGGGCCTGTATGAACATTTTCTTCTCTTTTTCCCCATGCCTTCCTAGCTTTCCACATGCTCTGCATGAGTTAGGCTTCCCTGAGCACTAAAATAAATGCATTTGTTGTCATAGGCCTTGCTAGACCCCTATAGCTGCTGTAAAATCACCCGTATGCAGAATATTAACAGACAGTGATTTTTACTTCATAGTAGAACGTGCTTTTATCTAAACTCTGATATGGAGATTTCTGCAGCCAGTTAGGAGTAGAAGTGATACATTCAACAGCAGCTTAAAATGCAACAGGATTCAGACTAAGGTTTGCTCATCTAATTATCATGTTAAAGTGGTGAGTTATGATTGACTCCAAGAAAATCTCAGTCCACGTATGATCAATTTGTTGAAAGAATTCAGATAAGATACTGAAATTGATTAAATAAATTATTTGCTGAACTGTAGGAAATGCCTGGATACAGTAATTTTGGTATGATGAATGTCCCATTAAGTCACTGCCAGTTGGGTTTTTTTGTTTGGTTTTTTTTAAACATTGTGAGAAACTTGTTTTCTAATAGAGTGACCAATAAAATCTCATTAAAACTCTCTAAGTACTGTATAAGATACTTTGGAGAGATACAGGAAAGAAGTCAAATGAATTAGGAAGATAGCTTTCTATGGAAGAGACAAATATACTTCCTATAAGTAAAGAAAAATGAAACTATTTAGTGTTCTGATCTACAGACATTTATTGCAGCAAGGCAACTGCGCTTACATTGTTTAGCACAAGAAAACTAAAAGCAGTGGGCTGCTAAAAACCAGGAAAACCCCCAGATATGGGGTGTGTTTTCTTGCTTCTTTTCCTTTCTCTTTTTTTTTTTCTTAAATTGATGAGTCACACTGTAGTTAACTGGAACAAACTTTAGTTTCATGAGAGAATTAAAGTTATTCCATGTAAGAGTGACATTATTTGTGGAAAAGCAGCTTTGTAGGCAGGGAACAGTGCATGAGACAGCTCCTCTGCTCACAGAGAGGACATGGCAGCGTGTGCCTCACCCCTGCTCCCACATGAGGTTTGTGCCCCGCACTGCTCTCCACTAATTATTGCCATGGGAAGCACTGCTGCTTCCTGCAGCACCACTCTGGTGTGCTTTAGCTGGACCATGGATGGAGAAAGCCACCATGGGCCATGGTGGACCACGATGAGAAAGCCACGTTCAGTGTGAGCAGGGCTAACCTGGCCCGCTCTCTGTGGCTGCCAACAGAGCACCTGTGGCTGGCAGGGAGGTGGGAAAGGAGAGCCCCAGGATGAGCCTGTCACCTGCTCTGGCAAGGGACCTGTGTGCACTCATTCTGTTTGGTAAATGGGGCAAGCCTCACTATTTTATGGCAATTATTTCTCTGTCTTAATATGGTTTCACAAGAGAATTTGAAATGCATTCATTTAGAGAAATAAGGACAGGGGCACTAGACACATTGAGAAGGTCTGGCAATGAAGGATTCACCCCCCAGCTCTGTCAATTCACCTTAAGAAGACAGTGCACCGTGATCCCAAGGGCGGTGTGTTGGCTGGAACCTGTGCTAGGCTTGTGTTTCATTAAAATGCAGCTGAGAACTAATTACAGAATTTGGTCTCGTTGGTAACAGTGGATATTTCTATAACGCCTTTTATAATAATTAACTTCTGATATGCAAATGAAACACAGAAATCCCAAAGCCTAGTGTGACAGTTAATAAATTGTGCACTATTTTCCTCTTTTTTCCTCTTTTTAAAAAAAATTTGAATATTTATTTCCTGAAAAGCTCTCCCTGAAGGTGATTGCAAGTAGCAATACAAAGGAGAAGCTGTATTGAGCTTTGCGGCTTCCAATGAGTCATAAGGAGAAAAAACCCCAACCCTGAATTAAAATATGAACATTTTGAAAAGTGAAAGGTTACTCTTAATGATATAAAAGTAACAAAAGCACCAAAACCCAGCATATGTGCATCTGATAGGATATATGGTACCCAAGCTGTTCAAAAGCAGAGAAAAACTTGTTTGAGGGCCTCAGGCTGTGGGGATAAATATTCACAGTGCTGTGGAATTTATCATTGCCTGCACAGGGACAATGAAAAAAATCCATGACTTGGGCAGAAGCAATAGAAAAATCATATTTAGCCCTGCCAAGCAAAGTCCTGCATGCTGCAGTACAGCAGGGCTTTTAATCGTCTTATTTTTTTCAGGATTGAATAATTGTATTTCTTGACACACACTGTCTAAATATCAGTCTGTCAGGAAATTGTTTCTTTCAGCTGCATGCTCTTTACTGGCTGATCTAATCCCTTCTTTTCACCTGAAATTGTCTCCATCTGAAATGGAATTATGCCATCTGCTGGGATACCAATGCGGACTAAAAAATTACTTCCAGAAAACAGAAAGCCACACAGAAAAAAATAATGGAGCATTCATTTACTCTTATAAAGGCAAGCAGAATTGTTAAAGGTTTATGTTACGCAAAGACCCACTCTCCTGGAAAAGGGATGCAAATAAAACAGGCAAATTAGGTCATTCTTTGTAAATATGTTAACTCACAGCATAATATTTTAAAAATACATGTATTTTCTTTTTCTACTTTTAATACATGATTGAATTCCAGCATTCACTTTCCATGCAAACCTACTTGATTTTTTTTCAGATACGTGAATTTAAGGCTGTTTTTTCTGAAGAAAATGTTTCCTGTTTATTTTTCCCAGCTATAGTGAATCCAAAACAGCACGAGACTTCTAGTAAAATTATTTTATTTGACACATTGGTTATGATCATTTCCAAATAATGATGAGACTGTTTTTGTAACTGACTTTTAGAAAATACATGTGTAAAATATTTTTTTGGTGAAACAGAAACTAACAATTGCCTTTTAGCTGATTTCCAGTGACCATATACATTTAGTAGCTCTCTATAGCCTCCGTGTTTTGTTAAATACATTCTTCTGGTATTCACTTGATGGGAGGATATGAATGGCTCTGTGACAGCAAAAATATTATGCAATTATTGCATTCAATCACCTCACATTTTCCCACTTGTTTCCTCCATTTTTCAGTTTAACCTGTCAGGAAATGCAGGGTTCAATTGCTTTTTACACATCAACCCTTTCCCATTCTTTGCATATCAAATCCGGAATTTTGGTGCTGGTACTGCACTGCAGTGTTAATTTTCTCAGTTTGTGGGCAGGTTTCCAGGCACTAATTTGTACCCCCTTGCATCTGCTGCCAAGATGGCCCTGGCTGCGAGCGGTGCGGTGCTGCACGCTGAAGGGAGTGTGAGCTGTGGGCAAAGACAGGGGCCCAACTCCTCAGCATGTCACAGTGAAGGACATGGCAGGGCCAGCGATGGTGAAGGGTGTGAGTGCATTTTTGCTGCCCTAACAAGAGGTCTTGCTTATGTGCTTAGCAAAATAGGATATAGGGCATGCAATTTATCTGCGCTGCACTTGTGTCCACAAGAGGGATGTTGCAGTGCCTTGCTAATTTTTCTCAGTATGTAAGGAATGATGTGGAAGAGAGGCTGCTTCCCAAACCAGCAGGTATTCTAGTAAAGCCAAGTGCAGAGCCATATATCTATGTTTATTCCTTGATGAAGAATTACATCGTGGAAATGGTAATGGTTTATATCCAAGATAGGTAGCGACAGACAGATTTATTGACAGGAGAGATCTGGGGCAGTAGAAAACTTAGTGGACCTTGTCCTAGTTCTACATTAAAGGGAATTGTATATGGGATTTTAATATCTGAAATACGATGTTAATTTCTGAATGTTCTCAAGGGATAATTGGGAAAATAATTTTATTAATTAAAATGGTCTGGAAAAATTGTGGAATGATTTAGCCAAGTCTGCGGTGTTTCCTTGCCAAAAGAAGGGAAAATATCTGACTACAGCCCCTGGACTCCTCCAAAATGGTAGAGATTCAGCAAAGTTAGTAGATAAAGGATTCACAGGCTTCTGCTTTGAAATTTAACTGGGTAACAAAACTGAAAACTCACTTCTCCCTGCTGATTCTCTAAAGATTATGCCCACTGTCCCTCATGCTCCTTATGTTACTCTTTGGAGGGACAGACTATTTAATGCTTCACATACCTTTGTGAGAAATTGTGGACTGAGCACAACCTAGAAAAAGAAAGGCATCACTTTCTGGTCAGAAAGCAGCTATTGGACTTCCTTAACAGCTGCTTTAATTACTCTTTTAATTATAGACTCTGTGTGTTAAGACTCAAAGATCCAGAAGGAAGGTTAACCTCTGCAGATTATATTTATATTTCACTTGAGGCAGCCACTAATCAGAGAAGACAGACTGGAACACTTAAAAACATTGATAGCCATTCTGATGTTTGGGTTTTAATTTAAAAACCGTAGCTTTCTACCTTGAAATGAACACAGCTGACTGACTGACTGTCATCAGAAATATAAATAATGGAAAATATTAATCTATAATGGGAAACCTGTCAAACTTTTAACTACTGTGCTGTAAAAGCCAGTTAGCATCATCACACAACATCACTGTAACATGGGGCAGAAGTCACAGGAATGCTTTTGCCTGTGGCAAGAGAGAAGAGGTCCTTTCCTAAAGGGGGCAAATTGAGGATTGTCTAGATTAAGGAATTTGGAGTCCTGCAATCCCATCATCAATAAAGCTGCAAATCCTTAATGTCTCTGCTTCAGATGAGCAGCACAAGCTTTGTCTTAAGCCACTGCAGTGTATTTAGCCAATACTCCATGGGCTGCCTTGGCCGGTCCTCACGGTTGTATCAATGACTCCCATTGCCTGCTCTGTGTGAAAGCAGAGAAAGATGAGAGGACAAGCGTGAAAGGGGCCAACAGACTGCTAAAAGCTGCTCTACTGGGGATGCAGACAGCCTAAAGCATGTGTTGGAGCTGGTGCACTCTGTGCCCATGATCTATAATGGATTTCAATAGAAGAGTCAGCACAATAAGGCTAGTTCATCAGTCCCCTGTCATCTTCTGTGATTAATTAACTACAAGTAATTACCTTGTGTGATACTTCTTTTTTAAGTATCTCTTTGAAAGTATAACACTGTAAGAGTAGTGTCCACTGAATAAGTGGCTTTCCACATCCTCTAAAATATTAACATTTTCCTTTTTAACTAAAATGAAAGTCATCAAACACAGAGTCAAAAGTGCTTCTCTTTCGTATAAAGCCAGAGCAAAAAGACTTCCTTCAGGGAAAATAACCTCAGTAGGGTGTCATAAAAAGACCTTTGAAAGGTTTGGTTGCCTTTACTTGGCTTTTGGGTTACACACTTGTAGCCTCTGTAGTCCCCAGCAAGGTGCTGTGAATGCTTTGACACTTGGAGGAATATTAGAGGCACACATGTGTTCCCTGCGCTCACCAGCAGCTTTTCCTGCACCTCCCAGAAACCGGGAGAGGTGCTGGTGAGGAGCTGGGGCTGATTACGGCCAGCTCAAACTAATGGCACATCTGAGACGTGTGCCAGCATCCCACTGCACCTCAGCCCTGTGCCAGTGTCCCACCACACCTTCTAGTTAATGCTGGAAGCAAACTCAAAGACAAAATTTAGCAATCTGGATATGCAGGGACCAGTAAACTGGGGCAGCGCAATGGCATGAACTCACTGGTGAAGATGTGGCCAATTGCCCCAGCAGCAAGTAAGGCCTGTGTATCTGTGCCTCAGTTTCCTCACCTTTTGTTGGTTTCTGATTAAAAGTGTCTGCAAGTGTTTCAAAATATTTAGTATTCAATGAATTTGGTTACATAAGTGAAGTATAGACATTCAAATGTGGCCTTCTAATTAGAAGAGGAGGAAACAAAAAGTTCCCTATCTTCCCTGACACTTTAATTTTGCCTGCAGATCTCTTAGCATTTACTTTCAGGAGGAAGAAAATCCCCAAAACTTCAGTAGAGTCTTCAGGACACAGAAACCCTAAGAGGCCTAATGTAGTCAGACTAAGTTATTATTATTTATGTTGTGTCTGACTTTAATGTTGTTAGAGTATTTTCAATACTCTTTTTCTCCTTGTGTTGTACATTAGGCACATTACATCTTAATTCAGTGCTCAGCTGCCAGAATATTTGAAATACAATCTCCTCTTCTCATTTTGCTGCATTCTCTGATGTGTTGTATATTTATATAATTGTAATTTTTTTACATAATAACTAACATAATTTCTTATTCTGTCAGGAAACATACCCTGTAAAATAAAGGGAACACAATCAGAATTTCCAAGCTTTGTCACCTTCTACAGAAAAGGCAATGTGATATGTCACCTCTTGACAAACTTCAGGCATTACTATCAGACCTGTGATTAGATTCTCCTCTCCTTCTAGCTTTACTAAGGTTGACCTAATTGCAATATAATTAATGTGAGTCAAATTTGTCCTCAGCCTATTTAAAATTTCAGGACCAAATCTTCTAATCATCTCTGTTTTTTTCAGGATAAAATGGCTGATATTTTTCATCTTCTTTTTCCTAATAGGGTGCTGAGAAAATTTTACTAATGAATGAATCTGGGGAACTGCAGGATCTCTTAACCAAAATTGAGGTAATTGTATTTCTGCAAATAAATATAGGGAATATACATTTACTACTTGTAATCGAGTAGATTTTCTTCTTTACCATTTACTTTTCTTCTGCTATAAACTGATGATCCCAAATGCTTTTTTTGTTTTACTCTTTTTTACACCCTGTTTTGGGGAGAGGGCCCTATGTTGTTACTACCTAGACTAATTTGTGTCCTAATCCTCAGACAAAAAGTACATATATAAGATGAAAAATGTCATACTACAGGAAACTGATAACTGCTCACTGAATACAATCAATGCTTCACTGCCTTTTGATGTTTTTTTGGTGTGTTTGGTTGGTTTGTTTCTTTCTTTCTCTCTTTCTTTTTTTCCCCTCAAAAATGGGTTTGCTACATTTGCAAGGGGCAGTCAGGTTTCTTCATTACTGGAGATGCAGAAAGTGGTTCCACAAATTGCCATCTGTTCAAGGAGGAAATGGCCATTGTTCAAGAAACTGAGCTAAAGCAATTTTGCTTTCTTTTCTTAGCTTCTGTTATTTCTCTTAACTGCATCTAAAGGTATCTATATATTTATCAGCCTAACAAGCAATAATGAATGTAAAGAATAAAAATATTATTCTCTTAAAATTTTGAGATTATATGCAATAATGTTCAATGAAGTAAAAAAATCATCAAAAATTATGAAAGATGGGGGCACACCTGAGATAAAAAGAATGCTAATTTTACATTAAATATTTCCAAAAGTTGTCCCTGGGTGAGCTAATAGTAATAGAATCTGTTTGCCTTGTGAAGAAGAACAGCAAGTTTATGAGCTACAGAAAAAAAAGAAAACAAATGCCTTTTTTGCATGTTCATCTGAGTTTTCAATAGATGAATGCTATTATTAATGGGTTTGCAGAAATATTTTCGTTTTTCTTGGTGGTGTTCCAGGTACTATATTTTCTGTGGGTATTTTACTATACTCTGGTAATAATTTGTCACTAATTTTTAGTGGTACATAATTCCTCAGACTAACACTAGCAGGAATTGTATGGATTTTTGTTCTTTTTTTGTGAATAAACCTGTAAAGTCTTTACTCAACAGTGGAATGCTAAAACATGTGGTGGTAAGTACCCAAACAGGAACACCTTTCCTTTCTCTGATTTGAACTTCGAGGCAGTCATTACATAAACTAGCCACATTTCCAGCAAGTGAAACTTAAAAGTGTCTTTGAAATCTCTTCTTCTGTTCTCCACTGTCTTTAATCCAATAAAAAATAGCTTAAATTTATTGTTTTACTTGGGAATTGGGACAACTGAGAGGCCTCAAGCCTTGCTTGAAGCAATTTTCTCTGGGTATAAATGCTGAACATTGATGATCTTTCTTCTTTACACTTAAAGCTTCAGCATTCTACACCCATAAACTTGAACACACCACTTATTTCCTTGAGTACTACTTGTCAGAAGCTATGAATTGCTTTTTGATATCATCAGCTTTAACTGTGATAGGTATAATGTGTTCAGCATGAGCATGTAAATGCTGAAAGTCATAATATCTTAACATACAGCATGGAAAGCACAACATCAGCATAAACTGCCTGGAGTTTGGACTCAATCATAGCAATACCTCCTAGATTTAATCTAGACCTAAACAACATCCAAGTAACACATGCACGCTACCCTTTAGCTTGCTATTTTGCCAAGTATACATGCAGGCTACTGAGGTATAATGTGATCAATGAGCCTGCAGTGAGCCTCTCTGACATTGCCTGTGGGTCTGACCAAAGGAAAAGGCAGACTTACCGGTCTTCCATGGTGGTTTGCCATGGGATGGGGTGGTGGATCTTGCCCAAAATGGGAACCAGAATGTGTATTTTTAGCTGTCCTGGAGTCCTCATTGTCCTAGACCTTATGGCAGTTGATGAGGTAACATTTTTGTCTTTCTTACGTTCTTTGAGCAGAGAGTCCAGCTTCCTCAAGAGTGCCCCTCCTGCGGGGGCTTTGGTTTCCTGCCGTGCTCAGCGTGCCATGGGAGCAAGATGTCTGTGTTCCGGAACTGCTTTACGGACTCGTTCAAAGCCCTCAAGTGCACTGCCTGCAACGAGAATGGGCTACAGCGCTGCAGGAGCTGTGCAGGCTAAAAAATGGCATCTCACTTGTTAAAACTAATTTTATGGTACTGCACCAGTTTGTAATATGATTTTTTTTTTTAAATTAATCCATTTATCCAAAACAGTCAATAAAAATCCATTTGTTGTATACTTCTGGTTTGAGCATTTGAGCTTTTTAATCTTTGATTGCTGACCATATCATGAACTCTGAAGTACATCTTTCTAGTTTCCTTATAGAGAGATTTGCAGTCTGGAAAACTTATCACATTATGTGAATTCTTCCTTTTTCTATATGGGATCATCAGCAATCATATGTGGTTTTGAGCAATGCACTCACAATTACAGTAAAATGAAGCTTAAACTTCAGATTATTGAGTAGTGCTGCTTTCAAAATCAGTGAGAATAAAGATTTTGTGATGTGGTCTAGCCCAAGACTGTTCCACATAGCACTTCCCTGAAAAGTCACCAGGGCTGAATTCTGTCCTGAATTCTATGTGGCAACAGAAGAACAGAAACATTTCTTGAAAGTCCCATGTATCAGCTTTCTCTTTTAGTACTGCTTTCTGTTTGTTACAAAATTAATGTTGTTAGACAAAGTTACATAAACATTTAACATATTAGATATTAATAACCATGGTAGTATCTCAGAGCTTTATGATTCTATATATCACAGTAGATCTTATAATTATTCAGTGAGAACACCTGACAGCTTTATAAATTGCATATAAAGTAATTGAGGATGAGATTCCAACTTTTTCAGCTTAGTAATTGTTGTGTTTTGATAACTAGCCTGGCATGAGTGTTTCAGGGCATCTGTTCTCCAGGGAGGCCCAGGTCCATGCCCAGACAACTCCAATACTGCATATATCTTTGCCAATTTTGGTGGGTTTCCCCAACACAAGCACAAGACAATTAGTCAGTGATTAGTCTCAATGGACTGTGGGCTCTTCATACTGAATATATTCCAGTTTGGAAGTGCATTACCATTCATGCACTTCCAAATAATACTTTTTAACAGGGTAACTTTAGAGAGCTGAAGTTTATCATCACCAACTGCTCATTTTGACATTGCACATCTGCATCATGTTCCTGCTGTCAGTCTGTACCGGCACAAGAAGTAGAAAGGTAGTAGAAAGCACCTTGCTGAAATTGGTATTGGCTAGAAAAGGCTCCTCTGGTAGTCATTTCACCCTGCCCCAAACTGCATTAGCAAGTGTTGAGCCAATGTGACTTTATGCTTCTTGCCTCATTCTTTGTACAGCTGGGCTGACTGGGGTTTAGGTAAGTGCAGTTGCCTTTACCAGATGTTGCTTACTCTGGCTGGGTACCCCATTTGCCTTCCCTCTTTCCCATATAACCTTCCTTAATGTCTCTGTGATGAAAAACTCAGGTATTCTTTCAGTGTTCTGGGCACAGCACAGCTGTGCTATAAACCAAGAGAGCCACAGCTGCACAAAACACGGCTTGCAAAAAAAGCCCTGTCTGAAAACATTTGTTTTTCTGATGCCTTATTTTCCTCACCGAAATCATCAGACAACCATCTTTCCTCCACCTCCCTTCCACTTGCTATGTCTAGAGGTGGTAGCTGGTGCTGAAGAGTTGGACAAGTTGACCTTACTTATCTTTTTAAACATTTGAATCTAAGGGACTTACGCATATTCTATTACATGTTGAATGTGCAGGCTTGAAAGTGCTTGTATGATCCTACTGGTCCTACAACTTCTACTTTAAGGCTCAGAGGAAGCGTCTGGATCTGGCATAACATGAGAGAGATTAAATTTTATGCAGAGGCCATCCATAATGCTTAGCAGCACCCCAGCTGTAAAACTCTGAATTGCAGATGTGCTTACTTTTTTGCTGCATGGGTAAGAAGAATAGAAAGAAAATACATCACCCTTCTTTTATTTAATAGTTGTGTGCCTTCTATTTATGGCTAATATCTCAGTCTGGACTGGTATGTTACAGAATGGAAGGCAGCACAAAGCAGAATACTAATGATTAAAATGTCATCATTTCTGATGCATTAAAACAAACTTTTTTATTTGTTAACTTGCTGTGGATCTAGAGAGTGAGATCATTCACAGTAGCAAATACTGAACTCAAGATGGCATAATCAAATTCATCCTTGAGGGAAATTACTAGTGAAGAAAATGCCAGTGCATTCGTGATACTGTAATTCCACAGTCTGCACCCCTGAGAAGACATATTGCTCGATGAGATGGTCCATATCACCATTCACCCACTGAAGCACCATATGACCAAATTACTATGACTTGTCAAACTATGTTAAATATTTTCGGTTTCACTGAAAACAAAATTTCTTCATTGACCTGGAAGAAGGGTGTGAAGCTGGTTTTCTTGCCGTTCAGGCAATCAGAAAATGACTTCTCTTCAGAGTGAGACAAATGCACTAAATCTCATTTCTTTCCTGATTTATCTCCAGGGGCTTTGAAAGAAACCTAGAGAGACTGTCCTAGCCAAGGCTCTAACCCCTCAGACGCACTTAATGCCAGTGAGCAAAGATAAGGCAAAACCTCCTTAGTTTTCTTTTTAAAAGGAGAATGGTGAAAGCAAAAGGTCAAGTTTTGCAGAACCTTTTTTTTTTCCCCAAAGAATTTTATGGGAGACACAGGTCACCTAATGTTGACAAATACAGCATTCTTCAGACACTGCATATTTGTCAGTGTACTAGAAAAATAACTTTTCTCCTCTCTCATCAACTGAATTACTAGCTTTTTCTCTCCAGCTATATTTTTCTTGTAACAGCCTGCATGAAAACAAAACCATTTTTTTTTGAGGGGTCATTTTTACTGTCTTGTTTACAGTCTTTGCTAGGGTTTTGGGTCTGGGTTCTCAGCTCTCCCCAGCCATCCTAGAAACACTAAGTGTGGCAGAATGACAACATTACTAAGGCAAGCCCAGGAGTCAGTTGAGGGATATGATGGTTTCTATTATAAGAGATGTAACAGGCAGCTAGAAATACAGCTTTTAAGTCAGTCTGAAATAAAATGATATGCAGCTCTGTTTTGATTTACACCAGTAGTGCCTCTTTACTTGCAAGGAGTTAGCAGCCATCGCCTCTGGTATAACAAATAAGACTCAATCCAACTGCATATTTGTATAGGAAGTTTTCAATTTCTAAATGCATCAAGCTCTGATTCTCCTGTTTCTGGCCCTCATGACAAGGCTGAAGTAAGGATCCAAGTAAATGTTCTCTGCCTGACAGCTCAGCATATTGGCATATATGAGAGCGATTATCAGAGAGTAAGGTAATCCTTAGGCTGTTTGCTTTGCAGAAGTCTTTTTGAGCTTAAGAAAGAGAATGGTTTGGAGTTCTCAGTCCAGTAGCTTGCAGCACTCTTTCCAGTGGACTACATATCTGAGCAGAAGACTGCTCTTTAACTCCATAGAGAATTTTGCTGTCATGGGAGGAAAGGGTAAGAAAATGTCTTACTCTTAACAGTGAGGACCACATAAAGCAGGGTGTTCATCTTCACTTTTTTTTTTTTTTTTTGTAATGGGTTATTTAAGAGTAATGTGCTTCTCACTTGCACTAAAAGACTAAGGATTAAGAATTTTATTTAATATTGCAGTATTTTAAAAACATATTTGGGTTTGTTCTGCTGGGGAGTAGTTTGCTCTTTTGACACACCAATGGGCATTAATTTTCTGTGGGAAAAGTATCTGGGCATTTTCAATAAGAAATAGTGCATCTGGGAGTTGATTTCCATTCAAACTCCTTATTTCCTTGGTGTATTCTTTCTAAAGATACCTCAAACAGATAGTCTGTCTTATGTGTCAATAGCCTACTGTATTAAAATATTTTATATTAATTTGGAATGATGAGAGTTTATGCAGGCAGTGCTGCAAAAACAAGCTTGGCCTTTTATTTAAAGCTAAAAACTACATCAGACATAGATCTTACCGATCTCCATACTTAATTCTGAAGTTTTCTGACCTCAACCATGGTCCTGTCAAATCAATGAGAACCATCCTACTGATTTAAATTCCTGGTCAACTGGGTCTAGCCTATCCTCCCTTCACAAGTGAAGTGCTGAGAAATATAGAATTATGTAATTAATGCTTTATTGTGTACAGTATAAATTCCTATTTAAAAGTAAGAATGTGGTGTGTCTAGAAGCCCTCCAAGATGTTCACTCACTCTGTGATTCATTTCTCCTATAACTGGGAACACATAACAATGAATGAAAAGAATCTGATAGATCTTGAAATAAGAAAAGCTAATTCAGCTGCAAGTAAACATGCATTGTAAGAAAACTTGCTACTTTTGACTTTAGTGTCCTGTGAAAAAAGTAAAAAGAAGTTCTTGAGTATTTTGGGGCTTTATTAATGAAAATAAGGAATGAATTTTACTGAGATGAGTTTCAAAATTTTCATGAGTGAATACATAATGGAAGACACTTCAGGTACTTTTCCTAGCTGTTGCCATTGTATAATTACATTAAAATGAATTTTATTCTCTTAGCTTGAGGTACATTATTTGACCAAGCATCTAACAGGAAACATTTATGCCCTAAATAATTTAGTAAGAGAAGAATTAAGATTGCTTAGTTTACTTTAAATAATTTAGAGATGATAGCAAAGGACATTGTAATCCAACAATAACTTGAAAGTAAAAGTTATTAGAACTAAATCTTTATGTTTAATCCAATTTTTCTTTCTTCTATCATTAATTTGCTTAGGGATAGTGAATCAGGAAATAATTGCTTTAGAAGGAAATGACTGTGAAAAAGCCCTTGCAGTTTAAGCTTCTTCTAGCTTATCAGCTCTACTTTGAAAAATTGGTTTCAAATGAGTAAAAAGATTTATGAAAACCAATAAGTTTTGCACTCAAGAAAAACCACACTCCAGTAAGACATATACTGCCTGTTTCTCTTTGAGGTCTCATATTTTTGCCACTGATTGAAAAATCATCTTATTGAAAACAAAAGTTTGTTTAAAAGACTCCAATCTATGCCAATAATCAGAAATTAATTTCAACAAAAATAATTATCTTTTAGTGTATTGAAATTTGGAAGTTTTTATAAAAGAAATATGCTGCAGGGTAATGCCCTTTGGCAGCTGACAGAGTTATATTTTGACCTGGAGAAAAAGCTTGTTGTGACAACACAAAAAAGGCAATAGTTATATGACCAGTTAGAAGGGTTGACTAAAAGTTGCTATTTTTATTATTGATCGTGATCTGTTCAAAGTAGGCAAATAATGATCAATGAAAATTCATCAAATGTCATCATTTAAACATGAACACTCATCAACTTGGCTATTTTACTTTATAAATATTTAATCTGGTGGACACATTCTTGTCTGTCAGATATGGGAAAAATTCCCTCTGATTTCTTATCAGGTAAATTATAAATGACTGAGGATGACAAATATACAAAACACATCTAAATGTGAATCCTCTCTGAGCTAACTGCTAATACCAACATTCTACTATTTATTTGGGACTCTGCCCCTGATTTGAGCCAACATCTGAGACTTTGAAGAACATCTAGACCCTGTCTTGCCCTCAAATTTCAATTGCACATTAATTTTCCCCATCATATGACATGTGGGAATAGCACACAGTAGGACAGAGATCTTGCACTCCAGCAGAAATCCTCCAAACCTGTGGGATGATATATTTAATCCTTATACCTCAATAGAGCTGCAAAGGCACAGGCAATGAATGCTTTATACTGCCTCAGGGATCTAACCAGACAGACAGAACATAAGATCAATACTTCAGCCTGCAAAATTAAAGGACTCAGTAAATAAGTGTAAGCAGAAAAATAATAAAGAGTCGTCATCATTACTCTTATATTTGAGATATTGCAATCATTGCTTTTAACACTATAAGAAAATCATGCTGCCTCTCATTACAGCTTGATGGTAATAGCTGATGCTGATAACTTTTCCTTTCCAACATAGTCACAGAGTAAAATTTACTAGAACACTATCAAGCATCAGAACCGTACTTTTAAACTTAAGTAGAATACTGTTATCATTATTATTCCCTGCATCATTTAGGCTCTCTCTCAGGAAAAGCCAAAGTAGCCAAAGCAGGATTAGCAGACAAATCTATCAGAAAGTTTACTCTATAATCCTTTTCCTCAGTGGTTTAGAGAGATCCCTTAATGCATTTCTGTGGGATGCAGCATTTCCCCACAGGGCTCCCTGCTATTCAGTGTTGTACCCTTGTGATATCTGCAACAGGGCACACGGTGCTCTGAGACAGGTGGTGCTGTGCTGCTTCTTTCCACATCTTGTGTTCTTTCACCAGTTTGGAACATAATGATCCTAAATTTGCCGGTCTTTTCTCATGTTCTTAACTAAATGTACATATCCTGTATCAAAGAAAAGTTAACAATTAAACCCTCTCCTCTCTTTATAGCCACCAAATCTCATCTTATAAGACATTCTTCATGAGCAATATGGTCTGAAAAACCCTGGAATATTTTTCTGCATTTATTCTCCACTCCTTTAGCAGTTCTATGATGGCAATAAGTCTTTTCTATTGCAGCCTATACTTCTTGCAGAGCATCTAATGTTCAATAATGCTGAATTTGTCATGCCACCCTTTATGCTTACCTTCAGCCGACTTGGTATATCTACTTACAGTATGATTTATGGCCTCAGGGCCTACTCACAAATCCTATTGTCCTCTCCTGGACATTTTCTACCTTCTGTCTTTGCTGTACTATGAATTAGGGTCCACAACATCTTGCTATAACATAACTTGGTTTTAGAATTTGATCCCAGATCACTCTTTGCATCCTCTCTCCTTCAAACTGTTTATCCGCCCTGCTTAATAGAGGTAGTTTTTCCCACCTTTCTCTCCTAAATCCTCAACTGGTGTCACCTTTGTCCTTCAGATCTTCTTAGAGCCACCTCATGGGGGCTATTAACCTGCTGTAAGCAGCTGTCTTCATCCAATACACCTACAGAGAAACAGCATAAAGGCAAAGCAGAGAGTATCTTTTCAGCTTAACTTCAGAGTGATCTTTGTTTTTTTCAGCAGTTATACTAAATCCCCAAAGCACTTTTTCCTAACATGGCATTTCATATTGATAATGACAGTAATAATTGCAAACTGAAAAAGGACTATTTGGCTGTGAATGTGTAAGTATTTCATAAACAGAGAAGATCAGCACAACAATTCTGAATGGTAAATCAGATTTAATACCCCTGTTTTAGCATCCCAGCTTGCCTCAGAGGCACAGCATCTAAATCTCCAGACAAAAACAATTTTTATTGATACCCAGATTCATGTAGATATTATCAGGCAGAAATCAGAATACACTAAGTTTTCTACCCCTAAAAATTTTTTCTTTGATGTATTTATCTTTTTAAGTATAAAGTTTTTCCAAAAGCTTTATACCTGAAAAACTTAGTCTCTAACTTTCCTTCTTTCCTTCCTCCACTGATGTTATTGGATACCTAGAAATAATTATATGTTAAGCATAGATATAACATCTGTTTTAACTTTTAAAATCTACTTTTAAAATTGCAAAGTACATAAAAAAATGTATCTTTCTGTTGCAAATTTGTTCCTAACATGAAGCAGCAGATTCTCCATGTTTTCACTGCTCATTAGTGAAAGATGTCAATAGTGACATGCTAGTAGCAAGTTTGGTAACTTTTTTTATCTTTATCAGTATTTGATTCTATGACATTAAATAACTATTAATATCTTCAGCAGCCATTTTATTCTGAGTATTTTTATGTGATAGCACAAAAGGATCAGTCTATATTTACATTTCATAATAATAGAGGCTGTCACAATTTTTTGGATAATTTTTCAATTTTGAGCATTGCGCTAGTGATAGATTTTTTGTCCTGTAAGCTGCAATTGAAACTGACGGCCAATATTTTGTCATTTCACACAGAACTATGAGAATTTTTCAGTGCTTTTTCTATTGACTGAACACTAGAAAATTTATCTTATCCATGAAGGACAACTATTACCTTAACTGCAAGAGAAAGAACTTAATGATGACACATACATTAGCTGGATACTTTATCTAGTTGAAAGAAAAATATTTACCACCCTTCAGGGATAAAATTTTATGCATTTTGCTATTCAATGAAATCAACCAAATAAAGGTTTATTAACTAACTACATTTTAGCTTCCTAGTCATATGCACTTTTGTTCTAGAACTCTTTATATGTGCAATCTCTTCATAATGTTTGCTTTCATTTGAAGGAAGATTATGAAAAAATGGAAGCATTATGTTTACCACAAGTGACATCAGATATTGCCTAAGCCCTCACATAGCTAAAAACAAAACTTAGAATAGTAAAACTCCATTTTTCTTCCTCTGTTTCTGAAGAAAATAACTTGAACCTTTATGTCATTGTACTCAGGAATTTGTTTTGCTACTCTCACAATGCCATGTGCCATTCTCGTTTTTATTGCAAAATTCTAAGACGTGGGCCCAAAGCTGTGTTTGGAAGAACCTTTTCCTGGCACAATACTTATGAGTTGCTCTAGACTGTACGGGAGCAGACTAGTTCACATTCTCCATTAGCACTTTTAGTCCTGTGCGAGTCTTGGGGAAAGACTGCAGCACTTCAGCAGAGGTTTTGGATATCATGTCATGCCCTACATATAACCATGCCTTCTGCAGCCCACTGTGAGTGAATTTTGAATGCTGTAGCACACATTGGCACCTCTCCTAATATGCCTCCAGTAACTGGACAAAATCTGTGCCATAACTTGGAACACATGATAGATCTTATGTAAGGTTTCTGTGTTTCACAAAATAAACTTAACTACCTGTCATGTTGCTCGACACAAACATGATTACCCTGATATTTTGTTATAGTTTTGAAGTACCTTCTTCTAGCATTTTACTTTATATCACCTACTTTAAGCTTAGAAATTCCTACTAGTAAGTGTAGGAGTGTTCCTACAGCTGTGTTCCAACAGCTCATACAAGAACTTCAAACAAGAAACAAACACTTTCATTCACACCTGAAAATAAAAATAAAATAAAATGCAATCTGAAGTATTCTCTTTAGAATGAGTAATATCGTGTATCTTCAGTTCCCTTTTCTCAGTAACCATGTCATTTCAGAAAGAAATGTGCAGAGAAACATTTTTATCTATAAAAAATATATATTGAATCAGTAGCAGTGTTTGTACTTATTAATTAAAAGATGTCTAGTAATTCCTTTATGTGCTGAAAGAACAGTCAGAGTGATCTATCCTGGACCATATACATTCATGGACACTGTAGGACAATCCTTCTCACAAGGTCCCATATTCAGCCACTTAATTCTAGTCCTCCCCAATAACATTCCACCTAGTAAATATTTAAATGCCAGTTCTTACAGATGAAGGAGATTATACCAATTCAGCTCTTAAATTAGTGAAATTTAGCCAGCTAAGTAAAATTTTTAAACAACATGCTTGCCCATAACAAACAAAAGCTGTGTATTCAGTTATTTTTTTCATATATATTCAAAATAACCACAAATAAAAGTCCCTCCACAAATGCATACGTTCACATCAGTCATTTAAAAGTAATAAAATCATGCCATTTCAAACATTTTCCATATATTTATCTGGTAGTATTCCAGCCTTTCAGTCACTGCATAAAGGACAGACTCTTCACAACCTTTCTTTTCTCTTGCCCATAGGTATCTCATCTCAACGACAAATGGAACGCTTTCTCTTTCAGTATGTTCTCTTCAGTATGTTCTCTAACAGTGTCTTACACAGACCTCTGGAAGTCTCCTTGCTGCATTTTACTGGGTCTGCTAACTTCTTAGGTTTTCTTTCTATTATGGATATTCTTCAGTCATTTTCTTTCTTTTATACCAAAGAACCTTGAGTTTTTCTCAGAGACCTGGGTTTGCCCTTTTTGAGAGAAAATACAAAGAAGTGGTAACATTTCTGGTCTGTGCTGGGGCAGGAAAACTTCAGACTCATTACCCCTGGGATAGGGAATTACATGAAATGATGAGATCATGTCTCATTTGTTGTTTGCTGGAATATTTTTTGCTCTGGAAGGCAACTATGAGACAATCCAACTCAATGTTGCTACTCTGAATAGTGTCTCTCTGAAGTACACAGTGAAAGTTAAATCTTTGGCATTGGCTTCTTGAGCTGTTCCCTTTAGGTAACCTTGATTTGTTTCAAATTTCTACAGTGCCAGTAATCCACCTAAGATAATAAAATAAGCTACACTTTTGGGTCCTGTAGAAAACTTACATTATGTAACAGTTTAATTCCTAACGATTTGAATAGTGAAAAGGTTTATTTGGGCAAAGCATTGCTGGCATCACAGTCTCCTAGTGTAAATGAGGAGGAATTTTTTTCTTTCCATTAGAATGAATTCATTTTTTTAATAACAGGGAAAATTAACCTGATTAAATTTATCACAACCTTATAACAAGTGGAAATTGCTGCTTCAGTCCAGAGTCAGTGATCATGTAAAATGCTCATTGAAACTAAGAGCATTCCCCAAAATGGTATTTAAGTAGCTTTGATGTGCAACTTTGCTAAAAAAGTCACATCTCTGATGATACAGTGGTCTCATGTTGCCTGTAATAAAAAAACAATGAAGTTGAGTTGCATTCTAATATTAACTGTGAATGTTCCTGCTGTGAAATTATTACGTTACTGTTTTGTTGGGGTTTTTTTTCTGTCCTATGATATTGGAACAAATCACCATCCAGTACAAAGTAATTCATAAGAGCTGCACTAGAAGCCATGTCCTTTCTCCTTAATAGAACTTAATTTATGCACATTTTTTTGTTTCTGGGGAGGAAAAAGACTGAGTAGAATAGCCCTAAACTAGAAGTAGTCTGTTAGGCAAACCAGAACAGACAGTGAGACTGAGAGACATAACGGGGAAAAAAATTGTGATACATGATACTATAGTTTCTTTAAGTTATACCATGCAGCCTGTTGTTGAGTTTCTAGCAAGTTTGGAATTTTAGCACTTTACCTTCTGCTGCAAACATTATATTACTGTAGGAGATCTACAGCAACTGAACTTGGAAATGCAGTTTCAGAATAGATTTTTGGCAGCACTGAGTTCTTTAACAGGAGAAAGGATTTGAGATTGTACTCGGTAATAGCTGTAGATAAGACAGAGACGGGGCAGAAATGTTGCCTAGATGTCTTCAAAGTTATTTGATCTGGAGGTAGTAATTTGTTGGGCTATTTTTACTTCATGGGGAAAGGTCATGGAATCCTGAAAAATATTGCTGGAAAATGACAGCCTGCCCACGGTAATGATGCAAGGATCAAATGTCTTCTGGATTGAATGCAACAGAAATTCTGGCACAGCACAAGTGATGTTGAAAGACTTTTAAAGCAATCCTAAAATAATTGGTACTACAGCCAAAGGGGCAGAAGTGTTATTTAATTCTAGGGAAAGTAGCGATATCTTTGAGGAAGAATGATTAGCCAAATGTTGTCACTGAATGTCTCTAATCATGCTAAATGATGTAACTATATACATGATGTAAATAAGATGGAGATTGTTGCAAATGAGAAATGTGATGAGCAGGCCTGAACAGGCGGTGAAACCATTCCTGTTTTGTAATGATGATGATGATTTCCTTTGGATTTTAAGTTCCTTATGAAGCGTAGATGCTGGTTCCACCTCTCTTAATCTGTGGGATTGCTCACTCTAATTTCAGCTGCCCCAAACTCATGATTTAGGTGCATATCGTATACCACAAGAGATCACTAGTTAGATGAGCTGGCTGAATTTTAATGATGTGATGGGAGAAATCCCCTTTGAGAGGGTTCCTGTTGATCCAGTGCCATAGCTCAGATGCCAAAGCTATGCAAATAATCGTAGCATCACTTGTCCCTAAATGTTTGTATGTATTTTCTTGGAAGAAAATACGTTCTGATTAAATCTTTCGCACCTCTTGTCTCACACGGCCATAGCACCTAAACTGACAGCAGGCCCTGGCCTATTACATTACCCAGTATGTCAATCTGAAATGTGACACGAGGGAACTGTGTAACCTCTGCAATACGACACACACTGGAGCCATTATGTCAGCAAGTCATGATGTCTGTGGAAGGCAAATAAAATATTGACTGTCAAAAAGAAAAAAAATCTAATGCTGGTCTCAATTTGTAAGGTACCTTGTCAACTTTGGCACACATTTATTACAGTCCTAGAAATCAAAAAAAAAAGTTTCATAATATATTGGGGATTTGGCTGGTTTTCCGTCCTCAGTGATAACATACTAAGAATGGAGGAATGAAGATAAATAATTTGTCTATTGCTAAATCCTTGAAACATTGTGAAATAAGTAGGTATTACAAGCAAAGTCTACTTTTTCTCATCTTGAACTAAAGAATAATAACAAACAAATAGGATTTTACTTGTAGGGCAATACAAGAGATCGATTGTTTACAAAAAAAGGAGAATATATCTATGCTAATTCCAAAATATGAGATTTCATTTTAGAATTAAAATGATTATTTGGAATATATCACATAAGTTTAGAGGCTTGAAGAAAGTGAAAAATTATAAGCCTCCCATGTAATAAATTCTAAAAGCTCAGAGCTGAGGCTGCTCTTCCCTTCTCACTTCTTTAGTCTGTTTGGCAAATCGAGACTTATTGGCAGAGCTGTTGAGTGCCTTTAGCTTGAACACCTCTTGAAGGATTTCCTGAAGTACCTTTCAGAAAGGTCCATAGTGAGGATGTAAGAGAACTGAAATGCTCCCCTCTGCTTTCTTACCTCTGTTCTGAGTTATTAAGGTGGACAAAATATAGGAAAGAACCTGTCTTTGGCAGGATGGAGCTTAATGCCTCTTTTAAATAGGGACCATTTCTTATGAGTGCCTCATGTTTGATTTTCCTCACTTGGAAAGCACAAAGTTGTGTGTAGGTGGAGGATATAGTCAAAAACTCCTTTGTATGGTTTGTGCTAGGAACTTTCACATCACGATGACAGCCATTTCTGGAAGTACGAAATACATGGTTTGTAGTGCTGGCAGTGAACCATAGGGATTCGAAGAAATATTGCCAACAATATACAAGAAAACAGTGATACCACAACTTTGATGAAAACAGCACCTGGAGGACAGCAGAGGAAAATGTTCTTCCTAATATTGCTGTAAATGAGAACCCAGCAGAGTAGGTAGATGTCCATGTGGGAAATGTTGTATATTATTAGTGAACTTCTTTCCTGAAAGCATTTTATTGTCAGGAGTTTTACAGATACCAGAAGCAATTCAAAATAGTTAGAAAGCTCCTTAATGACTATATTGTTCACATGTTGGGCAAAATTTGTGGTCACACTGAGATATCTAGTGATACCATAGACATGTTGTTACACAGTGTTACAGTACACTTTTGTCATATTTTTGTCTTTTCTGACAATAAAAAAATGTACAAGAGCGAAAAATCTGCAAGAAACTGGCTGAACTTGCTGGTTGTTCAAGAGTGTTTTCTGCAGTCCCAGTTGTTTCTGTCCCAGGCAATTCAGCTCTGTAAGCTTATCCTCAAGCTCTCTTTTATCATGATGGCAAAATTGTCATTGCTTTTCCCAAAGCTGCTCTTTCTTCTTGAGGGCTAGATCTGTGTACTGTGATGTAAGAGGGAAAGATCTGTTTACTTGCCTGCTGCTTTCTCCACTGGCAGCACAATTCCCTGCTTCCCTATTCTGTTACTCAGAAAGCTTGTGTCACTTTGATCAAAAATTAATCATAAGAAAAAAAGGCACAGTAATAGAAGAGAAACAATTTCTGTTTGAATAAGAAAGCGAATCTGTAGTTCCCAAAATCTTCAGCACAGTGTAAGGTTAAAAGTGGAGGACAAAGCCTCCAGCTCTGGAACAGTGGTTTTACGTTGTCTCAAGAATAATTAGCTGCCTGTGGAAAAGAGCTGCTCTTTTTCACAGGAAATATATTACATGGAGACAATCCAAACAACATTATTACTGGACAAGGAGAAGTCTGGTGAGCATCAGCAGTAGCTGAGGACCTTCATTCACAAGCAGTTGCACAGAAGGAGAGGCACCCTCGGCTGAGATTAAAGGGATAAATAATGAACAAACACAAAAGGGAACTACTTCTTTTGCTCTAATGTCTTCAAACCATAGCTTAAAAGAATCTGCTTCAAAGAAATAGTCTTCTTCAGTGAGTCAACTTTTTCCAACCCAGAGAAACAAACAACTGAATTGTTGTTGTGGTGTTTTCTCTTCTGACCCATGAAAAATATTACTGCATTTAGGCTAGCAAAAATGCACTAAAATAAATTTTTTAAATGCTTATGATTATTGGGATGATGTAAATAGGTTTGAAAATGTAACAGTGAATCTATAGTGTTTGGACAACTGTAAATATATGCATATAATTTTTTCCAAAATGAAACCATGTCTCAGGATATCTTAGGTAGGTCATGGGTATGGTAATTATAGACAAATACGTAAATATATGTATCTATAAAATGTATATACTATTGATATAGCATCTATATGTATAAACACAGATATAAGCAAAAAAATTTACACCACGAGCAGCCATATGGGCCTCTTTAAGCCTTCCCTTTAATGCCTTGATACGCATCATCATGCTCATATTTAGAGTGCATGCTCTTTAGGGCACTGAATCATCCCTTACAATTTATGTCAAATATATTCATTGGAGAAAGTGCAATAAATAACTAGAATATTTACAAATAATGTTATATGTATATGGGCGTATAATTTTTCGGAGGTCTTACAGCACCTCTAAAAGTTCAATAAACAAGACTGATCATGACATAGTAAGACAGAGATTATTTTGCCTCCAGACTTGGCTCTGAAAGAGAACCAAACTAAAACATTATCCTTACAGGGCATTTCTGTACTCTGGGAAGAGGTGGTAGATTATAAAGAAGTTGATGAGTTCATGTAGGAAGCTATCAAGGCAGAACTGTCTCTATATAAAAAATAATTATTGTAAACAGAGAAGGAGTGAAATTACTTAGATCATTGATGATACTATGAACCACAGATGAAAAGGTAAAATAAAATGAGCTTGTGTGGAATAACATCTATAGTAATTTTTACTTTCCCTCTGTAAAAAAAAATCCTGCTACTACAGTTTTCATTTGGCAATGAGGATAAATTTATATCAGATAAATATTTTAATAGTAATTACTCAGGGGCATACAAAGATTTTAGGCTCTCCTATACGGAGGAAAAAAGCTATTTCAGTTCCTAATTTCAAACCAGTGTTGTTACTCCTGTTCCTTTTCTTTCCTTCCTCCATCTCCAAACCCTTCTCTGACCAGGCTCAGTCCTTCAAATGGGAGATCAAAAGTACTGTATGGCATGCTGGGCTCCTGTAATTCCCACTGAAACACTACTGAGTAAAGAAAACCTGTTGGGTGTAAAACCTGCTCATCCTTAGGGATGACTTTGAGGACATTTTGCCTTTAATAGCTTCACCCCTTGCCAGAGGCTATAATTCACTTGCATTTTTGTTAACAACTTCATCAATGTAAGACTATGACCTTATTGAATTATTACCATGCTATAAAACATTCTGTACTGTGTGATCTTAATTGATTGATACATGGGAGCAGAAAGACAACTGAGCCATTATACTGATTATTTTGCTGTCTGCTAGGAAATAAAATGACAGGCAGCACCTTTGCAAATGATTTTTACATGTCTTTGAAAAGACAGCAAGTCAAAGGGCAAGTGACCTTAACCAGCAAAAATCACAAAAAGCCCGCAGAAAGGCACCTGAAGTGAAAAATGGTGTTTAGGCTGGGACTGGTCAGTCAGTCCAGCCCTCGTTTTCATGAGTAGGAGGCTTCACATGCCAGGGACGGATTTTAAAATCAAGGCCTTTATGGCACTGAGCACTGGGAAAGCACTTCTAGCATTTTCTAGGGGGACACTGACATCCAGCCTAGCATTTTCTGGGGAACACTGACAGCAATATGACAACCATAACTGCAACACAGGAAGAACTAGGTGTTTTTGGCTGTGTACAGTAAGTTATCTGGATCACATAGTACAGGACAAAGGAAGACTGAAGACAATTTGAGCACAGCTTTAGTGTTACACTGGAGGCAATGGCATTTCAGTGAAGGAAGGCCATATGAGCAGGACTGATACGGCTATGCAAGTCGTGCAAGAGGAGTGGAAATGAAAACTGTCTTGCCCCAGCACAAAAAGGTCTGCATGCATTGACTGAGTCAGTGTGTAGTCACATTGGGACCAGCTGGTTATGAGGGAATTTAATTGGCTTCGGCAAAATTTGGGAAAAGACAGATGTTTCAGGGCTGGCTGTGTTCCTGCAGCATGATTGTCATAGTGTAATTTCCCACTGGTGTGTTTCACATCCTCGGAAGCCCAATTAGGCAGTGAAGCTTTGCTTGCAGCAGGCAGAACTAGGAATGAACTGGTTTTCCCCTGAGCAGCTACTTTCTTGTTTTATGCATGCAAGGAAAAATAAAAAGTCGTCTTTTTCAGTTAACTGAGCCAGAGCGCCAGCAGTTCATACTAGCAAACCTTTAAAAAGAGACTGTTCTGTATATTCACGATGTCTCATATCTCCAGAGCACTCTGTTTTCCTTTCAAAATTACACACTCAGGATTTTTTGTCCCTTTTTCTGGGAAGCACACAGCTTTATACCTGACTCAATCTCCTCTTCTCCAAGCCATTTCCAAAACACAGTTTTTCTTTAGCTGTACAGCTTTATGACCAGTATTTTCAGGGCCTTAGTCCTCTCATCTAGATGAGTCTGCTTTCTCTCCTTCCCCAGACTCTCCTATTCCCCTTATATCTACCAAAATCAGATATACTGCAGCCCATTCCACATACAGAACATTTTTTAATTCTTCACAGAGTTCAGGGAAGACACCAGAGGCACTCTGCCCTTTGCAAGCTGGTCTGGATATTCTACCTCTTTCACATGGATGGAAATGGGTTGAACACTCCATCAATTAAAGAACAAATGTGACAGTAGAAGGTTTATATTCTTCCTCTTATTGTCAGAGAAACAGTCTTCTAGTTTTTCCTTCCTTTCTCCAAGTCATGTACTTGAATTTTTGCCAGCGGTGGTCTGAAGGAAGTTGATTGGTCTCACTGGTGTCAGCTACCTTATACTGAGTTCAACCACCAGCATTCCTTGTCTGTGTAAGCTTGTGCATTGCCAAAGATGCTGTGAAGATCCTTTCACAGAACTCACTGGAGTGTGTTAGAGAATGTTGTCGAGTAACACAGAATCCATGCTGGAAATGAATTTTATAACCCTTATTGCATGGTAACAAGAAGTGACGGTCAGCATTTGAAGACTGATTATAAACACAGTCAATCAAGAGTCTCTACTTGTCAATCTACTGGTGCTCTGGATGACTTGAAAATGCAAATGAATAGTGCTAACTTCTTCATCTTCAGAATCCAGAGATCTTGAGGGAGAAGAAAAGTTCCTGGTCTTTGCAGCAATCCTACAGCAGGCCTCCACTGTGAAACAAAAGAAACACGCACACGCAAAAAGTGCACATGTAAAAATGACTGTTACAAGGGAGAGAGAGTTCCTAACTGTCCATAAAATTCATGTAACTAGCTATGAAGATATTTAATTTTTTATGATCTATCTCCATCTGTTGAGGTTCAAGGCTTACTAAAACTGCAAACTGAAAGTTCGTGATATAATAACTTACAAAACTTGTTCTGTTATGATAAACAGTGAGAGTTAGAGAATCACAATGAAAAAGCGGGATTCACTCTAACACAAAATGTTACATTGGTACTACATGTGAACTGTTAGCACTGGGTGTTCTTGGACTTCCCCAAAGAAGGATGAGAATAGCCATATACATGCTTCCAGGTAGGTTAATAGTTTCAGGATAGAAAACAGTTACTTTTGCAATACAGAAAGAACTCTGTGCCTTAGAGACATTGCACAGATCTTGTCCTAGTGTATAGATCTCCAGGATTTATAAACATTACGGAATCTTGAATAATTTTCTTTCACCTAGTTGACACCAAACAGGTTGCAGTTAACAAATTTATATCTCCAGGAGAAACATTTAATCTTCATACAAAGACATGAAACAATTTAAAATTCACCATTTCCCCTAAGATTCCCTATAATGATTAATTGTCTTCATTGCTGGAAAAGTATCATGCCAGAAGTGTCTGGCATTACTTTCTGTCCATATGTTCTTATTATGACCCTACCATATTAAATATCTTCTTAGTACATAATTTATTACTGTGAAGGCACTTGCAAGCAGTAATCAAGCCACTTCTCAAGCCCCTGTCCTTGGGCTGAACAGATTGGGCTCTCAAACTCTCACTGCAAGGCAATTTCTCCAGCCTTTAAATCATTTATGTTTCTTTCATCTAGAGATTTCCTAGCTACCTTTTTACTATGCAGACATTTAAACTGTACACAGTTTCATAATATTAATGTCAGTCTTGGCATAGTTAAAAATAAATTCATTTCTCATACACCTATTGCTAATTTAAGTGTCAAGTGACTGCCAGCTCTTTTTGGTGCTGCATCACATGAGTGCTTATGTGGAGTTGTTTTTTATTAGGGGTATGTACCAGGTCCTTAATTCCTTTGGAGCCTGCTCTTGGTTTCTAATACTAAAACCTTGCTCAGACATTTATTTCCATAAATAAACATCTTTATAAGTTTATAGTATTTATAAACTAAAATACTAATTTAGTTCACTAATCCTGCTAATCTATTCAGCTTTTTTTTGTCCTTGTCCCTCTGTTCTCCATGGTTTTGCTTATGTATTTATTATGGATAAACATTTTGGTTATTAATGGAAAAAAATATTCTATGAGGCTTGGAGTAGAAGCAGAAAACACTACCACAAGAAAAAATAGAAATATTAAAGAAAAAACCCCAACAGATTACCTGCAAATACATTTACACTTGCACATCCTGTCTGGCTATGCTGTTTTTTTCTTTAGTTTCTAGCATTTTTTTTTCTTATCATAATTTTAAGCTCCTTTTTAGGAGCCTTAGTTCTCCTTGGTATAGATATGAATTTTGTTTTTTTCATCAAGACCTTTATCTTTGGTTATTCATTCATAGTAAATTGATTGCTCATAAGCTTTATTGATTCCATGGTTTTTCCCCCTTCTACATGCATTTGCCAGGTACTGATTTCCCACACTATCCAAACTGTTGCCTTGACTTCAGTGTTGATCCAAGTAGTCTTCTTAATAAAATTTTCCTCCATATTAAAAATATAAGTCTTAACACAGTCCCATTTTAATGTATTTTTTAAAAACAATATTCTAGGAAAAGGATCATAATTTTGTTTCCAGCAGAATTCTTACTCTTATGTGTTAGTCATAATTTTAATCAGTTTAGGGAGACAGAAGCAGAACTGGCTAGAGCTTGTCTGTCCTTCCCTGAAAAGCTATGCCTTTAAATATCATTACTGAAGAAATTCTACCAATCATACAGAAAACTTTAAGTGCATAAAGGCCACACAAATGCCTGGTAAGGCTTAGGATATAAGAAGTGCACAAGAGAGAAACATAAAAGACTGCTCAAGGTAAAACACGAAATGAACAACTAGACCACACTGCTTGGATAGGTTTATTTTTATCTGACAAAAACTTGTTCTACTTAAATAAGCAGACCAAACAAACCCATTACACCCTGGTAACCTACATATAGCTTGAACACTGTCAAAAACAAGCAGAGGCAGAAACAAAAGAAATCACTCCTCTTAACAGAGCCTACCTAATGCTCTAATCTCTCTCCTTTCCCTTTCTCTCTCTCTTTTTTTTAAATTCTTTCTCTTTTTATTGTGTATTCTAGGCTTTCATTTAACAAAGGTTCTGATCTTAAACATATTTAACTTATTTCCCAGATAAGGTGCTGCCAAGCCCAAATGCTGATTTAACTCATTAGGTACCTATTCAAAATCTGACAAAGAAAGGCCATTCCCCCATAAAAAGGGCTGTGCTGCTGAGAGCTGCTAAACCCCTGTGCATCTTCCCATAAGTGGCAAAGGAACAAAATTGCCTTCTCACCCCTCAGCTTGCTGTCCTGCTGGTCTGTGGGATGGATGTAACCTCCGCAGGCTGTGGATTACAGCAGTGTAATTACATTGTACCTTTGGGACACCTTACAGCTCAGAACCCATTTGTGGGTGAAATCAGTCCCTTTGGTAATGATGCGAGACTCTTGTCACCTTTGAAATCATGCAAGATGGGAGATACTTTGGATGTCACATGTGAACCTTAGAAAGCTCTAGTTGTAGAAGGAATATTTAAAGCACTTATTATGTTCTTTTTTCATGTCTGGTTGATAGTATTTTTCCTTTTTGTTTCCTTTTGTTTTATGTTCCTTTTCCTCCACTGCAGCCTAAGGGACCTGTATTGGGTTTTCAGGAGTTGCTGTCTCTCCCAGTGTGTGGAATCTTGTTCTATCTTAAATAGGAGATATTCATGAAAGGAAACACCCAGAGGTTACTGAGAAGCTTCACCCAGATGCAGCTTGCTTGGTATTAGAATTAGCACAATGGCTAAGTCAAATATGCTAAGTAACTGTGTAACTGAATGCCCTAGATTTTCCACCAGATTAACAGCTGGGATGTGACAAGCATGCATGTAGTGCCAGAGATAGTAAAGTCAATATCTGTAAAAAGTTTGTTCTGGACTTTTTCTTCACAGAATAGCAAACGTTTCACTAGAACACACTTGAAAAAAAAAACCAAAACCAACTTGGTCAAAAAGATCAAGCACAGGAAGAAGTTTCTCATCACCTCTTGTGGGACACAACCTTCCCAGCTAACAAAAAAGACACTAAGCACAGATCTTGATAATTAGAAGCCTGAGTAAGTACAGCAGGAGCTAATAAGCTGATCCTACATGTGGGGTGTGTTTAATATTAATAACCTCTGTGAGTTCACAGATACACTGGTGAAATGATGCCAGAACAAAGCACTTCATGTATCTTAGCAAGGGTAAAGCTTTGGAAATCTGCATCAAAAGAGTCTGTGGTTAAGGGCATGTTGCTCAGAAGCAATACAAAACTTTGCTATTCAGTTTTTGTGTATGTGCTATTTCCTTTGCCTTTGTGGTTGTCACAATTTTTTTTTTCCACTGTAGGTCTGTAGCCCTTTTCATCTTTCTTGCTGCCCTTGGGCGCAGAAGCCAACCAAGGCTTCTGGGTCTTGGTTGGGTACAGAACACCCACAACGAGGACTAGGATTTGTGCTGTCCAGTAATCTCCTGGTCTGGACAACTCTAAGTTTTTCCACACTTGAAATAGATCTTGGGCCTTCTGTTAAACTCCACAGAAAGACTACCACAGAGCTTGTTTCATTAACAATCACATGTGAAAACAATATGTTAGAAGGGTTGTTTTACCTGACTGAGGTATCCTCCAGTTTATTTATGCTTTGATTTAGAGACACTTGAAAGCCTTTCTTTAGGATTTAAACTATTCTGGTTTTTTGTCTGGTCTTTTAAAGTTTACTTTAAAGTGGGGAGCAATCATTGTTTAGCATTTCTGCAAACTGGAAGGACTTACCAGTCAGAAAACTTCTTGCCTCATCTCTGGTGCTCAAGCTCTTGAACTGGACTCAGTTTCACACAAATTAGTGGTTGCATACCAACCTGAGGTCTCCTCAGAAGGAATTCTTTATTTTTTTGTGTTTAGTTTTATACTTTTCATTATTTTCTTGTGGTTCCACCCCCAGTTTTTCTTGATATAAGCTGCAAAAATACAGGTTTCAGTGATTTGCAGAATTCCCATCCTAACAGTACTTCAGATAATTTTCTCTGGTGGGGACAGGAGGTGAAAAATTGTCACTTACTTTTCCTTTACAGTCAATTCACAAATTTTTCATGAGTAACAAGAAAAGTATTCATTTTGACATTAAATCTATTTTACGTAAAAAAGACACAATCTTCTGAATTAAAGTTTAATTCAGCCTGCCCCTACATGATCGCAATATAAATGTTACTTTTGTGATTAAAATCTTTTAAATCTGGTTAAAAATTGCATAGTAATTACAGGAGTGTTGAAATAAATGGAGGACAGCAAAATCAGGAAATCGAAAGACTAGTGATTCATTTTTGTAATGAAGCTGTTTATTCTTACTGTGAAAGACTGCATTTCTACAAAGTAGATTTTGAGAAAACATTGTTAATATATTATGTTTTTATTGAGCCAACTTTTACAAAGGGATTTTCATTGCAATCTTATCTACTTTCAGTACTCATCTCTCTGTATCAGCTGGATTATGCGAATAAATCTCTTATTTAACCCGGGTATCTGCGTAAAGCTCTGCAGAAGGAGTTTCGGCAGATGGAGCTAGTGTGCTTCCAATCTTTGACAGCTGTGCTCAACGAAAAGGATGAGCAGAATCGTATTCAGAACTGTGGCTGGGGATATGTCAGGGTCAGGGGTGAAGATTTTCTTTTGGCTTAGTGGAAAAGTAGCAAGCATAAGAGGGAATTACCTATCATTTATCAAGTGCTGGTAGATAAGGGGAGGGCAGCTTAGTGATTCAGATACCAGTGATGGGCCATAATATAGGAAGTAACTTGAGAAGAACAACAATTATTGCATTTGTCTCCAAATTTTTGTATGATATATTGCTAAAGAAGATGTGTCTGTGGAGCTGCAGTCATTTAATTCAAGCCTGTACCAACCTGAAAATGTACTTCACTTGTTTTCTCTGACAAGAGCCTCATGCAGTCACTGACACTGAGATTTTAAAGTAAGGAGATGCTAGAAACATCCCTCTTCCTAGCAGAGTGGTCATAAGATGCATGACAATTAGTAAAAATAAAGCCTGTGGTTCTCCACTTTTTAAACCATGAATTTCCACACTGAATTCCAGGCTTCTTGGCTCCAGAGGTACCTCCAACCTCCCCAGCAGTCAGGGTACAGATTGCAGTGGGACCTCATCAACAGTTCCCGTTCAGACCAAGGTCTTCTCCTTTTTACCTCCAAGCTTGTTTAACAGGTCCTCTACTGCAAAGTTCCTGCAACAGGAGTTTTTATCGCATGAAGGCCCATAGCCAAAGGCCACAAAGAAGGAAAGGACAGGTTCTTGGATATAATGTGCAGGTATGTAGCTCCTATAGTCCGTGTAGAGCTCTGCAGCTGTATCTGGCACATGCAGAGGGCCATAACCTACATTGAGGAGGGCACGTGAGGGACACAAAGAGATGGGCAGAACTGTGTGTACTGTGACAATTGTAGTGGGCTCCGTTTTCCAGGTCAGTGGCTTTCATTTGATGTACTAGCAAGCACAGAGGGTGGGAGCTTCTCACAAACCCCGCTTCAATGCTGTGCTAGAGGCTAACAGCAGGGAAAAGAAAATGCTCGGAGCTTTTAGCCAGTTTTTGGAGTGGTCTTGCCATCAGAAGAGCACCTGAGAGACTTGGGGTTCAACATGCATATCCATGCATTCAGGCTGGGAAAGGGAAGGAAGGCAAGAAAGCAAAACAGTTCAGGAAACTTTCCAGGATTTTCTCTTTGTGACATTATCTTTCTAACAGCAAAATATGCAAATGCTGGTGGCATCCCGATAAGAGGAGAGTTATGTGCTATTTCAGAAGTTAATATATGGTGTCGGCGCTATCACGTTGTACCTTCTCTGCAGTTCTTCAGTTCCTACATTGTGATTTAGTGTAGCACATTATAAGAGCAGTGTGTGAAAGTTTCAAAGCCATCATTGGTCATTGTTACAGCAGCATAACACTGACAAGCAACTGATGGAAAGAAAGGTTTTATTGCTGCACTGTTCTCTCCTTCTTGCCTATTTAGGTCTTGAGCTTCAGCACTTTAGTGACTCCATACGCTACTGAATTCTTGAACAAAGTTTCAGTGGGTATAAAGTAACGCATTATTGTGTTATATGCATGTCTGATACCGAAAGGACGCTTTTATTTTACTGTAAATTGCCTACTGCAGCAACCAAATGAGCCATGGTTTTTGCACATACATATAAATTTTTTGTTCAGGTTTTGAACTCACATTGGTTACATGCTAAAAATCTACTTGGAATTTAGTTATCTTTAAGAGATTGTCCTGTGCAAATGTAAATCTATTTTTAGTATTTCAAAAACTTTTTTTCCGTCAATTGGGCAGTCCTGAACCCTTGCTGGTGATTACTGCTCTCAGATACCAGGAATGTAGTATAAAAATGAAGGCAAAAAATTCATCATATATCAGAATCTCCTCTGGGTTTTCATGTGGCCAGTATTAGTTACATAGAGCATACATCCACCCTAATTATATTTGTAATTTAATTTCCTCTAAAGGAGTCAACACTGTAAAGTGTTGCTTAATTTTCCTTGTTACAATAAGTCAGCTGAATAACGACAATAAATCTTGTCTGGAAACCCAGAGATTTGGCGGTTGTACCAGGTGTCTGACAGAATATCTGAATGACTAGTGTTTGTATCACTTGTTGTCCTGGTTTCTAAAACAGTACTTGTGTTCATCTGTTTTTGTAAATTCCTTGAAATCAGTGGATGAAAAGTGTGACATAAAAGTTTGGTTTAACATTGCAGCATTATCTACAAAAGAACATGTTCACAGCTTCCTTTTCAGCCATGAATGACTTGTCCATTGAAAAGCTGGTGCACAATAAATTAGAGACTGAATTTACAGCAGGTGATTTGCTCTGCACTGGCTCCAGGTGAGGACATTCTCACTATAACTATCCATCTCACCCAGCTGCAGCTGTTCCCAGGCTTCTGCACTGCCAATGGAGAATATCCTCTGAAGGGAGAATCTCGGAGTGTGTAAGTTGGACATGGTGTGATCTCCACTCTACTGAAACTTCTCTCTTCCGTCCTCCCCAACTACAGAATCTGGGGAGATCAGCTTACACTTCAAGTGATGTGATACCTTTCCCTCTCACCTGCTCTGCCTCTTATAATTATCTGTGAGACAAATTCTTTCACAATTTATTTTGGAACTAATTGTGCATGTTCTAGGGGGAATATTCATGGGGCCCAGACTCCCTCTACAACTTACAGGACAAAAAGGTAAACTTATTTAGGAGAGTAAAAAGCTAGGAGACTGCCATAGGCATAACAGAGATGCTTCTGCTTCTCTCTTTCTTACTGTCCTTCCGAGCATAAAGTTAACCTTTGTGATGAGCAGATAAGGAGGTGGATTGAATTTCGCAATTCACACCCTCCCTAATTCACAGCACTCACTAACTCCTCTGTGTTGTCAAACCAAAGTGATATACAGCTTAATAGCAAAAATTCTGTCTTTACAGACACTCCCAGAAAGTGAATCAGGGTCCTGGGGACAAAGACTCCACATTTACTCTTGGGAGTTGCTAGTATCCCAGGTATTACCAGTGGAACACTTAAATAAGCAACTTACAGCATTATTTTCCCAGTTGTAATACTTCATGAAGCTAAAAGTACTTTTGGTTCTATACTACTGTGAAACTAAGTACTGATAAGACTATTGCAATGAAATACCATTTTCTTACTGATGCCACAGTTTTACACCCATGTGACCCACCAAAACTGTAGTACACAGAAAAATAACTTTAAGGGAAAAGGGGTCATTGTATATGTCTAACAACAGCACCCGGGAGGCAGAGCTGTGCAAGGACTAGCGTAGGAATTGCAGATTTTGCTAATAAATGATTTCTGTCAGGTTCTTGGCAACAAGCAGATAAAAAAAGCTGTAAATCTACTGCAAAGAGAAGTAGAGATGTTTTTTTGAACAACAGATAAAATCTGACTAGCTAGAGAAGAGATCTGAATTCTGGGCTGGCAAAGAAATCTTCTTGACAATATCAGTAAAGCACTCATCAAGGATTGGAGACTGAAGCAGGTACATGAAAGGAAAGAGCTTCTGTTTTGCATTGGCTATGGCTAAAGAACCTCAATTAATTATTGAGCAAAACTTAGAACATCGTGCCTTTGAATTATTCCTGCACACAAGTTCATGAACAATCACAGTGATGAATGAGATCTTAAATAGTTCTGTAAAATACCAGGAAAAGGATTCACAGTAACTGGAAAAGTCTTTCTAAAAGCTGTGTGTTGGAGATGTGGGACGGGATAGAGGAAGCAAGAGATTTAGCTGCTGAAATAGTTTTGGTTCTTCTTTAATGAGGAATCTACTCTTATTTAGGTGCTCCACTGGTTGTAAATGAAAAAGATTTATTGTTACAATGTAAAAGGATCTTTCTCTGTCCTGTGTATTCTAGGATCTAGCTGTTACGACCTGCTCTAATAACAGAGGAACAAAGTGAGCTCTCAGTGGATTATGAATCCTGAGGTTCAAAATATTCCCCAAAACATGATTAAAACCAAATGAGGTTAAATGCTGATACCAAAAAATTGATATATGTTATTTAACAGCATAAGAGGCAAAGAAAAAGAAAGAGAAAGAAAGAAAAAAATAGAAAAAGAGGTGTGGGAGGGGGACAAGGAGAGTGACAGAGACAGATTAAGTAGAAACGTATCACCTCTCCATGGGTCCTAATGATGTCTCATTGCTTCCCTCCATCTGGTTTTCTTGGAGGTGAGGGTTCCCTGCTGAAAAGTATAGAATCCAATGGATTAATATATGTTTGGGCCAGGTGGGAACACGCAGATATCTCCCCTGCAGGGGGGCAGTTTGACACTGTCCCTTGCAAGACTGGATCTGTTGCATCACATTTGCATCATGCACAGTGCTCTGGTGCAGGATCTGGGGAGCCATTTGGGGGGCCTTTGACAGACCGTGATACTCCCTCAGCTGTCCCTCACGTGAATGTCCCACAGGTGTGGCTCTCCCAGGGTGGGGGCCCCTGCAGCTAGGCTAGCCTGCAGAGCGGAGGATGGGCATTCACTGCCTCTGACCAGAGGCTTTTTTGCCATAGACCCAAACCCCTCCTCCTGCTCCCTTTGGTGGGGGGCTCTGTGCAAGCCTGGCAGCAGATAAGCCTGGGGTTGTGTCCTCCACTCCAAAGCTGCTGCGTTTGGCTTTCCTGTGAATATTTACCCATTACTTCCTAGACCTTAGATGCTAAAAACAATACTGTCACTTTCTCTTATCTCTATCCCTTGGGCAGTTTAATACACAGTTCAGGGTTTCGGCCAGGAGGCCCATGCAGGGTGGGCTTCAGTGGTGCAGCTTCATTATACAGTTTTGCTATAATAAGCAAAAGTCTTCAATAAAAATGCTTACGCCATAAACTATAACATTTCAGTCTCTGACACTAGCATAGTAGGATTTGGTGTTATTAGCTATGTTAATATAAACAATTATTAATAATGGAACTAATAAATCCCCTCAGCCAAATGTACGCTGATTTTATGGATTGGGTTTTTTTGAAGTTAGCTGAAAACTATTCTGCAGTAATTTTTAAACATTTTCTCCACCAGTATGGATATTTTTCTCTTTCTTCTCCTTTTGCATACTTGATTTCTTATCACTCTCCATTTATTTTCACTGATGTGAAAACAGGCAAGAGAAATGCTTTTCAACTTTTTCATTTTGTACGTAACTTACCAACTACACGTGGAACAGATGGAAAGTGTCCTATGCAGTAAATTTCATCCGAATGAGTATTCATGGGGTGTGTATCTTATTTAGAACTTTCTTTTTTTTTTGATTAATATTCAGTTACATACCATTTTCTCTGGAGATTAACACACATGCACAGACACTTTTTTTTTTTGGGTCAAGGCTCACCAAAATACAGCTAACAAGACATTTATGACCCATTAAGCCCATGTATGTGGTTCACAAATTACTGATGTCCTTTTGTCTATCCTCAACAGAACAAAGGCATAGAATCACAGAAAGCTTGGTGTTGGAAGCTTGGGGACATCTGGATACCATCTTATCCAACCTCCTTGCTCAACCAGGGTTGCCTGGAGCAGGGTGTCCAGGACTGTATCCGGATGATTTTGAATATCTCTAAGAATGGAAACCCTGCAACCACCCTGGGCAGCCCTTGCCAATGCTCAGTTACCCCCTCACAGTGAAAAAATGTTTCTGATGTTCAGAGGCAACCTCCTGTATTTTGATTTGTGCACATTGCCTTGTGTCCTGTGACGGGGCACCGCTGAAAAGGTGCTGGCTGCATTTGAACACACTGCTTTGCATCCTCCCTTGAGTTATTTATATACATTGGTAAGATCACCCTGATACCTTCTCTTTGCTAAGCTGAAGAGGCAATTTTTTTGGTCTATGAAAGTAAGGCAGGGTGCATACCATTAAATAAGCCAAAGCCGAGAAAATGGGTTTGACCATTACACTATAACCATACACACTGTTTATCTGTTAACATGCTTCATGACTTTCTTATAGCTTACTGGAATGTCTAGACAATGTCTGATCAAGGTTTCAGACACCTTGTACCAAGGACTGTTCCCTCAATGCAGGATGGATGGGACTACACCAGGTTTGTCTCCCTCCCCTCTCTGCAGTCCTCCAAGGTCTGTGTCAGAAGGCTTTCTACTCTTCAGATATCCTTCATGCTCAGGGCTATTACACATTCCTTCAGAATCATATTTGTGAAAATGCCTCTTTAGCTGTAAAGCCCTACATAATGTACAGAAACTCAACATTTCTCCTCGGGGCAGTTATACAGGACAGGAATGGAGATGTATAGGACTGCATAGGTAGAAAATAAAATGCTTCTTATGTAGAAATTTAAGTCCATCCTTGCTGCCTTACATTCTGGGCAGTCAGCCTTACAAAAATGTTATGCTGGATAGAAGGCAGCAGCAATAATGTTGAAAAGCATCTTCAGCAGGAGAAAAGAAAGCATGTTAAACTTGACATAGCACAGAAGAGGGTACTGATAACAAGAATGCTGTTTTCATCTGTGGAGTGACAGAAAAAGTCTCAGAGGGCCTTGATGCTCTTTAGAGCCTCAAAGATCACATTGATTCAAAAAATAACTATTCTGAGTGCCACACTATTGATGAAAACAACACATGGAAAGTTCATCTCTCACTGGTGTCATAACAGATGGTGCCTCCTTTATGATGGTGAGATATAAGGGTGTTGCAGCACTTAAGAACAAAACTTGTAGAGTATGGAGATGAAGACACTGTTTTATTCATTAGCAAACTCTTATTGCAAACCTACTTAAAATAGAGCATGTCATACACATTGATGTTAAATGTATGAAAGTCTCCATACCCAAAAGTCTAGTCCTCTGTGGAGGACCATGAGGCTGAACCTGGAGATGATGTATATGCACAGCCATTCAGCACACTTGTGTTGTTCTGTTTTGCTGGAGGACATAGATGTATTCCTGCAAAAGAGAAGTAAGGATAACAACATCTGCAAGGCTGGGACTGCACAAGCCATTTCAGCTTTTTTCATATCTCAGTGAAGTGAGTCAGAAGATTTGCAGTGGTAGAAGTTCCCATCTGCCCTAATTGACTGTATGAAAACTTTGAAGGGAGACCTCAAAGCATTACAGAAACATCAGAAGCATAGTGACATATCATCATAGTGACATCATCATAGTGACATATCATATCAGAAGCATAGTGACAATCATATAATATGATTGATGTCTGGCTNGGTTGCAGCAAAGAAGAATTAGTGGAGAAAAAGCTTTTTCGTTCAGAATGTAAGAATCAATAGTGACCCAAGGAATGCTCCAGAATATGTGCAGGTACATCTTTTTGACTTGAAATGGACCGTGAAGATAAAGATAATATAATATGATTGATGTCTGGCTGTTTTCTACAAAAACTTAAATTATGAGCCTTCTTAGTGATTGCTGGCATTCCTACGAGATTATCCTTACTTTTCAAAGTATATCCAGATGTGAGCAAATATCCTTAAATACAAGTATTAATAAATATACTTTGAGACCATGAAACCAGTGGTCACTTTATATCAGTCTTCTTCATTCCGTCAAGTTTTAAACTCATGTTATTGTTAATCAGCAATAAAAATCTGTTGTGGAAGTCCAAGTCAATGATAAATTGAACAACAACACTGAATTCTCCTTATACAATCTTTGTGTATGTACCACCCTACATCTATGAATTTTTCTGAAGTCTCGTATTGCAGATGGGACATTTTCCTATGACTCAGATCCTGATATCCTATCAGACTATCTGTCCTGAATAAATTTGTGGTGGGAACACCTGAAATAGATGCTTTCGGGGTAGTAGTCAGATTTTATGATTCTGTATGCTTCTTCTTTTTTGAGTGCTCCGGATGAGAAAAAAATAAATGGATCTGATTAACAGAGAACGAGTGATCATCAGGAATTCACCTCATCTTCCCCTGGAACCTATTTCTGACAGCAGTGATTCTACAGCCGATTAGCTAGTAAGAGGACAAAGTAACGTGTGTCAAAATAGGAAAAACCTTTCAGAATGTCCCTAACAACCTCCTGGAGGCCAGCCCCACGATTTCTAGCACACAGAGTGACTGCCTCTCTGGAAAGACTCTAGCTTCTATTAAGGGCAAAAATTAATGTCTGCTACAAAGAATGCCACTTTTAGACACAAATGAATGCAGCTGGTCCTATGAAAGCTATAGTACATGTTATTCAGTACTGCCAACACTGTGCAGGACTTGCTGAAAACTCTTATTTCAGATCCAGAGAATTGTCTGCAGATCAATTTTTCCCAGCTCCTGCCAGTGTCTCTCCTCCATCTGAGCATGGAGTCAGGTCTTGAAAATAATTTTCTCTTTATTTTTCTGAGAGAACACATTAAGGAAGGAACTTATCCTTTCTCTTCCGTTATTCAATGCTGCTCTTTGTTTACATGTCTTTTCCCTCTTCCTCTCACAATGGGGACTGACAGTTTTCCAGCTAGCTTCTCATCCGGAGTTCAAAGAGTTTTTAATTTGCCTGACAGTTTCAGTTGGCTAAGTTAGGATGTATCCATCTTTCTTTCACCTTTTCAGAATTTCTGGCTTCATAGGTTATTTCCCTTAGCCAGCAGAGCTGTTATGGTGGCCCTGGTATCCAGGTCTTCTGCTGTTTTTTGTTGTGCTTGTTTTCAGTTGTACAGAGCAGTCTGGAGTGGGGGGTTGTAAGGTGTTTGTCTTTCTGAAAATGTCTTTCCACCTTGCTCTTTTCTTTTGCTTTACAGTTAAGTAAGATATAAGATAAACGGATATATCTGAATTTTGCAGATTCTGCAAACTTTGGGATCCTTAATTGTCTACATTCTGTGAACTCAGTTTGTAGAAAGAAGTGTCCAGCAATCTAAACTGTGAAAGGAAAAGCAGGTACTATTTTATGTCTAAGGTATTGCTTTGGCAGTCATCTCAATAGTTATGACCAAACATAAGTTTTTCTTTCTATACATAGAGAAAAATGTGTGTGAGTATGTAGATTTTATATTTTCATATCATGTATATACATACATACATACATAATTCTAGTTTATTCAGGTATTTTACCCACTGAATCAAGACTAGATCCCTTCTTCAGTTTGAAAGATAGACTAGTAGAAATTTATGGATTAAGGATTTGAGAACTTTGCCACTCGTATTTGTTCTGTGAAAAGCATAGCGTGTCTTGGTTGTGGCTCCATCCTGGAAAATATAAAAGCAGCAAAAACTCTAAGTCATATGTATCCAGTATTTCTTCATGAACTATAAGCAACAATGGAACAAGTAAAAGTTGTGATGTTAGTTCTGGCTCTGGGAAATAGCCTTACACTTGTTTATAACAAACATATAAATATATGAAGAGTGAGTTGCTATAATGTTTTTCTTTAAGATACAGCTTAATTATTATTTTCATTTTGTGTTTTTGTTGTTTGTTTTGTTTTTTCCTTTTTACTTTCAGATGTGGCACATCTTCTTTCTTGTCTTGTCATGCTGAAAACATGCTGAAACAATGATGTTTTTTGTAGCCTGAGTTTTCTTAAAAGTGGGAAGAGTAAGCAGCTAGTACTTAAAACAGCAGTATGCAATAGCTGTTGTTATGTGCACATGTGGATGCAGAGCCAAAAGCATCTTTGGACAGAAGAGACAACTAATTAAAGTACACAGCAAGTTTCAGCTCCCCTGCCTTAGAGTTGTGTACCTTTTAGAGTAAATAGTGTACTTGCTAAATACAACCTGTTACACTTTAATGGAGTTTGTGACATACTGAAGAAAAAGCTAGAGGGTAAGTGTAATAAATTAGCACCTGTTTGGTCCTCGGATATCATGAGTTTATGTACTGTTGGAGAATTACAGGAAATAACGTCCCTGCAGGATTTTTTCTGAGTACCTGCTGTGTTAGCAGATTAAGGCAGCTGAGCTCCAGGTTCCTCGGGGCTCTCTTGCTTCACACAGTCCTTGCTGGGAAATCTGCAGCTACCTTATTTATCTCAGCTTTGTTCCAAACAAACCTTGAAAGACAGTGCAATAAATTCAGAGCAAAGGGGTGATTCATGATCTAATGTCAAATATTCACATCTGTCACTGAACCCAGTGTCTCGAAAGGAGAAGATGAACTCTTCTACTGAACACTCTACATTGCATAAAGCAAACACAAAAATACAGTAAGTAAATGGGAAAAAAACAAAAACAAAAGAACAAACCAAAGAAAAACCACAATAATACCTAGAGAAACCAAGTTTAAATATGTTGAACAGCTGCAGTAGTTTTTTTGTATGTTTCTATAAAATAATGGGATGCTGTATCTCTGGAGCCAGGGTGATGCTAATATGTGGAGCTAGAGAGGGGACAAATGCTGAGACTTTGCTCCAGCTTACAGTGTGGCTCAGGGGGATTGTACTGGCAGCACGTGTTACTCAAGGAAAGATGGAAGGGACCATCTCAAAAGTGTTCACTGTTTTCCATCTCAGTCTCTGCAAGGCCAGTGTTTCTTAACATTAAGGAGTAAAATTTTCAGCACTGCCAACACAAAAATATTACGTTATATGATCTGTCACACTTCTCACAAAATGAAGATGTAAAAGGGTTTTATTTTGTATTTATTAAATATTCATAAGAAACATTGCTATTAACTGATACCCTATACGTACATTTTGTCAGACCTCTAATTTACAACTTCACCTTGACTCAGCTTTCTACAGTTACACGAACAAAGTAACAAGGTAGCTGAAAACAAACCAGTGCACCACTTTAAAGTATAGGCTCTAAAATACTTTAAAACTACTCTTTTTTGCCTTTTTTCTTACTGAGCCAGATGACAAGTCCTTGCTTGATAACTGCTAGTTTTTAGCTCTCAGATTTATCTTTTAAACCTCATTAAACATTATCAGATCCTTGAAAGATTCAGTATCTCACTTCCCATCTTTTCTGTGTTTAAGGGGATTACCAGCTCTACCAAACAACTCACAAAAACTTCTCTTTCTCAATAATTAATAATGGATTGAATTTTTTTGTCATCTGTTGTCTTTGCTAGTCTCATATGGGTGTTTTGGCATATACATAAGCTCTATATACAGACTCATATAGAAACTTTCAAGAGGGGATGTGAACAGACAGCTTTCTCTCTTTCTGAGACCAGGGCAGGGCTACAGCCACAGTATGGTGTTGAGGTGCTCTCCCCTGTAACACCCCATCATCTACGAGGTGCTCAGGTCACAGGCTCCTCAAGTCCTATAATTTTGTTGTAGAAAATCTAGACCTTCACTGCCTGTTATCTTAGTTCATAACTCTATACTGGCATCAGTAATCCCTCTACAGAGATTGGTGTCACCAACTAGCTCCCACCCCATCTTCTTCCAGGATTTTGAATTGCAAGCATTCAGAACTCATAAATCGGGCTAATATTATAGCAGAGTAATCAAAAAAAAAAAAGAATGTTTTAAAAATTTTCTCTTAGTGCTGATATATTAGGGACTCATTGTTCTGATCCCCAGAATGAAGAAGTTGGGGATTTTTTCACATATTTAATGTAAACTGAAATTCCCAGTAGCACCATGATACTGATACAGTGAGACTCACTGAAGAAATGGATATAAGTGAGTTAATGAGATAGGAGAAAAGCAGAAGAAATGGTTATGCAGCTTTCTGAGTAATATTTTTCTTGAAAGAGTTTGCTGTTATTTTGCTGTTTGCCCTAAATATGGTGTAAAAGTTGGAACAAGGTAGCAGGGTAAAAGCAGTTATTAGAAATAAATTAAGCTATTTAATGTTTTATACATCTCCATTAGAGTTTCCTGTAGTGGTTATTACTATAATGCCTAAGTGTTCTCTAAGTAATTTAGATGTGCTCTGTGGAGGTCTTAATGCAGTTCAGTTGAATCGTCTCTTCTTTTCTCAGTAGAGAGACAATGCTCAGGTGCATCCCTCTCCACTTTCCTTTCTTGCTGTCTTACTCATGCTGTTAATAGTGGAAAAGCTTTCTCGGATAATATAATTTTGCATGCCTCTTGATGGTGGTCAGATGTGTCTAAAAGCCGATTGCATTGCTAACCCTTTCTAACTCTGAATGTTTCCTGGTTTTGGTCTTTGTGCCCTTTACCTTTTATGACTTGTCTAGTGCAGCATAGCCAGGCATGGTCAGAGATGCACTCACTTGGGGTTCCAGGTGACTTCTAAGAGGAGAACCTACCTTAGAGTAACATAAATACCCGTGAACTGAGAGAAATGAGCCCAAGCCTCATGGGTTTTCAGTCACAACACTAGTCAGGAGGCAGCACTCACTGACCTGCAGAAGCCTCTCAAATCTCTGTAGAGACCCACTTCCCGTACAACTGTGGGGAATAATGCAATACGAGGTTAAAGCTTCCAGACCTATCTTAACAAAATAATTCATTTGCTTTAGTGCAACCTCTGTGTGTGGAGTACAAGGACTTTTCATCAGAACTGCACTATTTTAGTACCTAGGAAGGTTGCAGTAGGAGGCTCAGTGCCTAATTGCCACTGAAGTGCAATATCGAAAATCTCATGAGGCATTCACCTACCTAATCCCTAATTTTTTCTGTGTATTCCCTTATTAAAAAGCTATGCTTCCTCAGTAGTGCATTTTTGTGCTCATTCCAATATGGCACTCTGGCAACATAACTATCCAGAAATGGCATCTCCTGTGGTTAGTACTGTTCCTAAACAGCAATTGTATTTGCAGAGAAGAGATGTACATGTTCACTTCTTTCTTCAGTATTTTTACACACTTGTTACAATTATAAATGTTACTTGGTTCTACCTGTAATACACTGTCTCTCTCTAATACACTCATTGATACTCACTTTTCCAATAGTGGATGAAAACCTGCCAATGGCTATGTAGTAATATATATTTTTCCATTCACAAGATAATGGGAAGATGTATAAAATATAGATGTATTTGTTTGCACTCCTTCCCTTCTGCCTTTGTTGTCAATGTTCTTCTTAGGTGAACAGTTCTCAACCTTTGACAAACTGAGATCATTAGCTGAAACCATTCAAGCTGTAATCTATATTCCTCTCAGCCATAATCAAACTGAAGTGGATTTTAACTTTTTAAAGATTGTTTTTGGTTAGTTGAGATATGACCCTATGTCTGAGACCACTTGTTTTAAATTAGGAGCAACTCTGAGAAAGTGATGCATGTATATATATATTCATAACGCTTCTAATGCCATTGATGTTCATCTTTTGACAGCAGAGATACTTAATTTTGGAAAATGCATTCATGCAAAGAATACACAATAAGAGTTATTATCTGCTAAAGTTTCTCTTACACTGTCTTCCTTTCCATTTTCTATGTTTTACAACAATGTTTGGGAGGTTTGGGGGTTTTTGTATTCTTATTGAATCTAAAAGAAATGCTGAAGTCAAAGGCAGAGATCGGCTATTGTGAACTGTTCAACCATTATTTTGACTCTTTCACTTTGTAATTTATTCTTGATAATTCTGTCTCCTCTTCAAGATGTCTGATGTGAGACTCATTTAATGAACAGCATTAACTGGAGGATTTTTAAAAACAGTTGTTGAGGCGATGGTACAAGGACTTGTCTTGCCTGGAAAGACTTTAATACAGCTCAGGACCATTTCAGAGGAAAGGCAGGTGTAATTTCTAGACCAGTGACATTATCAGCTTCATCTCTCTAGGTTTTGTTTTAAGGAGGCTAAATATTTACAGGTCTACAAGAACACGCCTGTAATACCCTGAAAATATTCTGCTGCTGGTCTAGGACTGACAATTCAGGATGTCATTTGGTGCTCTGAATGGTGCGTGTTCCAGTCTAATGCTGCCATCATACCTGGAATCTGGGATCTTCAGCTTGGTCCAGAGCTGTGAGAACTTTAGAGATTTATTTAACTCAGAAGCTGGAACTGGAAGATGAAACAGTGGAAAACAACCCTGTTTGAATAGAGTCTATGCAGATCCAGTAGTTACCTTCATGGACCCTTCTGAAATCTGGTTTTCTGCTCTGCAAATAATGCATGATAATACTATTTTTCAAAAGCTGCCTTATAGTAAAATTCTGTCATTCTGGGACATGTGTTGGCTGGTATTTATACCAGAAATCTTTATACATGAAAAGCAGAAAACACCACTGGAATTGATGGAGAATAAAACATGTCAGCAGTATTTAGTTTTTGCGAGAAGGCACTAGAGATAAACTATGGGAATTTGTTGCTGTGTTAAGCAACACATAAGTCTGAGTAGCTCAATTTCAGTCCACTAGAGGTCTGTGAAATAATTTCCCAAGTATGTTTTTAATCTTGTTTTGCAGCAACCTTGCTGAGTCTGATACAGTTAAAATAAAAAACTTTTGATCAAGTTTCTATTGTTCTTAAACAAAAGACTACATCCACATAGAATCCTATTTAAGAGACATATCTGATTTAGAAAACAGTCCTAGCTGATTCTTTATTCTTGGATCAGCAAAGGGAATTGCTCTAACTACTGACTGACTAATATTTTATGTAAAATATTGTCTTTCCTTGAAAATGGTCATTTTTTCAAATAGGAAGAGAGGACCATGTGGTGCAGAGAGTTCATTAGCATGAAATACCCACTCCATCGTGGTTCTTCACAGTGCTAAATTTACTTAAGTGGAAAAGGAGCCAAGATCCATGGCCTTGCATGGCTAATGAGGTTTTCCAGAGCACTGAGAGGACACAGGTGGTTATCTATTAGCATCTAGCTCAGACAGTTTGACTTGCTTTCAAATCGCTTGTTAAACCTCAAAGCTTAGGTTCCAAATATATCTGGGGTAATAGTTTTTCACTTTTTTGGTGCTATACTAGCTAATTTCCTTTATTTTCTAATTATAGTTACATGAGAGAATATTGTATCCCTAATTTTATGCTGCATGTGTAGTCAGTTTAACTTGGCACATAAAAACATCTCAAATAATGCTCTAAAAGGCATTAGTAAATTTGTGATTTTCGTAATAAAACCAGTGCCCTGTGTTAGCATTCAAGAGCATAAGCACAGCATTACAAATCATAAGATAATTGTGGCTATTCAGAAAGGTACAGGTAGGATGCATACATCCTAATCTTTAATCCCAGTTGCTGCAGTTCAAAGAGAGTGATTGTTGAGAGCATAGGATGTACCAAAAATGATGGTATGCAAAACTGCCTGAATTAATTTGAATGTATTATTTTAATCTCTGCTCAGGATTCAATATTTCACTTGGTTTCGGTTAAATTCTTTGTATTTGGTTGATATTCAGTATGTATTTCATTCGTGCATTGCTAAAGAGTGCTACTGCACAATGACTTTTCGTGCCTTGAAATATAATTAATGTAAAGCTGAATATCATTGATAAATGGAGGCTACTTATCAGTATTTAGCATATAGGGAAATATGAAAGGGAATAATGTAATTTGTCTAAAGCAATTAGTTGTCTAAATTAGAGATAAAGGATTAAGGATGAGACATTTAAAGAACCAAACAGAATAAATATATAAAATGTTCAGAAGTACAAACATGACACTTTTAAGTTGGTAGCCCATTGTAGGATAACAGGTGCCTTTGTATTTTCTGTGGATAAACACAGAGTACACAGTATTAAATGATGCCTAGGTGTGTTGCTGTGGTTAGGTCCACATTACACCCCCCGTGTTGCTACCAAGTGGTCTCTCCCCACATCACTGTGCCAGAAAGTTCTCCCTTCATCGGGACCCCACTGGCCCCTGGTCCTCTCTCCCCTCCCTCCCCCCTCCCATTGGCCCTGTTATGTCACTCAACCTTGCCTCTACCCCCTAGTGCTCAGACTATTGGCTTCTGATGCTCTGTCTGCCCCTAGGACCCCCTGGGGTAAAACCACGTGTGGGCTTTTGTTCCTTGTTCTTTGCCTCTGTTCCCCTTGGAGCGCGTTTGTTCCCGGTCCGTGGTGCGGACCCAATAAACGCCTCGGAACTGCACGCAGAGAATCCCTCCCGCCTCTGCGTCTCCAGCACGCGCACAGACCGCGTGTGAGAGCGGCTGCTCGCGCCCACCTGCGAGGGCGAGGCTGTGTGCACGCGTGGGTGCTGGCAGAGCGCCGCCAAAGCGTCTCCACGAGGGACCCCGGGGGAAAAACACGGCTTTCATCCGTCGACACCACCACCGCGTCATAGGTGTGATACACATAATCACCTTAGAAAATAATAGATAGGAAAGGCTGCAATTGAAGTCTTGAAACACGCTCATTGTGGCATGTTTCCACTAAAATCAGTGGTGACCACTGGCAAAATATACGGAGAGCCAAATCCTCCACTTTGAGATGCAGAAAATAATGCATTAAACTGTTTACAGCAATGTTACTTTTGTTGTCTGAAATACATTGTGCTGGCTCTTAGACTGGAATGCACTTCAGCTGCCAGGAATCTGATCTAATGAGTTTTTAGAGGGACTATAGGATAAAGTCTGACCAAGGACTAGTGCTGGACTCTGTCCTATCACCTGGATGTGATAGAGCAAATGTCAGTTGGGTCAGGAAGCTATGCCAAATATCTCTGGGCACTATTTTTAATATATATTAAAAATGCAAATTTCCCTTTCCTTCTCTCCCATGTTTCCAAAGGTGATTCAGCACAGATGTAGCATCATCTGCATATTGCTCCACCAATCCCTTGGAAGCCTAGTTATCAGCACTTGCATCACAAAATAGAAAGGTAAATTTTTGTAGCTCTTTTTCTTAAGGAGCAAGAGAGGAGAAACTCATACAAGAGTCTGTGATGTTTAGAGGGCTGTAAGAAAATCATCATTCTACTTCGTGGGTCTTCCAGAAGAGACAAAGACAAGATCTGTGTGAATGCTAAGAAAACCTATGGGCTACCTCCCTAAAAGAAAATGTAAGGTTACCAAAAAAGAGTTCATGCACAGTTGAAACTGTTTTCTTGGTCTTTCAAAGTAGATGAGGAGTTTCAGTATTTGGGTGACACAGCAAACATGACCTTTCTTTGAATAAAAGATACTGTTACAGTCTGTGTCAGAGCTTGAGAAACAAGTAAAAGAGAATGACCCTGATCCAAAGGACAGAACCAATTACAAAACAAGGCCCTTCACTGAAACAAGAATCCAACTTATTTTCCTCATTTCTGTGAAACACAGGATGGTGTAGTTACTATCACTACTGCCATGAATAGGCTCTGGTATGATAATGAAGTGAAAGTACCTTTGAAATAATTATTTATGTATCATTTTTCAAACAGAACATAGAAGATATTGGGATGACTTTGTAAATTTATTTTATGGGCAATTTCACAGCTTTTCTCTCCTGTTGAGAATTTGATAATGGATATTGATTGTCTCTAAAGTGAGTGCAGGAGTGTGTGTAATGGTATTGCTATGCTCTATTTGCTTTACATGCATTGTAGCTGAGAAAATAAATAAGAGTCCCCATGTTAACAATTATGTCACAGAGAAGATCACTTTCGCATTTCTGGATCATGGGAATATATTACCAAGAAAAGATGAATCCTAAGTGCCCCATATAAAGTGTCTGCTCCCACTTGAATGTCTGCTTTTAGACCCAGAATGCAAGACCTTAGACAGAGCTATTTTATTCTGTGATTCTAAAAGGTGAAAAAACCAAACTATGATGATCCTGGAACTCTCTCTAGAGGAAATCTTGACCCCCTTTTTTAACAGCAAACTGTATTTAGTGTAGACCTACTGTATTGCATACTATCAGTGTGTTTTGGCTGACTGCTGTGGCTGTCAACTCATTGAAATGGAAGAGAATCTGAGTGAAGAGTTGTTTTCTTCTGTCCTGAAAAGTACAGGTGTGAAGGTCAGTGAAAGATCAAGGATGACTTCAACACTCTCTTTTCTTGTGCTGTGTGAAGTTTTAATGCCAATGAGTAGGAAGAAAGAGCAGATACAGCTGCATTCAGCAGTACACTATGACTTGTATGTGGAAGTTACAGCGGTCTTTCGCTGAGCATTGGTTGTGTGGGAATGTGGGCAGATCAGAGTCCTGAGTTCACAAGGCCTGCATGTCAAAAGTAGATGGGGCTTGCAACAGACCAGGAGCATGTTCCTATCAAATTGCGTATGAACATTCAGCATGTTAGCTACAGCTAATCTGTTTTGTCTAAGTTACTCTGCTTGCTCTTGATTGTATGGGAAAACTGAGAAGAAAGTATTTTGATGATTTTTTCACCAATGTTTTCTTAGACAATGTTATTGCCTCTGCATTTCTGATTAGTTTGACTATTTCTGTTTGAAGTTTTAGAGGATGGAAAGCATTTCCTTAAGAAAGTATGCACTGTTGTCACAATACTCTCCAACTGGGTTCTTTTAGATATTTCATACGTGGACAGTATAATGTTTAATAACAAATTTACTTATTTGAAAATAGCTGATATTACATGAGATTTCCAAATCAGCAAAGTGATACAAAATACACTGAAAACACAGTACAAATCTAAGTTACACCTAGCAAAATATAACAACTGTACTGGGCATCCCCAGTCACCGGGAAAGAATACATGGCTGGAAGCCAGCTCAAGAACACAGCTCTCTTCAGAATACTTTTGCTATTTGTCTAGATTTATACTTTATGTTGGGCTAAACCACTTACTCACTCCCCAGCCTCCATGCTGGTCTGGCTAAGAAAGGGAGATATTTGCACTCTATTAATAATTCAGGGAGAAACCCTTACACCAGTTGACCAGTTCATCTCTTTGTAGCTGTTTCTCTAAAACAAAGGCTGCCTTCCAATCCCCTTTGTGTTGTGATAAAGTCGGCTTCTTTGCAACAACTGCGGGCAGTCACAGTCGGCATTACTCCCTGACCTTCACAGGCACAGTCCCATTGCTCATCTTCTCTGAGACTTCTTTGATTACGAGGTTTTATTGACCAGTACACAAAGCAGTATTTTTTGCTTTTTCTTCCAAATACTGAAATTACATGATTCATAAATGTAATAGGTACAAAGGTGAACCAAAGTTAGTAGTGCAGTTCTCCAGGTTCTTCAGAGAACCCTTAGCTTTTCTATACCTAGGTCTTTTCAAAAGATGAACACGTGCAGTGTTCTATGTGAATGTCTGAACAAATTCCTGTTCGTATTGATACAGAGTTCCCAGTAGTATACCTCTGCTTGTGTCCTCGAAGAAACACCTATTTAACAAAGGCATGTAGCAGCTCACTACTGTAATGATCATCCCTCAAGAGGAATTTAATTTTTAATTAAGTGAAGCAGTGTGTTTATTCTTGCTACATAGCTGATTTATCAGGGCTTTGTTAGCTGTGTAGGGGAAAGAGACTAAATTAAACACACCTTTAATGAGATGATGGGGAATTGACCTTTGCTGTCATCTGGAGGACAATATATAAACAAAAATATTGAGGGAATTGTTCCAGAGAGGTTATATAATAGCCATTAAAAGGCATCTTAAGTAGTGGCAGATTGGTGGGAAGAAACCTAACCCATGTGACTAAATGAGTTTCATGGAAATTGTTGAAGTTATGTCTCGATTATTAAGGATCACCTCTGATAAAGAATCTAGTATAGCACAGTCTACCCCTTCAGAAAAATTAAATGATCTTCAGGTCCCCTGATGTCAAAGTCCTTAGTAAAATACCCAGTTTATCACAAGATCACTATTATTTTCCTGAATGTCTTAATTGGAAATTTGGGCAAAGAGTAGAAATGGCATGAAGATGCTTCTAGTAAAAGTGCATTGCAGTGAAGTCAATAGCAAAACAATCAATTATTTCTGCAGAATAGAAATTTCATAAAAGATCTTCCTACTCCGTCCCTAGTGCAGTATAGTATAATCTTTATGCTAGAGCTTCACTTGGAAAGGAAGTAACCATAATTTTGTCACTGAAGTTCTTTTACTGGGATAAATAGATCTGAGCATACATTTCTTGGCAAGTGTAAGGCTAGGGAATGAATTGATTCCATCAGTGTGCTGGTGACTCAAGGCAGAATGTATCTTAGCAAATCATTCCTATAACAGCAACAAAACGATAACCTGACATGATTTTTTTATCCTGTTTGTCTCTGAAAAAATGTACTTTGTGGGAAAACTGTTATAGATTATACTTTAATGAGGGCATCATATTTTATGATAAGAGGTTATATTACTAAAAACATTTAAAAATATTCAGATTCCAGGAAATAGAAAAAGATGAAGTTTACTTATGGAGTGATTTTGTGCTTTTCTTTCTTGAAAAATTTTTGCATAAAACCTATACTGATAAATTACTCCTCTACCATTCAATCAGTAGAAAGAATAATAATTCAGCCTTTATATTCTCTTTTGTCTCCTCTAGCCATTTGAATTAAGCTGGTATGTGGTCTCTGTTCTCAGGATACCAAGGGGAGTTAACCTCAGTGATTTTTTTAGTTGTCTCTGTTCTCATTTATGCCTTAGGCACCACTCCAGGGATACAACTAGAAGGTAATTATCTAGACATTAGGGAAGGGAAGTTAATGAATTGGAAAGCAGTATTGAAAGGTAGCCTTTGCTAACTAACATGCATATTTTCTGGCTCTGTGAAATAATGTCCTTGGAAAGGCAGCTGCAAAAAGGGAAGCCCTTTAGGTATTTCCTTAGGGCTTTTATGTATGCAGTTGCATATTGACTTACAGATGTGAACTCATGGAACCCTACAAAGTGACATTCCAGAGCAACCTTCCAGTACTCCTTGTAGGGCTGAAAGTCAAATTTGTTTTAAGGTGGATCCCATTTAGTTTATGAAAGGACTTATACATTTGATAACTAGTAATTGGACTAGATCTGTTTCATTTTGCTTGGACTCTCTATGCTACCTCGGGTGTGATCACCAAGCCTTTCAGTTTCCTGTATCCTTTGAACAAATTGCTCATAAATATTTCATGATCATTTTTTTCTACTTGGGGAAACTGAATCAAGGATCTTTTAAAACTGCAACAAATACTTAGAGGGAGGATAGGGGAATATGAGATAGCTGTCTGCCTGATGCCCACAGCTAAGTTGCTCCACTGTTTTATCTGCTAAGAAATGCATCTGGCATGTTGGAGAGATGTGGAGATGAGTGACTCACACTGCATATATGGCATATGAACTAGTCATGATTCTCCTTAGGAGTATCAAAAGATGCAAATCATACATGCATGCAACTTGAGGACCTGAACCTGCATAAAGCTACCTCTGTAGCCTTGTGTCACCATTGCCCATATAAAGAGAAGAGGAGGATGCTTCTCTGTTGCTTCTTCTTCCTGACAATACATGCCTGGAGGCTGAGAATGCACTCAGCTAATGAAGCCTCTCTGGGCTACGCCTACTGTCAAAAATGAGCAGCTTATTTCTTCTTGCTAGAAGAAAAGGAGGACCTAATTCCTAAGTAAGATGTCTCCCTTTCCCCTAGTTGGAGGAAGCTGCTCTGAACTTTTCTCTCCCCTGATATCAACACATATGTGTGCCCTTGTGAGGGCACACTGATTTGTCTCTGATTTGTGAGCTGGGTAGCTTGAGATGCCAGGGCCAGGCTGTTTGCCAAGTTCCATTTGAGGTCTCTTTCCCACATGGCTTCTTACAGCAGGTGTTTTCATCATCCCTTGGGCATGAGGTTTGAATCACACTGTTGCAGCTTCAGGAGGTTCCAGCATAGGTGGTGAGATAAAAGGTTCTGCCATGAGGGCTCAGAGTTGTTTGTCTGTTCTGGACCCACTTGTTCACGTGAAGGTGTTAACACACTTGGAGTCCCTTTGTTTAACCCTAGAGGGGTGAGGGGTATCTTTTCACAAATGCTTGTGACTTGCTCTGCATTGGTCTGGGATCATAAGGTCAGTATACTACGGAAGCAGACATAATCTTTCCTTCTATTCAATAAAAGAAGTTGGCTAGTGTTGTTGATTTGTCTTTTATGGCAGCTTTGGAATGTAAGCCTCTGAGCAAAGAGGGGATTTTCTTCGTGCTTTATTTCTTCATCTTTCGTCCTCAACAAGCACAGGCATAATTTTACCTAACGAAAAGTCACATGGTGAACTATTACATATTTTTGAGCCATTGTTACTCTTGTAATGGGTACACCTCACAGACAACCAGAATCTCTGAGTATGCTTTAGTGACTGCATTCTGCCAGCAGATTTGTTCATATTCTGGGAGCTGTTTTTCCACTTCAGTTCCTTCTGTTCATAAATTTTCAAAAATAACAACTTACAGTGTGATTTATTACTCTTAAGTATTGTGTCTACCACATAAATTAAATCACAGAATGGGTCAGATTGGAAGGGACCACAGTGGGTCATCTGCTCCAACTTCCCTGCTCAAGCAGGCTCATCCCAGAGCACATGGCACAGGATTGTGTCCAGATGATTCTTGAATATCTCCAGTGAGGGAGACTCCACAAACTCTCTGGGCAATCTATTCCAGTGTGTGGTCACGCACACAGTAAAGAAGTTCCTCCCTATACTTAGGTGGAATTTCTTGTGCATCAGTTTCTGCCTGTTCCCTCTTTTCCTATTGCTTTGCACCACTGGCAAGAGCCTGGCTCCATCTTCTTGACACTGAACCTTCAGATACTTACAGACATGGCTGAGATGCTCTCTCAGTTGTTTCTTTTTGAGGCTGAACAGACCCAGCTTGGTCAGTCTTTCCTTGTAATAGAGATTCTCAGTCCCTTAATCATTGTTGCCCTTCTGCTGGACCTGCTCCAGATGTGGCCTCACCAGGGGTGAGTAGCAGGGCAGGATCACCTTCTTCAACCTCTTGGCAATGCTCTTCCTAATGAACTCCAGAATACCATTGGCCGCCTTGGCCACAAGGTTAACAGACTGCTTGTTGTCCACCAGGACCCCAGGTCCTTCTCCACAGAGCTGCTCTCCAGCAGGTCGACCCCCACCCTATGCTGGTGCCTGGGGTTATTCCTCCCCAGGTGCAGGACCCTGCACTTGCCCTTGTTGAATTGCAGACAGTTCTTCTCTGCCCATCTCTCCAGCCTGCTGAGGCCCTTCTGAAGGACTGCACAGCTCTCTGGGGTATGGGCTGCTCCTCCCAGCTTTGTGTCATCAGGGAATTTGCTGAGGAGGCATCTGCCCTTTCATCCAAGTCACTGATGGAGAAGTTAAACAATTCTGTGCTCAGTATCGAACCTTGGGGGACCCCATGAGAGACAGGTCTTCAACAAGACCCTGTGCCACTGATTAGAATCCTCTGGGATCTGCCATCCAGCCAGTTCTCAATTCACCTCATTTCCACTCAGTGGAAAATATAAATGAATACACATTAAGCATATTGATAATTGGTTGATATTCCTCAAGCTTTACACCCTGGCCTTCTGTTCTGTGCAGTTCACAGAATTCATATGTGTAGACTATGATGAATGATCAGGGTTGTAGAAGAAATATATTTTTCTTACTATCAAAAATTTTCAGCCTCTATTACTGACAGCGTTTTGATGTACTGAGAATCAGAATGTCCATAAACCACCTGTGCTGTAGTGGAGTTTGGATTTAGCATTTGAAATGTTGAGCTGAGTAACTACTGTCAAGAACTTAAAGTATTCTGCCTTCAATGGACATATTTTCCAGTAAAGACATTGTGTTATTCCCAAGCAGGAGGTATTTATTTCTCCTTTTTTTCCTAAGAAAAATAATACAAAAAAATGAAATAAGAATATCATATGCTTTTCAAGGAATCTCTGTTGCAGAGTGACGCACAAAATGCATGACATGCATTTTTTCACATGTTTCTTATTATCAGGAAAAAATAACAGGAATTCTAATTAGTCTTATGATGTGCTAATGTATTTCAGTCTTTTAAACTAATCTATATTTTACAAATTTCTAATTAAAGTGCAATAATACTTCGAGAAATTACTCCTAACAAGACTGGGAGGGGACAATTACAATTATTGTTTTCATTTTATTTCCTGTTCTCCTAATGAATTCTGTATAAACCATATCAGGAAAATGAATTCTTAAAATATCCAGCTATGTAAATTTAATCATCTGTGGAAGTCAACAGGGGAACATTTTACAATTTTCAACACATCATCCATAGTATTTTTTTAAGAGATATTTTGTGAATAAATACATTAATGCTGCATGAGCTAGAAAATAACCCACATTTTGCATGTATGCACTACTTTTATGTGTTGTGATTCAAAAGGTTAAAAATATCTTTTTTTCATAGGAAATCATAGAGGTTAAAAGTACAGTTCACAGAAGCACTAACATGTGCTTTACAACAAACAAATTCAGTGTTTGCCAGGCTGTACCTTCATGGGCTTGTTCTAGTATAGATGTTTGTCTTTTTGCAATGAGTGACAATGTTGACTCATGTTTCCCTTGTAATCCATTATAAACTGCATAACTTTTCTGCAGAACTGCTGTCTAGGCAATCATTCCTGATCCTGGGTCATGCAATTTATTATTCTTGTCTCTCTGTGTGTACCCTTCCCTGCTCCACTGTATTACATTTTTCAGCCTGTTTCCCTATTTATTAGGATGGTACTGAATTCTAATGCTGCTCTCTATCATAGCAGTGGTGTGTTCCAGGGTGATAGCATGTACTGATTTAGTAAGAATAGTCTGTCTTCTACCCTTCAGGTCTTTAATATATGTAATAACTAATACTAATATATTAATTAAGACCAAATAGAGAACCCTGCAAAAGTACAAAACGTCTTTCCATTTTGATAATGAACTAATGATATTCAATCTCTAGCTAACCATTTTCCAGCCAGTTTTGCAATCTGTAACAGTTTTTATGTAATAGTTTTGTCTGGCCTAGGCTTCTCCAGCCTGTTTGTAGGAATGTCATGTGAGAAAGTGCCAAAATATTACTAATCTTGGGAAAGAGAGGAGATTGATTACTTTAAAATCTTCCTGGAAAATGTTACCAGGTTGTTGGGAAAATTTATTTGACGTGTTTTATCTCTGACAAAACCCTCTGCACTCCTCTTTGTCATTGTCCTCTTCGCGACTCTTTCAGTTGGTTTGGCTGTCCATTCCTGGACTGAGGTTACACTGGTTGATAGTTCCTCAGCTCCCACCCCACAACTCTGTACAGATAAATCTCTGTCATCTGGTACCTCACTTCTCCTTTTCTGTAAAATAACTGTTAATGTATCTGAGACTGCCTGACTCCATTTCTTAAATTGATGTGGTGAAATTCTTTAGGTTTAGTCATTCAAAACCAACTAAGCTTTATAAATATCCTGTAGCCTAGAGTGGCCTACTTTTCTTTTTCTCCTTGCTTCCCTAAGGAAAAGAAAGCACCCAACAACAAAACAAAACAAAACAACCCACCCCCCCAAACCCACCAAAACCAAAACAACAAACAAACAAACCAACCCAACATGGAAATGAATATGTATTTATAAGAAAAAGAAGACTAGACACTCCATATGTTGAATTTCTACTGCTCTATGAAAGTCAGAGCTTTATTATTGCTAGGCTATATTAATAATTTAAGATAATTTTCAGATATGAAACGTGAGGCAAAATAGCTGTGAAATGATGAGTTCTCCTGTGAAATTGTTCCATTTCACACTCAGGAATGCATTCATCTTATCACGACAAGAGGGCAGCACTGCTGAACTGAAATATTGTTTTATTGTTGATAAGATTGAGTCTTATCCTATTAATGCATTTCCAGTTATCTGGTAGATAGAAGTTATTACACAGAAGCCTCAAAGGTGGACAGAAAGCAAAATGATTGCCCCACACTTGCCAAGGAAAAAGCTGCAAAAGGGTTTGAATATGTAAGGGACTGTAGAAATGTTAATGGTTATCACTGTAACATAAGTATGGGATCTGTGTAAACTGACAATGTTCGAGGGCCTAATAGGATTCAGCCTTTCATGATTCCTGAGAGCTTCATACATGACTTTCATCTTGTTTGAAAGACAGTTTCAGGTTCAGGACTTGTATTGGGACCTTCAAGATCAGCATTGTTTCTGCAAAACCTTGGGCATTCTTACAGCATCATATTCCAATCTCAGAAACTTTTTAGACAATGTCAAAGAAGACATTATCAATGCTGATATAGAGTAACTACTTCAAGAATTATGTGAAGATATCATCAAGGTTTTTATTAAAACCAGGATCATCCATTTACCACTGCCACTGAAAATGGCCAGTGTACCTGCATGTGTCCTAATGGCCTGTGGTTTATGCTGGGTGATGTTGCAGGAGGGAAGAGGTGGCTGAGAGGGCCCTTACAGTCCTGGGCTATGTGGGCTTTTAGCCCAGCCAAGGAGCTAGACAGACATGGGATGTGGGGGAGATCTGAGAATAGCAGTGGTGTAAAGCTGATGACACTGCGGTTCATCCACCAGTGGGTCATAGCGGTGTAAGTTTTGCTGCCTTTCCTGTTCACAGGGATAATTGTTGGAATGGTATTTTACTGTCTTTATTATGGATACAGAATTACATTAGAGGTTAAACTGTTGGGTTTTGCCTTATCAGATGTTTAATCTGCTAGTTATTGTATATAGTCATTAAAACAGAGATGTTTGTGATGTTGCAAGCTTCTCTTAAGAGATAAAGCACCTTTTTTTTTTTTTTATTTTAAGAAAAGAAGAGCTTCAATGTTGCTTTTTTTACCCTTTAACCTCTTTTGGTCCCAGCTGTTTATTAATCTAAAGGAATATAGGGATTAACTTCTCCATAATACTGATGTGCCAGTTCTGATGTGTCTAGTGGCAACACTTGAGTGACATAATTGAACTTGGTGCTGAGACTGTTTTAATTACATTAATTTTAATTATATACAGTACATTATAATTACAGAGACTGAGACACAGGGGCTCCCATCTATTAAGATCCTCTGCAAATGCATTTGCATAATGGGACCTATTTCTGTGTGCAGTGTTACACTTTTTGATGGCTTCATTATTGGTGGAAGGTAGATTTTTTTCTATTTCATTTACATTTGTGTCTCGAGTAACCACATTTGAAAGCCACCTGAAAGCCTTCATTCCCCTGCACCAAGAAGATGCATTTTAAACAAAATATTTGAATTAGAGGAAAAATTAAAGAAGCTTCTTCTTTGCTTGTTACTCAGTTCCTGTGCAAGACAGGGCTTCCAAGGATTCAACTAGGAAACCAATGGAAGAGTTTTTGTAATAGCTGGAGAGCACTCATATGTAATAGATGAATAATGCCCTACCTTTCTGTTCACCACAAAATCTGCATGGTGATGGTCAAATACATGTTGAGAAGGGGCATATATTTGCCAGTAAATATAGATTTCCCCAAGGGAGCTTTAATCTCTGCTACCTTTCTTAGACCCCGATTTTATGTCCCTGCTGTGGGACATGTGCCTTCTAATGTTCAGTATGGTAGCTTCCCTGGAGTCCCTGGAAAGGCCTCAGTCCAAGGCCATGTCCTGTCTCATCCTTTCCCCTGGCATACAAACCCTGTAGGGTAATTAATTTCCCTTTGTAGGACCATTATGATAAAAGGCTGGCACAGGACTGACTCAGTTCTCCCTTCAACACTGAAGTTACTGGTGTTACCAAACACTGGGTGGCCTCAGAATCGTGGGTCTCAGCCCCAAGAAAGGTGCTGTGTAATCAGCCATATTGTGACAGAATTAGGCTGTGGTGACCCTCTCCCTTGGCATTTTGTGGTATGCTTTGGAGATAGATAGCACCTTTAATTTTGGAAAATGTTGACAGGCTCAGAGTCTGCTCTCTGCTACATTCACAGCTGTCATTTACTTCTGCTGCCTTTAAGTGTTTCCTAAACACCTGTCACTCTGATACTACATTAATTCACTGAGCCTAACCTCAATACATTTTTCTCTCACCGAGCAATATTTCTTTGCCTGAAGTTCCTTTCTTGTGGGATTTGGGGGATTTTTTTCCTACTGAAAACTTTCTCACTAAGGTGAGACACAATAGCAAATACAGGAGGAATAAATCATAATTTGTTTGGGAATAGCAGTCTTGAAACTAAGTGAATGTCCAGCTCCGGGTGGGGGGATTTTTGAATACCTCTCATTAGAAGCCTGGAATCTGGACCATAACATCTAAATATACCTGCATGATTCAATGCTTTATGTCTGGTCTTTGAAAAGAAATACAGCACTTGATGAGGTTTGGGGCACAGTCAGATGGATTAACACATCTAATCTGATTAACTACTCCATACATTATGGTCTTTTCTATTTTCTCCTTCCAAGTGGATATATCCCTCTCCCAGTTCAGATGACTGCTTTCTCCATCTATCTTTTACATAGATAATTTTGTGTAGAACTGGTAAGATAGTAGTAACACAAGTAGACTGGGATGTAGGATGGAAAAGGAGGAACAATTCTCAGTATGGGGTAGAGGTACACAGCTGGAGGTAATAATGGTTTACCTTGAATCAGAAACAGACAGGGTAGTTTAGTCTGTAAATTCTCAGAATACTAAACTGCTTTCATTGGCTCACCAAATTACAAGACACAGTCAGATGTTTTCTAGCAATACTTTATTGACAGTAAACAATTAATGGAAAAATTAATTCTCTGTCTATGTGGAAAATCTTTATTTTACCACTTTCTAATATTTAATAATGAATTGAAAATTTAATAAATTCAATACTTATTCAAATTAATTCAGTATTTAATAAGAAAGTGTACGCTGGGTCTAGTCAAATCTGAAGCAAAATGAATCTTTTCACTGAAACAAAATAAAATATTTAAATTCAAATTGGGTTAAGAAAATATTCATAGGCAATTTTCTTTAGTTCATTGCTGACTTAGTTATAGTTTGTGTCCTTTTCTCCCTTATCAGCCACAGTCCCTGAAGCACTATATTCTGCATTATGTAGCATGCTTTTTCTCTACCCAAGCTCTGCATTGTGCATCATAAGAATCACATCCCTGTTGATGCATTTCAAGAGGGACAATTTCACCACATAGTCTGGCCCAAATAGGAAACAGGCCTTGTAGGACACCCATAAAAGGGTATTGCCATATCAGAAATATGGCTAATGCTGTCCTTGTTTAGGACTAACTTGCCTGTAGAAATCCTGAATTGAATTTAATTTTGGAACTTCCACCCTTTAAAAGGTATTTGTATTCCAAAATGTGGTCATAATTTGGGAGAATCAAGTTGTTGATGTGGCTCAACTTTCTTTGCAATAGAGTCAGTTGTAAATGATCAGAATATACCATAAAAATTTTGAATTTGTTAGTTATTCCTTTGGATCTAATACCGAGCAGCAGCAGTGAACAATTCCAACATTAGAGCTTTTTTGTTGTTGCTTTGCTCTGATCATTAATTAATACTGCTAACACTAAATTTCATCTTTCATTTTTATCACTCAGCCATTCAACAACATGCTTTAATTTTGGATGACCTGAATACACTGGGTTGGGCCTGGATAGAAACCAAACCCCTACCCAGTCACTCACTTTGGCCCACTGACTGGGGAGGGGATGGTAAGGAGGGGAGAAAACAGTAAAAAAACCCCAAAGCAGAAGCAAAATAAAGACCAATTATGTCCCTTTCAACACAATCATTCTATGATTCTATGACCCTTCATGCATGCTGCCTTTGAATACAGTGCTGCAGCTCTGAATAAAATCCTGTAGGGTGATTCTTTGGTCAGCACTTTTGAATGTGCTTCACAAATTATATGAAGCCAGTAAGAATATTTGTTTCACCAACAACAGGTCCTTGTTAGCTGCCAAGGGCTGAGGTCTTGTTCATGCTGTGAAAAGTAGTTAATACAACATGAAAAATGTGTGCAAAAATCTCACACAGAAGTAAGGATACATAGGGACAAAGGAAAAAATTGCATTGAAGACTGGGAGGCCTGGATGATCTGAGTCACAGAGAAAAAAAAATTAGAAATAGAATGAGTCATGGAAAATAAGAATGAAATAATTCCATTAAAAAGGAAAAATTCTTTGTCCTTACCTGAGGAGATTCAAACCCGGAACAGAGCATAAAAATTTTTTTTAATTTTTCAGATGAGGTCCATCATTTTAGAAAACTGTGCAACTGAGCCTTCTCTCCTTCAAGGCTTGATACAGACCCTGACTGCACATGACAAAAATGGTGTGCCAGAGCAGATGATGTTACCTAGTGTCTTAAAAAATGGATGTTAAACTTCATTGTTACTTTATTTTCTTAATATTTGAATTGCTTCTACAATTATACAGTTGGCTTGAATGAAGACAAAACTGTGCATTCAGTTACTTTTGTCCTCAAGGGGGAGAGAGACTTTGAAAAACTATTGATACCAGCACAAGGGCCAATGAAGGCTAATGCTCCACGCTGTTTGCTTCTTGCAGAATACATATTTCCATAGCATTTCCACCAAATAATATCCACATATTTCTGTGGATGGAGTCTGGAAATCAATTCTAATTTGATTTAAGCAAATCAGTCATGGGTTGTCCTGTGGCTGTATTTAATCTGCTGCTCTCTTCAGGATGACTTGCCACCTCAGAAATAAAATTGGAAAGGTTTTATTTTCACCTTGACTTTGTTTTGTGTTATTCTTACAGATACATTTTGCTCTTGCCTGTGTTACAGCCTGAGTAAGAAGTTAGCACATGAGTTAGCTCATTTTGCACAACTTTGAATTTGATTTTTGCTTTTTTGTTTTGCATTTGTTTATACAATTTGTAAGACTTAGCTCTGATCAAGGAAGTGTTCTGAACTCTGAGCAGACAATCAAATCTGTAATTTTAATTTTACAGTCTCAATTAGAATTCAGTATTACCAATCAATTAAAGAATAAATAGAGATGTGCTGACTCATTTGGAAAATTAATGGTGTTGGCAGTAAAGGAGAGTGGACAGAGCAGGTGTTTGATGTCTGCCCTTGAGTAACTAAACTACTAAAGCTGGGACTGGATTCAAGACCAGGTATAATGTTTGAAACAAAAACATTTTCTGGTACACTGGCTCACATCAGTCATATTCCATCACTCACTTGGTTTTAAGCCACAGTACCATAACAATATTTTTCCAGATGGGGAATGCCTGAGCTGATTGTTTTGGAAAACAACTTGCCTGAGGATATTTTCCCATTGCTTGCATGCAAGGAAGAACATTACATATGATTTATGTGATAAAAAAATATATTTGCCCAGACATAAATAGATATTAAAAAAGGGAATGGTTCTCTTCAGCAATATTTTTCTCTTTTTCAAATATCAAAATAGTGATTTATTTCTGACAAAAGGCTAAATTCTCAGGCCAGGCTTTGATTAATCCTTCTGGAAGTCAGCTCAGTAAGATTTGACAAGACCCAAGTGGGAAATGACTGTTCCATAAAACATAAGAAACTGAAATAACAACCCCCTCCCAACAAAACAAACAAACATGAACCCCTCCAACAGTCATGAATTGGGATAAGATAATTTCTCCAAAAGAAGTAGGAAACAGAAATAGTTCACTATGCTCCCAAAGAGCCTGAAGGTGAAGACAGTCCAGGAGATCTGAAATAAAGCTCCAGATTCAGCAGTTACTTTAGTTATTTATATAAAGTGAAATATCTGTAAGATTATATAATTGTTGCAGACCGGAGATAAGGATATTTGCCTGTCATGTCCTAGGGAGTGTCCACAGCACTGGCCCAGTAAGTCAGATGTGAGGGATTTGAAAGATCCCCTCTGTGCAGCCAAACTGCTGCTGGATACTGCCTCACCTGGGCCATGAGAGAGTGAGGCTCAAGTCCAGTCACTAATTCAGGCAAGCAGGCAGTGACCATGTGCTCTCCACATTCTGGAGGTGCCTGGCCTCTAGGTTTCAATGTGGTGCTTAGGTGCATGTCTTAGTGGTGGGCTTGATAGTATGAGGTTAATAATGGTTGGACTCAATGATTTTAAGGAGCTTTTCCAATCAAAATGATTCTATTATTCTATTTTGGGGTGCCCCCCTGTCACTGTATTGTGGAGAAGAACCAGCTGTCCTAAGTGAAGGGTTGTGAAAACTGATGCCACAAAAAGATAATGTTTTTAGAGATCACATTCCCTGATAAAATTCCACATGGTCAGAAAATTAACAAATGGGAGCAGCTGCTGTCATTGGAGTACAGAACTCAAAACACAATAGAATTAATGTAATTTAAATGATTTTATAGCTTAAATCCATTCCTAGCGCAGTACAAAATTTTGGAATTTGAAATATTTGCCAAGGTTTTTGGTGGGGATATTTGCTGAGACACATCTTCAGGTACCTACTATATTGGTGTCTAAGGTTTGAGGCAAATTAGGAGGAAATGTCTGAAATGAACATATCCTCTAATGGACAGCAGGTTTCAACAGCCCCTCCCCCACCAGGTTTGGAAAGAGATTTCTTGGAGGAAAGTGAAAAAAACACTGTTTATTTAACAAGCAAGGTGCACGCAGGCACAAGAGAACAAATAATGTTAAATAATAAAACCTCTCATTGTGGAGAAAACCTGAGTCCTTTCTGTAGGTGTGGCTCTGCTTCCTCTGGAGCTGGGGTGCAGCGTGGGCCCCTCCAGGCTGTGGTGTAGGGTGTCCTGGTGATGCTGTTCCGGACCGGAGCTGAACAGTTCCAGGAGAAGGAGAAAAAGCCACAGTCCCAGGAAAAAAAGGTCTTGCCTCAGCTAACAAGCAAAGAATTTTAACTCTCTGTCTCTCTCCCCTGAGAAACAGAGTCGAAAGCTGGTTAAAAGCAGGAAAGTGCTTCCTCGGCTCAGCAGTAGTGAGAACGCGGGGGAGTCTGTGAGTCCTTGAGCACAAAACCGTGCTAAAGAATTTGCTTGGCTTTTTCCCCCCTGCTTTCTCTCAGACCCAGCTTAAAGGCTCAGAAAGGCACAGGATTCATGTCTGGGCATAGAGCAGGCAATAGGGGATACAGCATAATAAAGTCACCCCAAGACAATTGGTAAGTAGCAAGGACTCATTATGCAGATTCACTGGGGAGCAGCATCCTACAGATGCACTGAGTGGGTGACGTCCTCCCTCCAAAAAACCCTGGTGCTCCTGGGCAGTGACGCTAAATTCCTGCAAACTGAATGATTCCCTTCAGGAAACAAGGAGAAAGAAATCCTCGTATGTGCTGTGCTGAAACCCCACTGCTGGTCTGCTATATTTGGAGTCCTTTGCACATGCTGAAAGTGAGGACAAGATTTGCCTTTTAGCAGCACATCCTGGTGGCTTGCACACAGGGAAATGACAGAGAGAGAAGCAGAGGAGCAGATAAGGTTCATAGACGCACTTTAAAGAACTTAGGATTTGTTCACCACACTGTGAAACAACGATGGTAACCTTGGAAGGAAAACACATCTGCAAGATGATGACAAAGAACCTCAGAAACGAAAAAATACAGTACAGGTGTACATGCTCAGTGAAACTGTGACATTCCAAGTGCTCTCCCAATAACTCTTATAACCCAACCCACTCATGTTTTTTAGTAAAAGGATGTTTATATCTTTTAGCAGCTAATAATACAGATTTCAAGGAACCTAATTAGCCTGATTTTATTTTAATTTGTTACGTTTGTGAAGTGAATGTTACTGGCACCTATCAGCAAATCTCTCCAGAGGGACTGCATACTTAAACCTATGCATCCTCACGACAAGATAGATTTTAATACCCCTAGATCTGATATTTGATGCCTGTGGCACAGGCATCCAGATAGAAAGGATCCATTTCCCAGAGGAAATAGACATATTTTTGCATAAAAATCCTATTTAAAACTGGAATGATACTTCAAGAAATAGCACTTCATGGCTCTTTCTCATTGCTTTCTCTAAGTTATACAGTGGGCTCCATCCTTGGTGAGCCATCAAAATACTTCATCAGAACTCCAGCTGCAATGTCTCATGAGAAAAGTACTCTGATTGAGAGGTCTGATGAACACAAAGAAAGAGTAAATGTGAGCATCTAAGCAGTGTTTGTGATGAAATACTACATCAACATTTTCCAAATTTTGATGTTATGGATAACTTTTCTAGCCATTGAGAAACATATTTTCTTCCAGCAAAAACACATTTTCCTGTCAAATTCTAGTTACAAAAAAATAAATTTTGTCAGCTGTAACTGCAGAACAGTTTGGCAGAACACCTTGCTTGTTGCCTGACACTTTGCATATCTGTATTACTTTCATTCCATAGAACTAAATGTTTCACTTGGGCAGAGACTTCCAACTAAAAAGGTTAATCAAATATAGGGAACAGATTGCAGGAAAACAGAATGGATGCATCAGCCACACACGATTAAAATCTGTTTTAGAGTCTGCTAGGACGACTGACAGCAGTGTCCCCATCCTCATTCAGTGTAATTTAGCAGACACTGGCTACGGTGACTTCAGTGATACAGATGTTTGTATAAAAACCTCATTAAATTTAGGATGTTTAAGGTAACTTTTTGCTGTACGGAAACACCTCCCATAATGGGTTCCAAAGGGATGCTGCGTTTATTGTATTTTGAGAAAAGACACCTCAGAAATGGAGGTAAGTTATGAACACATCATCCTAAAATTATGGGACTTTCTTGCTCTCAAAATAAAGAAACCTCATTTTTACATACTGAATTTAAAACAAGACATCATTCTACAGTGCCTTGAGTCTAGTTTGCAAATAAAAGAAAATTATTTCCCTTGGTGCATATATTTAATAAACCGAACTGTATAAACAGAATTGCTAATGGAGATCCCCAGGCCTGAAGAATTCACAAACAATGAGCTGAGCAGAGAACAGTGTTTGAAAGTGACTTTATTTTCCCTTGAAAAAGGTTAGCTGAAGAACACTAACATCACTCTCCATTAATCAGTAGTTCTAAACACTGTGGGGAAACAACAGTTGCTTTCCAAGCTCTTGTCTTTATGGCTTCCCTGGCATCCTGTGGACTCCTGCTGCTGCCATCACCCACATAGCTTTGCTCAGCTCATACAACTTCAGTGATTTATTCTAGTTTATCAAATTCACTTTTGCCCGCTGTTAACACTGTAGAGATGAACTAGGTGGTCCCTCAGGAGAGTGTGCATGCTGGGTTACTAAAAATCTGTAATATGTTGACACATGAAAGCCCCAAATTATATTTTCTTTTTTGGTGGTTTTTTTTTGTTTGATTGGTTTAGTTTGGTTTTTTAAAATTTTGTTTTATTGTCATTTTATTTTGTTTTATTTTCAAGTGCAATTTTACTATGCAATCCACTGTGTGGTTTCCTGGGCTAAGGCTGTATGTTTTAGCTCTCCAGTGTCTTTTTTTTCCTAGCAAAGGCAGTCTTTCTGAATCAGGTAGGTTAATTCATTTTCTCAGCCAGAAGAAAACATCATCAAACTTTTCAGGCAAACACTACTGCAACTTAGGACTGCAAAAGGTCATTTAATCAGACCTACTTCACAAAGAACACAGATGCCAACTGATGGGGAGACATGCCATGGAGCTTCTGACACCCTCTCCTTCACATAAGAACCTAAAGGCACTTTTTCTGCTATTGTGTCTGTGTTTACCTTGTCACATAAAACCAGAGGCAAGAGACACATTCTTTTGGGGGATTTTTTGTTGTGGGTTTGTTTTTGTTTGTTTATTGGGTTGCTAATGATTTATTGGTATTGATGATTTTGTAATATAAATCTGTTTTTAGCTGGCCTTTATATATGGAAGGATGTGAGAAGTGACAAATATGATTGCCTGTCATAGTATAAGCCCTGTCCTCAGTAAGGTCAGGAAACTACTGTTTTTCCACATGTCCAGGGACATTTGTTAACAGAGAGTCCTCTGCCTGCTTATGAAACTCTGTTGCCTGATATCTTGGTCTTAACAGTAACACAGGTGCTGCTGATCCTTCTTTCCCTGTCTGAAAGTTACTAGGGATCTATTCCCAAGCCTTGTACCAGCAGATTTAAACCCATACAGCCAGTGAGACAGTCATTTGAAGGCTGTAATGTGTTGATAGGAATTGTACCAGGCTCTAAAGGATAGCAGACAGCCATTGCTAGCTCCGTAATATGAGCCATACGCCAAAACTGTAGAATTAGACTTTTTTGCAGATGTCCAACCCTTGCTCTGTGAGCAAAAAGAGATTCAATGTTTATAATAAAAGGACATCAAGGTTAAAATGCAATTACAATCCCAAAAGGATTTGAAAAGAGCAAATCTTAAAGACTGAATACACATTTATGATTACTTCTGCCTTTGCTTGCATTACAAAATACTTTAAAGCGAGACTAAGACGTCATTCTCTTAATATGTGACTGACAACAGTGGCCCATTCTTTGTCCTTTTTCTTACATCTTGGCTAAAATTTCTTAGGAGAAAGAGCTGAAGATATTGCATGTGTTAACTTAAACTAAAGCAAGAGTCTTAAAACGGAAAGTCTACAATGTCTTCGGAGAAGTTTTTTTCAGCATCTTCTATTTTAATCTGAAAGCAGTTGAGGCTGCTGCTCAGGAAGGGAGACAAACTTCTCAGGATGCAAGAGGAAATTCTTAATACTCCTATATGGGTTTCTGCAATTTTCATGCAATTCTATCATATCTACATCTTTCAATATCAAATTCAACCAGAACTAGATGGAGAGCAGCAATGAATGGAATAAAACCCAGGGCTTTTTAAAGCAGCTAAAGAAGTGAAGACATTCCTGAGGATCTTTAAGCAGATTCCTCACTGTCTTTTTGCATTTTATGGGACTTTGAATCCTATATAAGTTATCTTAGGGGTGTTTTTTATATTTACTTATGGAAGCAGGTAGCAGTCTGTCACTTTGTATACAGTACAGGTATATACAGTATTTAAAAGGTGTATAATTGACCCTGATGAAAATATAACTTTTTAAGTCCTACTGTTTTCATCATATCTTTTTCACCTTTCTTAAGCTGATTACAAACCTAAATCTTGGATTTAAGCAATGAAATCAGAAGGGGAAAAAATCCAATATAAACAGCTTAGAATTTAAAAATTCTAAAGTTGCACATGAATTAGAGAAATAAAAATATTATAGAGAGGAGGAGACTCAGTAAATTTTGAAAAACAAGGATATGTGAGAAATTACCATAATATAGTATGGCTGAAGGCAGTTCAGAAAGTGATCAGTGTGGTTGAATGAGACAAATTTTTCATAAATACAATTTTGAGGAGATTTATGTTTAATTTTCTTGGAAGAAAAGAAAAGCATTTATTTATTGTTATTTTCCCATTCACTTCTGCCAAACATGTGCCGTGGCTAGTTTATGTTGTTTTCTCATTTCTGATTACATGTCTCATTTGATGATCTTGATATTAATGTGTTGTTGAACTCTTATGTCACTTTTTTCTGATTATGAGGTAGAAGACATCTTTTACAAAAGAAACATTTTTTTCTGTTCAACTGTAGACAGATTTTAAAAACGTTACTTTCTTCTCAGTTTGAGCTGTTGTTAAAGAGGTCTATCAATAAACCACTTTTCTACTGATTCCTACTGGCTTATTGTTGTAGATGGTTTGTGCTCTCGTAATATTTTCAGTCTGGTTTCATCTACTCAAACCCTGTGAAATGTCAAAATGAAACTGTTATAGTCCAGCTTTTCTATTTCTTAAAACTTGAATGTGCTATTGATTCTTTTACAGTTAGGTATCTATTACAATTATCCTAATAATGTAACGTACTCCAAAAAAAGTTGGTCAATAAGTTTTTCACCAATCATCTCCACCTACCAAAATTCTGAGAACAAATAGAAAAAGAAGGAATAAATCTACTGAATCTTTATGTAAAGACAAGGAGGGAAAAAACCAAACAAACCCTGTCATATTTTAATCAACAAACTTCAAACCAAATATCATCATATTCCATGTTGTTTGATGAAAATAATATTATCTACTACACTGAACTCTTTTGAGGGTTAATGAGAAGATAGATTTTTATCTAATAATCCAGAATATTTTCCATGATGTGGCAGTCACTTAGTTCTGAATAGATCAACCTATTACAGAGAATGAATGCTATGGAAGGGAAAGAGAGAGGTCTCTGCATATTGTCACCTTCCTGGAATACCTGAATCCATATATCATGGATTATCTGCAAAAATCTTTCCCACTTATTTCTGCCTTGTGTGCAGGTCATACACAGCCTCTCTGGGAATCCATACAGCACACAGCAGGAAGGATCTTGGCATCTTCTATAAAGTGGATGAAATTTTAATTTTTTGGACTGAGGGTTTTGGCCACTTGGACAGAGCCGCCACTTCTAAGTCTGCTGTGAATGAAGAAATTATTCCAAAAACCCAAAGCAGGATGTTCTTCAGGGACTGCAGGCAGACAGTCCTACTCCTGTACCTTTCATCCTCTATTTCAGCCTTCCTGTTTTTCCTGCAGTTTCGCTTGCTCCCAGGAAAAAACTACGCACATTTCCTCAAGATTTTTGTGGATTCCCTTTGACATGAAAAGATTCTAAAAACTACAGTTCCAGCCTGAAAAAAGATGTATTTTGTTATAGACACTTTAAATGTATGTAGTAAAGAAGTGTTACTAATTTCCTGACTTCTGTTAACTGGCAGAGATTAATGTTACATGATGCCAGTTATCAGTACTTGTAAAACCAGTGTCATAGAATGTTTTGGGTTGGAAAGGATCTTAGAGATCATCTAGTTCCAGCCCCCTGTGCATTGGACAGGGACATCTTCCACTAGACCAGGTTGCTCAGAGCTTCATCTAACCTGGCCTTAAACTTTTCCAGGGGTAGGGCATCCTCAACTTCTCTGAGCAGCCTGTTCCCTTTGGCTCCACTCCATACAGCTGGAGGTAGTTTCACTTGCACCCTGTCTGCATATTATTCTGGCCATCCAAACAAGGTGTTTTGGCATGCTTTGAAGCATTGGTGAAGGAAAGTTAGTGTTGCTCAGCTGTTCTTCAGGTTTTTTATAAGCAAACAAACAACTAGGAATAATTTACAACATCTACATCTAGAAATAATTATCAGAGAAAAATCACTTAAAAACCTAGGGCATATGGTTTGAAATTCTGCCTTCCATAGTGTTTTCATTAATGCTTTTATTTTCCTAGAAATGATCTTAATAAAGTTTTCTCCAGTCCCTTGCTACACATACATATCATAAAACCATAGGACTGCTCCAGTGTTCTACTTAGGCTATTTCTCAGCATTTTAGTGATCTCTGGAGAAAGAGGATCCACATGTGCTAGCTGATCCGATGGTTGCTATGAGCTCTCAACGCAGTACAGCTGTGAGAAAGGCAAATGTTATCCTAGACTACAACAGCTGAGGTATCTCAGCAGAAATAAGGGAGATATTACTCTGTAACCATGCGAACCTCATTCACTTCAACAGATTTTGGCTCTCTGCAGTCAGTAAAGGACAGAGGGAACTTTCAACAACCACAGAAAACTATGAGATAATCCTGAAAATAAACAGAGCCCCTCAGTCCACAAAAAAACTCCCAACAAACCAGAGGGGGATTACTCCCTTTAAAAAACTGTGAGAAATAAATTATGGGTGGTGGTGGGGAGGGGGGGTGGATGGGGCGTGCTACTATTTGGTGATCAGACTTTTTAAAATTAGACCAAATGTTTTAAACTGATGTAAAACAGACCAGAAATTCAAAGATGGATGTAAATGAGCTTTTGGAACAGACCTCCAGTAGGAGCAGAAGGAGCAGAGACTGGGGTCCAGTCCCTCAAAATCAGATATTGGCTTGGTCAGAAACTGATTCAGTTCTTTCTAATATGCCTTTGTGCTTTTCTGTCTCCCTTATTCTCATGAATTGTCAAGGTCTTCTAACTTTTTCTAAGTGAAATGACATTTGTTGACAGCACCTAAACACTTTTTGGTAAGAAGCAGACAACATTGTTCATGTCATTAAGCAGATTGGTCTCAAAACAATTACTGAAGTGTTCCACTGCTAACCTCCTGCCTGACCTATTCCAGCATTGGTGCCTGATGTTTCCCCTGTCACCAGTTGCTTAACTACATTATAGCTCTCCTCTCAAGCCTCAGACAAACCAGTCTATTCCAATATGGGTTTAGAGCAAATCACATATGCTCAAACCCCCTATCCAGCTAATGTAATGAGATTATAATCAAACCCAGACAAAAAAAGATTTATATTATTTTACTTGTGCCAAGAACATTTGTTGTGGTGTGAAAGAAGCACATCAAATCAGTGCTGAAACAGATAACAGGGCAAGGAAGTAGCTCTGAGGTGAACCATGAGCACAGAACTATAGAATGGCTCAGGCTGGAAGGGTCAACAGTGGTCCAACCCCTGTGCTCAAGCAGGGTCATCCCAGAGCACATGGCACAGGATTGTGTCCAGATGGTTCTTGAATATCTCCAGTGAGGGAGACTCCACAGACTGTCTGGGCAATCTGTTCCAGTGCGTGGTCACTCACACGGTAAAGAAGTTCTTCCTTAAACTCAGGTAGAACTTCTTGTGCATCAGTTTCTGCCTGTTGCCTCTTGTCCTATTGCCTGGCTCCATGCTCCTGCCACCCTCTGTTCAGATGCTTACACACATTGATGAGGTCCCATCTCAGTTGTCTTTTCTCAAGGCTGAACAGGCCCAGCTCCCTCAGCCTTTCCATGTAAGAGAGATGTTTCTGTCCCTTAGTCATCCTTGTTGCTTTCTGCTGGACCTGTTCCAGGAGTTCTATGTCTCTCTTGTCCTGAGGAGCCCAGAGCTGGACACAGCACTCCAGATGTGGCCTCACCATGGCTGAGTAGAGGGGCAGGATCACCTCCCTTGACCTGCTGGCAATGCTCTTCCTAATGCACCCCAGGATCCCACTGGCATTCTTGGCCACAAGGACACACTGCTGGCTCATGGACAGCTTTTTATCCACCAGGACCCCAGGTCCTTCTCCACAGAGCTGCTCTCCAGCAGGTCAACCCCCACCTATGCTGGTGCCTGGGGTTATTCCTCCCCAGGTGCAGGACCCTGCACTTGCCCTTGTTGAATTGCAGACAGTTCTTCTCTGCCCATCTCTCCAGCCTGCTGAGGCCCTTCTGAAGGACTGCACAGCTCTCTGGGGTATGGGCTGCTCCTCCCAGCTTTGTGTCATCAGGGAATTTGCTGAGGAGGCATCTGCCCTTTCATCCAAGTCACTGATGGAGAAGTTAAACAATTCTGTGCTCAGTATCGAACCTTGGGGGACCCCATGAGAGACAGGTCTTCAACAAGACCTTGTGCCACTGATTAGAATCCTCTGGGATCTGCCATCCAGCCAGTTCTCAACCCACCTCACTGTCCACTGATCCAGTCCACATTTCCTGGATTTCCTTTGAGGATGTTGTGAGACAGTGTTGAAAACCTTGCTGAAGCTGAGGTAGACAATATCCACTGCCCACTCCTCATCCCTCCAGGTAGTTGTTTCACCATAGAAGGCCATCAGGTTCGTTAAGCGTGACTCAGCTTTAGTGAATCCGTGCTGACTAATCTTGATCACCTTCTTGTCACCCATGTGGATAGAGATGGCCTTCAGCATGAGGCACTCATCACCTTTCCAGGGATTGAGGTGAGGCTGACCGGACGTTAGTTTCCTGGATCCTCCTTCTTGCCCTTTTTGAAGACTGAGGTGACATCTGCTTTCTTCCAGTTCTCAGACTTGTCTCTTGATCTCCACAGCCTTTCAAAGATGGCTATGAGCAGCCTATCTGTGGTGTCTTCCAGGTGTCTCTCAGCACTTGTGGATGCATCTCGTCAGGGCCCCTTGGACTTGTGGATGTCAGGTTTGCCTGTGTATTCTCTAACCCAATCCTGCTGACCAAGGGAAAGTTTTCCTTCTGACATTCCTTTACCCTGGTCTCCTGGTCAGTGAAGGCTGATGCAAAGAAGGCATTCAGTAACTCTGTCTTGTCTGCATCCTCTGATACCAGGGTCCCCCATCCATTTAGTAACAGGCCCACATTATCCTTAATATTCCTTTTGTTACTGATGTATTTGAAGAAGCCTGTCTTGTTTTCCTTGACATCCTTGGCCAGATTTAATTCCAGATGGGCCTTGGCCTTCCTTGTCTCATTTCTACTTACTCTGACAACATCTCTATATTCATTCCAAGTGGCCTGAACCTGCTTCCATCTCCTATGCATTTCCTGGTTATGCTTGAGTAATGTCAGGAACTCTTTATTCATCCATGAATCTCTCTTGCCACCCCCTTTGCCTAATTTCTTACTGATTGGGATGCATCACTCTTGAGCATAGAGGAAGTGATCCTTGGATATCAAACAGGTTTCTTGGACCTCTCTTTCTTGCAGGACCTGCTTCCACTTGATTCCCCCAAGATCCCTAAAGAGACTAAAGCTCTCCTGAAGTCGATGGTTGTAATGTTGTTTCCTGGTCTGTTTCTTCCTCACCCGATACTGAACTCCACAATCTCACGGTCACTGCAGCCAAGGCTGCCCTCAACGTTCACATCTCCAATAAGGCTTTCCTAGTTTGTTAGTACAAGGTTGAGGACCACATAATTCCTTCTGGGATCCTCCACTACTTGTGACAGGAAGTTGTCATCTGTGCTTTCCAGGGACTTCCTGCCTGTTTGTGCTTTGCTGTGTAACTTTCCAGCAGATGTCAGGGTAGTTAAAGTGCCACGAATCAGTGCCTGTGTCTTTGAGGCTGCTTCAGGTTGTCAGTAGAAGGCTTCAGCCACTTCCTCTTCCTGGTCAGGCAGCCTGTAGCAAGCACCCACAACAGTGTCACCATTTTATCCTAACCTAAAACTTATATGACTACGAAGTTGTCATCCACCCCAAAACAGAGCTCAATAAATTCCAAGTGTTGCTTCACGTAGAAGGCAACTCCACCACTGGGAGTCTGGCAACTCCACCACCTGGTCCATCTCTCCTAAACAGCATGTAGCCCTTCATGATCCATTCCAGTCACATGAGCTATCCCACTGTGCCTCCATAACTGCAGTGAGATCAAAGCCCTGTGACTACACACAGATCTCCAGTTCTCCCTTTTTCCCCTTACTGCATGCATTGGTGTACAGGAGCTTTCTAGACATATTTGACTGTGTCAATATCCCAGTGGGGGTGCAAAGGGAAATCCCATAGTCCTGTCTTATGGTTACATATTTGGATGCTTTTACTTGCTGGAGGTATCCCCTCTTAGGACTCCTTTTGCTACTTGGTGGTTGCTGTACTTTTCCCTTTGCCGCACTGTATCTCTGCTGAGCCTGGATATGTTCTTGTCCCCCTTCAAATCTAGTTTAAAGCTCTCTCAAAGTTTAACGCTTGTTCAGACAGAGATCGATAACACTGGATTGACTTTGTAGTCTATGTCACATCAAACAGGTAGGTACAAGCTACAAAAATCTTTTGGCAACACATGAAATAATCTTAAGTTTCAAGTGGGGTTCAAAATTGTTTCTCTACTTAAATTATATCAGAGGGCTTGAATTGTACAGAATTTTTTTTTCCTATGATATTTGTAGTCCAACTCAGAGATTCATCATGATAATCTAAGGAATAGTTTCTATCAGTTCAGGGGTATGAGAAGAACCCTTTTAAAGGAAGGAATTTTCTTCTTCAGGAGGATATAGAGATATGGAGGATATGGAGATATGGAGGATATGTTAAATGTCTGTTTTTTAATTATGCTTATGATCTACATTTAGAGGGTTCATAATCATAAGCAGGCTGGGATTTTTAACTGCTGAACAGCTCCCTAAATGAGGAAATTAAAAAATGGGAGCATCCTTATGTTTCAATAATGATTGATAATTTAACCTTCATTGTGGCCTGGTAATCACCCAGTGTTCTGAAGTTTAGTTGGAATATAGTACATTTTGCTCTTGCTCAGGAAATGTACTCTTTTAATGGCTTTTGGAATGACATAAAGGGAGAAGCATAAAAAATAAAAGTGTAGAAAGTTCATAAACTTGCTTGCATGTATTTGATCTATGCTGAGATCAAAATAAGGGGAAGCTGAGAAGGAAGATTTACCTTTTTTTCACAGACAGTGGAATAAAGAACAGTTGTAAGAAAAGATCCAATTTTAGTATACACTTTAACTAGAACATATTAAATTACATTCATTTCTTTTAGGTGACAGTAGGTTAACAGTTGACAGTGAAGCTCAGATCTATATCCCTGTTCTAATATGTCTCAGAGCAACATGCTCTGAGAAGAATACCCTGGCTTAAATGACAAAACTAAGTATAGACCAAGGACCATTTGAAGCAAAAAAATGAAGAAAAAGCATAAACAGAAACCAAGAAAATACAAGGAAAGAATGAAAGGAATAAATCCTGTGGATATAAAAATAAAGAAATCAAATTAATATAAATAGTCCAGTACTGTAATTTACGTTCCATGCATTCAAGAAAACATTAAGTATATCTGTTCACTTTGAAATACAAGATTAGCTCCCACTGCTTGGCTTTTTAATAATTACGATTCTCCTTTCTTCCTGGTAAAGTATTGAAATAATATTCTTTCAAAGCTGAAAAAAACATGCCAATCATGAGCCATCAACTTAACAATCATAATTTTTGTCTGAAATATACTTTTCTCCTGCATTCCACACTATTCATAACATTACCAGTCTATTATTTCACTTTGTTCACTTATGCAATCGACTGAATGAACAATCTAATGCCATCAATTTCTCTCTTACATATGTGGTCTGTCAGTCAATATTCTGCCTTGTTTGCTAGAGTTTTTCACAAAGCTTCAGGAGTGAGGAGAATGTTTAAAACTAAGATAATGCCACAAAAGCACACAATAATAAATAATAATACTAGAAAAATTGGCACTAGTATTCAGAAATACAGCCCCTTGAAATACTTAAGATTAATTTTCTTAAACTGACTGTATTTTAGTTTGGTATCATCCCAATCATTGTGTAATATATCTGTTTTCAGTTTCTTGATTGAGTGTGAAATTCCGAGTATAATATCCATCAGCATAAATAAGTGGCTAGATACTAATTTTTTCAAAGGTTACAAGAGAAATGAGGCTGTAAATTTCTTGTACTTTAGTCTCACAAACCCAAGCTATTATTCTTATTTCAGGTGAAGAGAAGACATGATTTGGAGTGATTTTACACAGCTTGAGAAAGACAGACTAAATAGTGCTGTGTTTGGTGAGGCTGCAATGGTTGCTAATTCTCTGTGAAAGAAATAGGTAAGATTCTTAGACAAATTACCCCTACTTAAGTTATGTATTAGTACTTAAATTATGTAAACACACTACTTAATAGTCCTTGATTAGCAACATTTATGTAGCAGATATCCCATTTTGCAACCCAAAAAACCCTATTGCTTCTCTTAGTACAATCAACATAGCCACCTTCTTTCAGACATTTTACAGCTGAATGGAAGTGTCATCCTAGAATACTAGAGCTGGGCATTTAGGCTGCCTTATTAAAGCGTTTGTTTCTGAATCATCTCCCACCTGTAAACACATGCCAATGTACAGGAGCAGGGACAGAGCACATCATAGAATATGATCTGGCTGCTTGGGTGTCATTTGTGCTGTGAATCACATAGTGAAATCCCAGTATAACATAGGGATATACAGCAGTAATGGTGATGGTACATTAGCATCAGCTTTCATATGTGCAAAAGCATGTCTGGGACACAAATTACATGAACTTCAGAAACACATCCTGGATGCTGCAGTGAGCTAAAGTTATTCCTACTACTGTCGCTGGGCTAGTGGAATTTAAATATTTCATTTTTAATACTGATACACAAAGTAATCACAGCTTTATCCAGGCATGTAGCTATAACCTAGGTATAACCTAGTGTTGTGTGGTTTAACCCCAGACAGTGACTAAGCACCATGCAGCCAACTTGCTCACTCCATCACTAGTGGTAGCAGAGAGAATCAGAAAAGTGAGAAAAGTCTGTGTTGAATTAAAGACAGTTTAGTAAGGTAAAGCAAAAGCCATGCACACAAAACAAAGCAAGACTAGGAGTTCACTCATTGCTTCCCATGGGCAGGCAGGTGTTCAGCCATCTCCAGTAAAGCAGGGTTCCATCACAGCCAGCACAGCACAACAGGAGAAAGTCCTGCTTGTCAAACCTGATTTCCTTCTACAGCAGGGTAACACACCTAGCTGATCTAGGAAAGCCAGTAGATATAATCTTTTTGGACTTCAGCAAAGAGTTGATGCTGCGTCTCACAGTGTCCCTGTGGACAGAACATCCATCCCACAGCTGAATAACTGTCGCCTTGATGTCGGAGGCAGGAATGCGACATGACACACCCTGGATCATGCACAACAGCCAACTTTATTGAGTCCTCTTTCGCTTATACAGAGTTGAAGGTCCGCACGGTCAATCCCTATTGGCTGACCCAGTTGCCACCCAGCCAACCAGCCAATGGCTGCTTGCGTCCCCAGCGGCCGGGGCCTGCTCTCCAACAGTCCATACTGGTCGGGTTACATAACCTACCGGTCAGGGTACTTACATAATTTCAGTTATGTCTTAATTATTTCAGTTATAAAACAGGGAGTTATTAAATGGGATTAATTATTATTGTGAGGCCTTCAGGCCAGCTGTTGACCACCACAGTAAATAACCGTGTTATGCGATGGGTGAGCAACTGGTTTGTGGGTTAGGCACAGAGGGTTATAGTGAGTGGGGTAACATCAGGTCTGGTCACTCGTGGGGTTCCACAGGGCCCCATCCTCAGCCCAGCGCTCTTCAACATCTTCATTAACAACTTGGACGAGGACTCAAAGGAAAACTAAGTAAGTTTGCTGATGACATTAATTTGGGAAGCACTGTTGACTCCCTCAAGGGCAGAGGTCCTGCAGAGAGACCTGGAAAAATTAGAGAGATGGGCATTCACCAACCAGATTAGGTTTAACAAGGTTGAGTGCCGAGTTCTTGTCCCGGGATGGGGCAACCCTGTTTGTGTGTATAGATGAGGGAATGACAGGTTGAATATGAGTCAGCAGTGCCCTGGCAGCCAGGAGGGCCAACCATGTCCTGGGGGGCATCAGGCAGAGCATCGCCAGCCAGGCAAGGGACGGGATTGTCCTGCTCTGCTCTGCACTGGTGCAGCCTCATCTTGAAAATTGTGTGCAATTTTGGGTGTCACAGTATAAAAAATACATTAAGCTATTAGAGAGCATCCAAAGGAGGGTCATGAGGATGGCGAAGGGCCTGGAAGGGAAGCCGTGTGACATTTGAGGTCACATGGTCTGTTCAGCCTGGAGGAGGCTAAGGGAAGATGCCATTGTGGTGTTAAATATCCTCACAAAGGGAAGTGGAGGGGAAGGTACTGATCTCTTTACTCTTGTGACCAGTGACAGGAGTTGAGGAAACTGCATGAAGCTGAGTCAGGGGAGAATTAGGTTAGATAACAGGAAAAGGTTTTTTTCACCCAGAGAGTGGTTGGGCACTGGAACAGGCTCCCAAGGGAAGTGGTCACAGCACAAAGCCTGACAGAATTCAAGAAGTGCTTGGACAAAGCTCTTAGGCACATGGTGGTGAATCTTGGGGTGTGCTGTATAGGGCCAGGAGTTGGACTTGGTTCCTGATGAGTGCCTTCCAACTAAGGATATTCTATGAAAAAACCCCATGTAACAGTGAGTGGGAAAACAAATGCCATCACTTCAAATATTCCCCCCTTCTTCCCCTGTTTCTATACTGAGCTTGACACCATATGGTGTGAAATATCCCTTTAGCCAGCTGAGATCAGCTGTCCCAGCTGCCTTTTCTCAAATTTCCCATAAACATCCATGGGTGTCAGTATGGCAGTATGAAAAGCAGAAAAGGCCTTGGCTCTGTGCAAGTGCTGCTCAGCAATAACAGCACTGTTTTCAGCACATATACAAAACACAGACCCATATTAGCCACTGTGAAGAAAGTTAGCTCTACCCCAGCCAAAACCAGCACACCTAGACATAGGGCCTACTTGAGGAAATAAGGTATTAAAGTTTTCAAAGAAACATTTCATCAGGAATGAAACTGATGAAAATGTTACTAAAAAAGGTAATGTTATCCACAGTCTTGAAGTGACCCGTGTCCATTGCATTTTCTATCAGTTATTTGTGATTCTATAAAAACTAACTCAAAGCAAATCATTGTGAGCTAATTCACCACATGAAGATTCTTCTTCTAACACACCTCCTAAAAAATCCTTGGTATGAAAGGTATCAATTCTTGAAGCTACTCTCTGTTTATTGCCAAGGTTGCGATAGTGACTTCAGTGACACTGAATACAGGACTTTGGCTCATCATCCAGCAAGAGGTACAGCATTCAAGCCCCACTGGTATTTTAAGAGAACAGGGCTATAAGCCATTCAGCTCCTTTTCTTCACTGGTGAATCTGAAAGAGTGCTCCTTCTCCAAGGAACTCATGAGTAGATGAGTTGCTCATGAGTGTGAGCAATGTGCTCCTGCTCCTAAACCTTCAAACCCCAGGAATATTGCACCTAAAATGTGCCAGCAATAACTACTGATAATAACCTGCTCCATATAGAGCTTTTTGGAGCAGGATTTCATGCACTTGGACCAGTCGGGTTTTAGTCTTTTCTTTTCTTTTCTTTTCTTTTCTTTTCTTTTCTTTTCTTTTCTTTTCTTTTCTTTTCTTTTCTTTTCTTTTCTTTTCTTTTCTTTTCTTTTCTTTTCTTTTCTTTTCTTTTCTTTTCTTTTCTTTTCTTTTCTTTTCCTTCACAATGAAAATTAGCTCAATTTCTATAGCTAATTAAGTGTAGCAACCTCTTCAACTTCTATTTTGTCCTGCTGAGAGATCAATTGCTTTGGAGGTTAGTTCTAAGCATATACTGCCTCTATGAAACTGTAGGCTCTAGACTATGCTAAAGTGTTAACACTAAAGTAATATGATGAAGTGCCTATGCTGTTACAGTGCTTTTCATGGTAAAAGGAAAAAAAAAATAAATAGGAAAAGAATCTACTTCCAGAAAAAGAGATGGTGTTATGACCTGCCCCTGATGGCAGGTTAACTAACGAAAGTTCTTGTTAGTAATAGATCCCTTGGGACAGATGAGAGTGAAATGACTGGTGTTTATAAATATGTACATGGCAGGTGTATTTCAGAACAATTTGGTTGCAATGGAAAGGAGGTATGTAGCCATTTTGGTTATTATCTGTAGAAATATAGCCATATAGAAGCATAAAAATAAGAAAATATATAAGGAAAAGAAAGAATGGAAAAGAAAAGATGGAAAAGAAAGGATAACAGTAGAATGGCATGACCACCTGTGGATCCAGCAATGCGACTTGTTTGCTGCAATTTCAGTGTCCATTGGTCAAAGTGATGACTGCTGTCTTGGTCTGTCAGGAGTGGAAGAAGCCCATGGAAGATACAGCTGAATGGATTAATATATGTTTAGATTCAGTTGGGAATGCCCAGGTACCTCCCCTGGGAGAGGGGGGGGTGATGTGGTAGAGTTTTATACTGTCTGATGCAACACTATAGATCATGCCTAGTCTTTCCAGAAATGAGTCTAGGGGCAATGCAGGGGTCTTTGATGGTTGATGACACGTTTTAAGACATGACAGCTGCCTCTCACATCAGTGTAGTTGAACCAATTATGCCCCATCATAAGGGATGAATATCTTCAGGCCTGTGTCTGAATGTCCTGGTACTTCCTGGGGACGGGGGTGGAGGGGTTTTACACATAAGCATAAAACTTTTTTGTTTAAGGTTGTGTAAGGGGAGACATTGGCATTATAACAAGCATTATCTTACCTAGCAGGATCTGCTTCTTATGAGCCTTTTCCTCTGTGTGGCTCAAGCTCCAGCTTGTAGCCTCTGGTGGTGGGTGTGCACCCCTCTGCACCTGGGCTGTTACCAGGCACATCGTCAGCAAAGCAACCATTGCTTTTCCAAATAGCCAATTGTTTGAGTCATTAAGTTTCAGTCTTGCACAGATAGAAAAAATTTCAAGACATACAATCCAAACCATTTGAAATTCTCAAGCTTCCTCAATACTTTTTTCTTCCTTATTAAATGGAAAGAAGAAAAGAAGGGAGTACTTGGTATTTGTTCCATACCAGATTACTTCTGAAGAAGACAGACCTGACTGAATGAAGTGCAGTTCTCTGGAGAAGCCCAGTGTTCACTTTCCAACCCTCTTCCCACTACTTTTCTAAAGACAGGCATGACATCATGAATGGAAGGTATCTGGCCAGGTTGCCCAGGGTCAGTGTCACCTCACACCTATGACAGCTCTTGTGGGGCTTGCCCCTATTCTTCTCACACAGAAAATCTGGTGGTGTTTAACACTGCTGTTGAGGAACACAGTCTCTGCCTCTTGATTCCCACTGACAACAGCAGGTGCTATTTCAAGAAAGTAGCAATTGGTTTAGAACACAATGTTTGCATCTCTGTGGGGCCTGGAAGATATTCATGTGTGTGGGAAACAAATAAAGGTAGAACGGTTCTTAAGTGTGAGAAATAAAAGCAAGTTTCAGAAATAAAGTGGAAGAGTTTAGGATTAGCTTTAGCTGTGAAAACTCGAAGAAGATGCAATTGTACATCAAGCAAGGACATTAAAACAATGGTTAGAGTTTCTAGGTTTGGCTGAGATAGCTTTTAGAGTTGCAAAAATATGTTTAACAAGATAGATAAGGTTAAGCTTAATAATGGAATACTGTGCATTGTTACATAAGGTACAAACAAGCAAGTATTGTGTATAACTGGTGTATGTGCGCTATTGAAGATTGGTTAAGGCAGTTGTCTGTAACTTTTAAAAGTACGCTATTGGCTGAAAAGCTTTTAAGAATGCTCTGTATCCAGGAAATCTCTGGAATGCCTTTGACAATGCGAGCCTGTGTCATCTCCTGTGTCTCAACTCTGGATGTGAGACTGATAAAATAATAAAAAGGCTCCTGGAGTGTCTGTCCTGGCTCCCCGTCCCGTTTGGATTCGCCGACATATGTTCTTTTATCATCCAAGTTAGCACTGCACTTTTACCAAATTCAGATTTATGCTTTACTTCAGCCCTTTCAAATCCTTGCTGAATGTCTTGATTTATTAGTTCAACCTTTCTTCTGCAAGTACAATGTTCCTTGCAGTATCAGCCTATGAAAATTGTTACAACGCTATGGAAATAAAAATGCAGGAAAAATACTACCAGACTCATTTATAGTATGTACACACTAAATATTTTCTGGAAGCTTCAAAATGAAAAGCAATTACTTTGTGCCAACAAAGAAATTATAACAAGGAACTAACATGAATGCTTTGCAACAGTACGTGCTGTGCCATCAATAAAGTCTCTTGTTCTTCATTTGAATGCCAAACTCACCCATCCCCACATAAAGTACATGAATGCTTTGCAACAGTACGTGCTGTGCCATCAATAAAGTCTCTTGTTCTTCATTTGAATGCCAAACTCACCCATCCCCACATAAAGTGCATAATTTCATCCCAGACTGACACATGCAGTTTTTCCATGACTGCAGGTCTGCTGCACACATTTCTATTGTGCAGAAACAGATAGTTCCTGAGTGAGGTAACATACTGCTTGCATTCTTCATGCAGACCAGTCAAAACTCCTATTTAGAAAAATAAATCTTTCCTCACAAATAAACTTTCTTCTTCATAAAAACCATGAAAAAGGACTCTAAAATGGTTTCTTTCAATACTTTGGTTTAACGAGCAAATTAAAATCCCATGATGCTTGAACACTTTTGCTGTCTTTGATACTCAGTGTACAGCATAGCTCTGTTTTACTGACCCTTTTTTCCCCTGTCCCCTACCCAAGGTAGTTCATTTTCCATGGTAGTCTGAAAAGTAAAAAAAACCCCAACAAATAGCAAGCAGTCGCCAAGGACACACAAACCTCAACTAAACAAAAGTCCTATTTTCCCCCCAAATGCACAAAACATAAAATAAATTTTAAAAAAATCGCTTTGTAGCATTGTAAGGCTATTCAGCATTCTGACCACTGTTCTTTTCTATCTTATTATTTATTGTGGACTCCTATAATTTTTACCTATGCAGCAGAAGGTAGGATATGCAAATGTATGAAAAGGTCTTTAAAATGCCACTATGCCATTTTGTATCTAGGCACTCAAGTGTTCATCAAAGTTATTGACTCTAAAGCAGCAAAATGCACGCTGCAAAATTCTTTTGTGATAATATAAAATATCTCCAGATAACACCTGACATGAGAATGAAGACTTTTGTGCCAAAATAGTTTGCTTTGAGTTTCAAATTGTGAGAGCTGTCAATGTATTTTCATTGCACGCTTAACTTGAGACACAGTATAAACAATTCTTTGGAGAAACTCCTCCCTCCAGGGAACTTGTAGTCATACATTGGAATCTGACATTCCTCTGCGAAACCAACAATATGACTGATTGCTGGAAACAAACACATCATCCATATATATGGTGTAGAGTTTTCTCTTTTGATTGGAAACAAACTATTGTCTACTATAATTTTATGGATTTCTACTTTATCTCTTTGTATTCTGTTAAGCTCTTGGCCAGAATACCTGAACATGTGCTAATGAAGGGGATTTACAGCATGCATTGACATGTAACCTGTAATTTATGTTGATACCTTCCTACTTCTTTTTTTTTCTGTAAATTCACAGTTCTTTTATCCAGGACCCACCAGACTATGAGAATGATGAACTTCATCAGGCTCTCAGCTTGGATTCCAGAATATTGTTTAAGATGTTTGAATATTGCTAACAGCAGAGATTAAGAAATTATCAACAGCTAAGGTATATTTGTATATCTCTGCTCATTCAGCATCTGAATCACATTCTCAGCAAGAGATCGCTAAATGGCATCTTTATCCAGATATCAAGGTCAAGGAAACATCCCATGATTCCTCCATCTACTCCAAAGCAAGCCCATAATCACACACATCACCTAATTTCTATTCCAGGAGAAAGGCTGGTAACTCAGCAACCTCAGCTAGGGTCTTCACAGCCCTTGCTTCTTTGTAAGTCATTGCACAGTTTGCTCTCCCTCATGTTCCCAAAATCTTCATGAATCCTGCTCTTCCTTGCATCAAAACTGATTTCTGTGTTTTCAACTGTTCATTTTAAGCCTTCTGCCTTTTCCCCCATTTGATGGGCTCCGGAAATACTGCTGCAGACAGTACTTCTTAGCATGGTTAAATGGAAGTGCTTCAGTTCTCTTATTGTAGAAGCAGAAATAAGCTCTATTTTTCGACAGAAGCTATGTATAGAGAATGTCATCTGTCCCTATGCATCCTACAGATTGTCACCTATTGAACAACTATGCAGCTCATGTTTTTCTAGTCGAGCTGTAAACTTGTACCTTTTTAGCTTGCATTGCATTATTCTAAAAAAAGGCCGATCCACTCCATCGTCACCAAGAGGCAGGTGATGTTATTACACTGCCAGCTTCCATAAAGACTTCAGAGAACCTCTTGTGACAGCTTTTAAACTGCATTTACTCTCTTCTCCTGCATACAGGACTCTTTCAGAGATTACTGATAACTATGTCCTGAGTCCCCTGCAGACAACCTTGGAAGCTTCAGGGCTATGCACGTTTTTTTTTCTCTGATAATTCTGAGCAGATCATTATAATGAGAACACATAAATTGTTGTGGGTGATTTGAAATCCTCTAGATTTCTGTTCACACAGAACAAGTTTGGAGGCAGATAGTTCTGCTTTGAATAGATAACCATGGAGAAAATGGCAATTGATACTAGAGTCAACCAGACTCAAAACAATTCAGAAACAAAATTGAAAGTTTTAGTTAAATCACCAGACTGAAAAGAATTAACAGAGCTTCAGAAACAGCACTGCAAGTTTTAGTTATGTCCAGCATGTGCTTGTATACATGATGCAATTTGATGCAATGATCTGTTCACATGCCCCTGGAATAAACCCTTTTATAAATATTTCGTGGTCAGTTATTCTTACATGAGATATAGTCTTGAATATTTTTAAATGCTTTACTGCAGTGCTAAAAACCAAGAATTTAAAACTCAAACTTGGTCTTGTAATTTTGCTAGGTGACAACTAATGATGTAACACCTGTCCATAATGTAGGAGTCAGCAAGGAAAAAAAGCAAGGAATTGTCTAAATTATTTAATAAAACAAAGTATTACTTTTTAATTGAAGATTTTATTCTAGCATTGTAAAAATTATTAGATTGAATTTTAATTATTGTAAAAAGAGCCTCTGAAATATATATGAAAACTCTTGACCAACCTGTAGCAAACCAGTGTTACAGTAAAGACAATAGACAGATAAAAATACCATAATTTATACTGTACTGTAATTTATATCACTCTGCATTATTATCTCTGCAGACTTAGCTAACCTGTCACAATCAGCAAGCCTCTAGCTTTGATCCAGACAAACTTTAAAAAGAGTACTACTGTATTTCATAATGCATACTTTGTATCATAGAAAATCTGTTGAATAAACTTAGTCTCAGCTAGTAAAAATCAGAAAGAATTAAAATTAGAAACAGCTTACAGAGGTAGTTTATGATTTCCACAAGAAAGAAAAAATCCTTTTCTGTTGCAAACTGTTACAACAAAGAAAACTTCTATCATGTTCATAGACAGAACATTCTGCAGCCGTCATAATCCCTATGCCTCAGTTATACCATATAGCAGATGTTGAGAACTACAAAATACTCAAAACACTTGAAACCCCCACACTCACCTCCCAAAACTGTCACTAAATAAACACCCTCTTTCCCAAAACCCTCTATATTTAAGATGGTATAGGTACTCTGAAGTCATTATAGCAGGAAAAAAATCATGTCTGTAGCCAAATTGGCCTTAAGCAGACCTTATTAACTGCATGTAGTACAAAGCGAACTCTAATTTAGAAAGATGGCAAAGATAGCCAAACAGCTCAAATACCTATGTTAAGCAAGTTCAGCTACACTTTGCAGAAATATAACAGCAATATGTCAGAGTATAGCTCTGGAATAGCTTAGCAACATGTCAGAATATAGCTCTGAAATAACTTTCCAGCATAACTCTTGTGACATTTAGGTTAGCAGTCAGTAGCAATGTCACAATAGTCAAGCAAAGAAAAGCCCCCTGAATCAACTCAACAGGGTGCTGATTTCTGGGAAGTCAGCCAGCTACCTCCACTGAGGGATTTATTGCCTACAGCCCTGTGTGCGGGTCAGTGGGATTTGTTAGCAGCAGAAGCAATGAAGCACTTGTCAAAGGCATGGGATCAAACAGGTGCACATGTTCTTCCACCTGAATTAACGGCAAAACTCTGCCACATGAGAACACTCCATCCTAAAGGAAAAAGTCTTAATAGCCTTAGTAATTTGAAATAGTAAGATGTCATTACTACTGTGTCTGGCCTCTTTGGTTTAAGCTTTGCTTTTCAAATTCAAAAGAAACTGAAAAAGCTGTGCATGTGTAGTTTGAAGAGAAAAAACCAGATCCTCGAGGTACTGGCATCCTAAGGATTCATTTGCCTCATTTCATTACTGAAACACATTTTTAATCGGGAGACTAGGAAGTGCTTATGCTTCTTTTGGTAGTGTAAAAAAAACTTACTCCCAGATTAATGTAAAAATGAAAATGAATGTTTTCACTGAAACTACTTCAGTGGAATCTAGTGTTTTTATGGAAGTATTAGTTTAATTTCTCTTCATATTGGCAAGTATGAGACATGCTTTTCTTTCTTTGCTGTGAGAATCCTTAAACAGAAACAAACATTTTGTAAACCAAATTTCTGTAAGGCTTGTGAAAAAAAAATAAAATCTGAAAACACCACAAACCCACTCCTGAAACCCCATCTCTTCTTATATAAGTGATAATTTATAATAACAAAATTAATATATTTTAATATATATGAGTCCTGCACACACATACACAAATCCTAAAGCTCTTACCTGATGCTACTTTGCTCTATTTTAAATATTTTGCTTACCTATATCGTTGATAGGATTTTTCTGTTGTAAAATATTGATATTTCCTCTGGCTGCATGCATTTGCAAACAAATTATATGTGTAAATTCTCCATGTCTTGCCAGTTATTAAAGTGGAAATAGCTTAACTATGGAGACAGAAAATCCTCTCTTGATGGGTTTTTAAGACCACCTGGGAGTGCTCTGATCTGAAGCACAGAGCTCCATTGCAATTTCAGTGCGAGCACTGGTCTTGGTCACAAATACTCAGTTATTAATTCAGAGGTCTCTGGGAAACTCAAAGCATTTTGTTCCCCTTCCATCTTGTGAATATACATGGCCTCCAGCTTCAAAGGGAATTTTTCCAGTAGAAGGAAAAATTTAGCTAGTTTGCAAAACTACTATTACTCCTCAAATACTCTCTCTCTTACCTCTGTATTTCCTAAGTGCTCTAACAGCTGCCAAGTCTTCCTTCTTGGGGTCAGTGCCAGCACAATCAGCTCTCTTCACGTACTGGAGGCTACTAAGAAATTGTGTGGACAAGTAAACTAAATATTTGAAATGCAAAAGAGAAAACTTTTCATTCCCTATGAAAGTTATCCTAAGGAGAAATCCTTAGAAAGGTTCTTGAGTCCAACAAGACTTGGATTAGAAAATAGTGAAATACACACTGCATATTTGTTGCTCATGCAGGGCTTTAGTAAAAGTTTGTTGAAATCAAAAGAAAGTTAGTTTTTCTGTTGAGAGTTGTTTTAAGGGTGTCCAGAATTCTGAATCATCACATTTATAAATCTAGACAAATACCCTTTTCCTTCCTCTCCCCCTCTTCTGATGGATAAATCATCATAAAAATCTCAGGTCATTGAAGAGAATAGTTTTCTGTGATGAAAGACATGGTTTTACTTAGTTGAAACCCAACGACTTTGAAGCCCAACAATAACAACATTTTAATGGAAGAAGAAAGGAGAAAGTAGAGAAGATAAAATATTGTGGGAGTGAAATGACTGCAGTTCCTTTAAAAGTGATTGCTTTTGATCCTTGCTCAGTTCAGTAGCAATATAAAACACAGAAATAAGAATTTCTGTGACTAGCTACTGTGTAATAAAATGCTAAGATGGTGATCAGATGGGTTTCTTATGAAGAGATGAACCCAAAGGTGAAGGACTGTTATACATTATCTTTCCCAAGGGTACTGTATTCTCACATGCTCTAACAGGAATTAATTCCCCAAAATTTTTTGGCACTTTTAAAAGGCATTATTTCCAGGCATTAGAATTCCAAATGGTCTGAGCATATTGTGGTAGAAAAAGTTCAGAATGTTGAAGAAAATTAATATATTGAAGTCTTTCCTCCTACCACCAGTTCAGCTCAGGAATTGTATGGGAAAGTATAGCTAGATACTATTTTTTTGTTAATAGCCAAAGGTTTAAATGTAATATTTGAAAGTAGACTAGCTCAGCTTAGAGTTATATTGATGAAAGGCAGTCTTGTCTCTCTCCATGCTGACTCTAGAGACCTTTCATTAGCAGTCTTCAGTTTCCTTTATGAAATAGTCTTCAGTCTCAGTTCTAGTCAAGCCATTAGTACGTCATAAAAATTTACATAAACCTCAATTACCTCCAGACAACATTAAATTTTATAGGGAGGTTATGGCTATGCAATTTCTAATTAAACAAGGAGAAGAAATAAATAGAGGAAGAAATTCCATGAAGTCAGTGTCCCAGTTTGAGACAAATTCAGAGGAATGTCCAAAAATGAACATCCTCCGGTACAAGGCAGGTTTCAGCTGGCCCTCCCCCACCAGGTTTGGGAAGAAATTCCTTGGAGGAAAAAGTGAAGAAAAAAATTTATTTAACAAACACAGTGCACAGCAGGCATGGGAAGAGAATAATGCTAAATAATAAAACCTCTTGCTGTGGAGAGAACCTGGTAAATTTTCAGACTCCTTTGTAGGTGTGGTCTCTCTCCTCCCCGGAGCTGGAGTTCGGCGTGGGGGGGCCCCTCTGGGCCAGTGTAAGGTCTCCCAGTGAGGTTCTAATGTTATGGTGTTCTGAACAGTCCGGAAGAGAAGAAGAAGAAAAAGCCAAAGTCCCAGGGAAGCAAAGGAATTTAACTCTCCATCTCTCTCCCGAGAAACGGAGCCAAGAGCTGGGAAAAGCAGCAAAGGGTGCTTCCTCCGCTCTTGCTGTCGCAGAAGCACGCAGAGGAGTAGAGTAACCTTGCAGCACAAAACGCTTTGAAAAGTTCGTCTGGATTTTTTTCTTTCTCTCGCACCCGGTTTTAAAGGGACAGAAAGGCACAAGATTCATATCTAGGCATAGAGCAGGCGATAGGGGACACAACATCATAAAGTGACCCCAAGACAGTCACTCAGCTGCAGTCACTGAAAATGTCCCCATGGGTCTAGGATTGAGGGGCCAAACACATTTTTGTACCCACTCTCAAGTTACTGACACCATCTTGGAGAGGTAATTTTTTTCATGGACTTAGATTGTTGGGGGAAACTAGAGACCTGCCACTGAATGAAAATGAGTGTTTCTCCCAGTCCAAAGGCAAAGTCCTAAATTTCTGGTGCACAAATGGCATCACAGCCACCCTGCTGTGGTCAAAAAGGATAATGGCAAGGTCTTGGAGCCTTCTAGGGCATGTGGCTCAGGAGCACAAATCTGTCCTAAAAGGGAGATTGTGCTGTCAGCTCATCAGCCGTATCTGGCAGCTGTGAGACACTGTGGGTGCAGGGCCAGTTTGGTTCAGGTTGTTTCCAGAATATAAATAGAGCAGCTTGTTCCCGTTAATGCTGGAGACAATTTGAATGGAGCTCTTTCCTGAATTCCCTGGGTAATGTGATTTGGTTCAGCGTGAAACATGAAGCATCCTGACATCATGCACAGTTTGTGATAACACTTCACTGTTTGTTTTATTGACTAAGCAAAGCACAAATGCTGGTTCTTGGTTTATGTTCTGAAAATATATGATAACTTAATGAAAGACTTAAAATAAGGTATCTGGAAATATTCTGATAAGAAGACATACATGACATTTTGGAGATATTTAGGCTTGCAAAACAACTCACAACACCTCCCTTTACAAAAAAGGAAAAGCAGCTCTGTTTACTTATTGTCTCTATATAAACGTTACACAAGCGCACATTTTAAAAAAAAATTAGCTTTTGTAAAACACTGATAAACAGCTGCTAAGCAGGCTCCAAGTGCTTCAAGCTTTGAGTAACTCTGGCAGTTTTGAAAGATAGGTTACTCTGGGCTGTTCAAAATTATTACCAGTATACATGAAACAATTTTTTAACTGTAATTATTGGGGATTGTAATGAAGGATAGTGCAGAAATATTGAAAGTGACTGCAGTGCAGAGAAAGGGTCAAATTATGAAGAAAATGAAGCTTATTTCTTGAACTACATACGAGTGAGGGCACACGGATCAACATTGGTGTGTTTTTCGTATGTTGGTTTCTCGGAAGTCAGGAAAGATGATAAGTATCTCTGAAACAGCATTTACACTAGTTCTCCTTGGTTCTTAGGGCTTCCAGGTTGTTCCTGTCTTTCTCCCTTCTACCCACAATTCATACTTTGACTTTCCCCTGTTTTTCAAGGTTAGTTTCCTGTTGTCAAGTTACAGAGGCAGATTCTGAAAAAGATATTTAACAGGATAGTTAAAATTGCCACAGAGGTGAGAAGTCTCAAAAGGAGTAAGATTGGTTCTACTTTACATTGATCACAGTAGTATACCCAGGATACTGTAAAGCAGAAAAGAACCTAGCTATTTCCACACTTCATTTAAATGCAGAGATATTTTTTGCACAAGGGATACTTTAGCTGTAGCAGGATGCAATTGCTGTGCAAACTCATCTAAGCATTTTTCTAGTCTTCTCAGTCATCATTTTCCCTGTCTGTCATGTATTGATGTTTCCTATTAAAATGCACTCATACAACATATGCAGCATCCATCCTCCTCTTGCAAAGCACATTGTTTGGGATTTTAAATATTGCGGATTCAGGCATGAAAGTCTGGAATAACTGACTGCATTCACAGGCTTTTCAAAACCATTGGATTTTTTTTTCCACAAAATTCACCTGGAATGATAAAACTAAAAAAGTCTCCTCAGCCAAAAAAGGAATAGTGTTAAAGATTTGCTTCTTGAGCTTTCATTCCCATCTACTTCAATCAGCAAATGTTATTAGCTGGTGTGCACAAATCACTGATTTTGTTTGTTTGGAATTTTCTGCTTGTGCTCGTCTGTGGCAGTAGGGGAAAAAGAGCTGGAACTACAAATAACTGCTGTATGACTTCCGTACATGATTTGTATACTGGTTGACATAAATAACCATAAAAATGAGAGTTTCACGTTCACAAATACAGAGAAAGAAAAGTGCTGAGACCTCAAAGTGGGTCAGTTCATCATTACATGGGTCAGTGTGCATTCACTTGGTTTGTTTTGCAGGAGAATGAAAACAGCAGCAAAGCTACAAAGGTATAATGCTGTTTATAGAATCTCTCAGAAAGGACAGTGGGGAGTAGCTTTTCTGGGTAGTGAACAAAGCTCAGTGGCCTTTTTCTTTTCACTGGTGAAACCCCTCAGCCCATATCTGTTGCCTCCTACCATGGGAACATAAAATTTCCAACCAGACCAGTTGTTTTGGGCCTGAAGTCCTAATCCTCTTTTTCTCCAACTTTTTTGTAAAATAACCATATCCTCAGTTTGCTTAATGACAGCTAGAGGCACCTGCTCTGAGGCCCCATCTGAACTAAAGAAAACCTCAACTCTTCCTGAGTTTTGGCTACTGTGGCCAATGACACACATTAGAGTCTCGAAGTTTGATTTTGTCTATGGAGAGTTTCCTGTCAATAAGCCATCACAGACATTTCATTGCCACTATAATGCTCTCACTATTACCATTCATAAATCAGCAGCAGACAGAGAAATAGGCATATTTTACTTAGATGAAAAAGAGCCTTAAAGTTTTATGTTGCTTTCTCTCAGTGCATAAAACAGCTATTTTGAAAGCCTTCATGGCAGGAGCTCTTATGGACCCAAAGTAATATTTTCCTTTTCTGCTTTGCATTGCCCTTCAAGAAAGGGCACATTAGCTGAGGAAAAAGGAATGAAAACTTCTGGAGGAAGCACAAAGCATACTTTTAGAGTGTAGTTATGCAATAAAAATGGTGCTAATTGTAATGAATATCTTTCATCTACAAGAGTGAGTGATGAGAAGGTAACCATTACAATGCTATGATAAAGTGCCAAGCCGAAGATCTGCACTTCATTTTTCTAGGACCACGTATATGCCTAAAACCACCTATAGGCTGTATGTGTTCCACATTATCCACATCACTCATTGTCCCAGGAAAAGAAACTGGCAGCACTGTTTTAGCCCATCCTCCAAACAGCAAATGTATGACATCACAGAGGCACCTCCTGTAAAACAATCTTGGAGCTATCAAAAATATATTTAGCACAAGTTAGGGGACATCCAGATGTTATTTTACTTTTTGTCACTCCTACAGCTTCCCATTCAGGGTTCTTTAGATATGCATTTGTTATTTGACTGTTGCCATTTACAGATCTGGGAAATAAGACAATGTTTGATCTGTCTACAGTGGAGTTTTTACAGAAAGCATAAAGACATTAAACTCTTCTTATTTTTTTTTGTCATTCAGTACTGTAAAATAATTCTAACAAGTTGAATATGCTAGATCCTAATGAATAAAGCATATATATTATGCAAGGTCTGTCACTTTGTACAGATTTTTTGCTTTTTTCACTGTATCTTTCCAGCCTGTGTGTTAAGAATGCAAATTCACTTTCAGTAGCCCTTGGTATAAATGTATGTTAGTGGATTGTGCCATTATGGGCTTAAAGAGAATTTTGGTTAATCAGAAGATGGACTGTCAGGACTCTTCTTGCTCATTCCATATCTACATTCTATTCCTACATCACTTTTACCCCTCAGATCTCTGGATATCAAGAACACTGTAAAGAAAAGCTAAGGTTATTAGAAAAATGAGTCTCCTCCTACTACTCAACATTGTGCAAGTGACATCCTGATAGTGAGGGCCTCCTAAGCTCCATTTAAATTGGAAACATACTGAAAGTATAAGTAATTAAATAATTAAGTATCCTGTAATGTCAAGAGATAAATTGGTGGTTATTTATTGGTGTCCTGTTGCTTTGCTTTTCTTTACAATTTTTGTAAGCCCTCAGTAAATACTTCCATTATCCTTCATAGGTCTTTTCTTCTATTTCTTCATAGAATCATAAAATGGCTTGGTTGGAAGGGACCCTGGTTGGAAGATGATCTAGCTCCAGACCACCCTGCCATGGGCAGGGACATCTTTCACTAGACCAGGTTGCTCAGACCCCCATCCAACCTGCCCTTGAACACTTCCAGGGATATGGCATCTTTCTTCTTTTTCCTTTTCACATGAATGGCATTTACGTGTAGCCTAACATAAACCTGCTGTGGTAGTCAAGAGGTCACGGACATTTCTACGATGAAAGCTGAATGCACGTTGGGAATGAAAAGGCATAATCACCTTGCAGGTGAAGGAACAAGTCCTGGTAGGGAATGCAGTGAAAGTAAGGTGTTAACCCCCAGACCCTGTAGTGAATAGTGACCCTTCTGCTGATAAAATAATATCCTGCTGCTCAGAAACAAGATCTTTTCTCCTGTCTGGTGTTCAGCAGTATAATTTCCCTCCTGCTCTGCAGTTTCTCCTTTTGCGTTGTGGTGTTAAACATAGATTACAATGAATCCACACAGATTATGCTGAACATCCCTCCATTTCAGTGAGCAGAATTCAGAGCTTTGAAGAAAGCTTCAGCTGGCAAGGTAATAAGACATAGAAGCAGTAACAGTTTCGGACTTTAAAAAATAATTAGCTTGCTGCAAACCAGTAAAATTAACCGAAGTGTTGATTTGAGTGGGCTCGCTCAGTAAGCTCAGATTTAGCCATGAAAGCCTTAGCAATGTGAGAAAATGCTTAGCATGTTTAGCATTTCAAATTTCTAATAAGTGATTTATCTTAAATGTTGTAATCAATGTTTTTGTCAAAAAGAATTGATTTTCAGTTAAGGAGTTGAAGGGACGTCATTTTGTGCTGTTTCAGTTTCTGCCTAACTCATTATTACTTACACACTGGTTCCTGTAAGAGATTTTTAATTTTTCAATAAGTTCTACATGGTCATCTGGGATCAAATTATTCTTACTAAGCAATTTTGACAGAATGCAGATGGAAACAATCAGAAGAGATTTTAGAAACAGGGCTGATAGTTCATCTTCTTCAGCCCACTAGTCATCTAAACACTCCTATTATGCTATCAGGAGTGTAAACATGAGAGAAAAAAATAAAACCTCAGTGAAAGATTAAGACCAATAGGAGATTCACACAGACTTTAGGAAATTTTGAATCACAGATCTGTCTGCAGATTTTTGTCTGATAATTTACCTTTCGCATTTTATATGACTCATAAACACTTGTTGAATCTCAGAACTCAGATGAAAATTTATAGCATGATTATGCATTCCAAAAAGAGTATTAAAATAATTGCACAATTTCACAACTTTTTGCTTATTTGTCTTTTAGCTATTGTAGAATTTTTAATTTAGAAACATCTTTAAAGATCAAAAATTGTGCTTGAACTCTTGTGATAAGGTGAAAAAGTTAAGTGAAAGGATATAAGATCACTTAATAAATATTGCTATAACTAAGCTAATAATTTATTTAAATGTTCTTTTTGTGGAAATGCATGTTTTTCTGTATTTATATTCATGAAAGTAAGAACTTATGAATTTTACTGGGAAGTTCTCAAATCTAAAAATAATTTTTTTTGTGCACAGCCCAGTCAGTGCTGTTAGCTACCTGATTCACATTTTCAGTTCTACTTCATGTGACTTATAGCCAGACGTTGAAGCTGAGCTCAAAGATCTCTTTCCAGACTTTAAGGGAGTGCTGTCTCTAGAGACAGTTCCAGTGAGTGAAGGCACATCCTCTAGTGTTTACTATTAAGTCAAAAGTATATCTTTGAGTTTCTGTCTCATAACTCCCATGTTGTGTGTTCTCAGAGCAACCCACCACACCCAGACTGCAGTTCTCTGACAAGGAAAACTAATCTGTTGATATTCTGTTCCTCAGGAAGTGACAGAGTCTAAAATGATGTCACTGCCTTTTTGCAGCATTTAACAGGGTAAAATCGGACAATATCACATTTATAATCCAATATACTAAAAGACATGACAATGGTGGCACCAGTTTGAATAACTATAGCTGATTAAGACAGAAAGGGGCATGTGCCTACCCAACAGTGATGTGCTTGAATAATTTGAACAGAAAGTTATACACCTGTCAGAATCTATATTCCTTTTGAAAGGTTCTCCATGTATCATGTGTGTGCATACCCCCTCAGGTTTACTGAGAACAGCTAATCAATCTTGGTCTGTTACAGTTTAAGGCTGCAGTTGAAAACAACATATTTAATTGCTCAGACAACATATGCACATATACATAACCACGTCACCCCATATCTCTGTATGTAAAGAAACATTAGTAATATTTTTCTAATGGGATAATCTTCAAATATAATTTCAGAGAAGGTCCTACTATTTGCTGAACTTTCTCCACCAAGGGGACGTGTGGATAAACAGGGCTTATAGTTTACCAGAAACTCTTTCCCACAGCGTAGTAGATACTTATTAGAAACTCTGGGAGATGTAAAAGCAAAAAGTGGAAGTTATGACTCACAAACCAAAATTATGAATGATAATATTATAAAATAAATTGAAATCTTAAGTTTTCATTGGCATTCTTTAGTTTTCATTTAACAGGTTTTTTTTAGTTTCATTTCTCTGGGAATGTTCCTATTGAAATAAATGTTGTCCAGGATCTGTCTTTACTTTTGAAGAATAATTATGAGAATAACACACTTATTAAACATATCAGCTTGAAGAGAAAAAGGAACATTGGAGGTACCAGTCCTAAAATTTCAAAAAAATCAAATGTATGATTATTTACTGTGACACAGTTAAAAAGAAATGTGTCAAATGGATGTAACATGAAAATCTCACTGTACTTAATGGAATTTTTAAAGAGAAGAGTTGAGTACCAGTTCATGGCCCTATTTTGGCTTGCTTATTTCTGGACTCCCTGTATGCAATATTTCACAACATGTCAACAGTAAAAGAATAAAAGTCAAAGCTGCTTTTAAGGACACAGCTGCAGTGAAAAACAGAATTAATTGAATAAATGAAATTCATTAATTTACTATTTCAAATGAAGGCAATGCATGTGGGGTTCCATCAAGGTTAATCAATTTATCTGTCTGAAGGGACCACAATGGAATGGCGAATACCAGATGCTGATGTTGAAGTCTGTTTCTTATTGGTGAGTCAATTGAAGTCAAGGGATTTGTAAATAATTTAGACCTCATTTTTGTAATAAAATGACAATGTTATTGACATGTATCAAGACAGCCTACCTTATCAATTTTAGTAGTCTAGGAAAATTGTTAAATATAATCATCACAAATAACTCATTTATGACTAATAAGGTTAATTACAGACTTACAGCACAGCTCATTATTTGCCTGACCCTGTCTATTATAACATTGTTTTCACTTGATTTTCTTATTGGTAGTTTTAGAGATGTGCATGCTGGGTGTATCCTCCAGAATGCTTCAATGGGATTTGTTGAGCTTGTAGCCCTGATTGAAAACTTGCATAGAAATAGTTTCTTCACTTCTGAGAAAGTTATGTTTAGCAATGCTACAAATAAAGCTGATCAATTTTGATTTAGAGAGTTTGAGCTTCCCATTTGGGGTACAAACTTGTATATAGCTTGATCTGGGAGGTAGGCTGGTGCCAGTTTTTCTTTTGTTGTCCTGGAAATAATGGTCCAAATCTAGGCACTGGGGGCTCCTCCCATGCCAGTAACTTAAACTGCCGAGAGACATCCTCAAATACTGGAATTCAATACCTGAAACTCAAAACAAAACAGTCTCTGTCAAGACTTTGGCTTGCGTCAAATAACACAGGTCAGGGACCATGTCCAAGGGCATTTTGTTTGCTGCAGCCTGCTTTGGGGGTTAATAAAATTTAACAGATTGGACACATCTGCTTCCATTCCAGTCTGGCCTCTGTACCACAATGTTCCCCATCAAGTTTAAAATGTTTTTAGCCTTTATAAATGTCTCGGTTTAAAACACAGGTGTCTGGCAAGGAAGGCAGGAGCCTCCCTTAGGATGGAAATTGTAAGCCTGTTCCCTCCAAATTATTAACATTTTGAAATTAAAGGGCTCTGAGGCAATTATACGAGAAATAGGAATAACAGTTCTCTACTAATATGTACATATATATAAAAAACAAAGCAATAATACAGAAACACTGGTTTAACCTCACAGAGTCAGGGGTACAACCAGGCACCCTGCCGGGCAGGGTGCTGGCAGCAGTTCGATTCGGTGATAGCTGCAGTTCTCTTTGAAATGGTTCTGTTGAAGCAGAACCATTTTCTTGTAGAAAAGGTCTGGTCCTCCTCAGAAAGTCCACTGGTGGTTGTATAGCTCTTGTCCTCTGAGAACCCCATAGGTAAGGCTGCTTGTGCTGTTCCAAACCCCAGATCATATCCAGGTGGGAATGCTTGGCTCCTCCCCCTGGGTGGAGCATCTCACAATGGGGTGATGTAATTCTGAGCCATGCAGTGGGTCCTTGATGGCCCATTAAACAGAGATAGCTCCTGGAGGGAGTTATCAGGGGTGAGTCATGGTAGGAGATAACGAGCACTGCCCCACCTGCTTTAACAGCTTGTGAAGATGATAATAGAACACATGCTTTTGGTTACATCTTACATTGTAACCTAGGACAATAAATTACACTTTATGAATGCTTATACAGTTAAGCACCCAACAAATCAGATCTCACTAAGAAAACTTAAGCTCTTAATACCTCAAGTAATGAACAATATTTATGCATGTGGCTGGATTCAAACATTGTCACGGGGTAGACGAGACAAATACTGCAAGTCAAGCATTTAAAAAATAAAGAGTGCAAATCCAAAACCTTTAGCTAAAGTGACTTGCCCAGCAACTGTGGTTCCCTTAGGCAGTGTTCTGTCACCCTAATCATGACATTATAAGTTTTTTTTCTCTTGTCCTTTCAGGGCTTTTTTTTTTCTCATTCCCTGTTGAAAGTCCAAGAAAGGAATCAAACATCAGTCTTTTACACTGCACATTGACTGCTTTCCAGAGAGCAGCTTGTCATTCTATGAGGCAGGGTGAAGAATGGCATGACACAGAGATATTTACTGAAAAAACAAAAGTTAAATTCCCCAAAGCCGTGCAACTTTTGCGTACAGGACAGCATCTTAAAATGTGACCTATATTAAAAAATATTTTAAAATTATGCATACCAAAGAAGATCACACACTAAACAAAAATTCCCCCTTCTGGACCACCTTTAACTCACAGCCTTAGGCTACCTTTCCTAGGTTAGTTCTTCATTTTATATATTCCTTAGATTTACGAGAGTTAAGTGCACAAAGATGTTTAAGTATAAGCATTAACATGAGAAATACATGCAATAATTTCTGTGTCTACATAAGTTTGTAAGACACGTTTAGTCAGTGGTAAGAAAACCATAACATGGACTTTTTGGAACTGTACCTAAACCTTTATGTTTCGTCCATTGTTTTCCTCCATACACAATGAACTGAGTGATGGTTTTCTTGAGTTTGGCACTTCAATACTAAGAGAATAAGCAAGAGGTCAAACAGATTTTAGAAGGGAGAGATGTAACTGCTTAATTGTATCTTGCTGAACACATATATATGCCAAAAAAGGAGATTATTGTCAGTGAAAGATAACTTTTATAAGAAAATGGTGTTTTATTACAGAAATTTCAAGCAAACTCTGTGGTATTTAAATGTAAATGGTAGTCACTCATTTTTCCCATCTTCTAGTTCCAAGATATGCTTGGGTTTTTTTAAACTGCCCCAGTTCTCCCTCTGCTGCAGAGAAAGGGGGTAGAAAATTTAGACTCAAAGTCAGCCAACTGCTTAGTGCTGATTTACATTGAATAAGTTACTGTTTACACCAACAGGATGCTATTAATTGAGTCTTCGCACACCGTTAATTTGTTACTGTATGTTTGTGATTACTGCAGAGTACCAGATTGGTCAGCATCTTTTATTTTTATGTACTGCAAAAAAAGAAGAAATAAGACATAGGTAGAGCTCATATGATCTGACTTCGGTTCCTCAGAGTCTGAAACTCAGTGTCAGTCTGTAGGACCTCTTTGTATAGAATATATTGGGTTTATTTTCACTGACTGGAAATGTCATGTATTTCCATGTAACAGTATTCCTCCTAACAGTAACAAAAACACTGTCTGTGCTAGGCTTGGTAGTAACTGAGACCATAAATTAGTTTACCATTAGGTATCCTGGGTGTTTTCTGAGTATTTGGATTAAATATGTTCTTTTTTTCAGAACACATGAATTAACATTTTCTTACTGAAGACTTTCTCTCCTTCAAAGATTTATCTCATTTTTAAGAGTTGCTACATATGGTCTTATTCAGTTCTCAACCACAGCTGTATTTTTGTGTAGAGGCTTTGAAATTTCTCATTGCAAGGCTCTTAATTTACTGGAAGCAAAATTAGTGGAGGGGTAATTTACTTCAGCTATTTTTAAAAAAGCCTGAGATACTATGAAAGTAAAGGTGTTTTCACAGACTGTAAACAAACTGCAGCTAAGTTAGACCTGCAGTTAGGTTTAATTTCTCTTTTAAGAGAGATTAAAAAAATATTTTAAATTGTAAAAGCCAAATCAGGGTGTACTGTGAGATGGATAATGAGTAGACATCTAATGACATTTCAAAAAGATATTAGGGAATGGTCATATATTTGGAAAGGACCAAGGAACCAGAATAAACTGACAGTAAATGACAGCGTATGCGTTTTGTCCAACTCAGGTTTAAACAGAACTTGTTCAGAGACCTGCAGAGATGCCTAAGCCAGACTAGTTTTGTTGCCTTCAGCTGTGTGTATGTGACCTTTTATATGACAGAGGGGAAAACTGTCAATCCACATGACTCTGTTGAGTCTGGAAAGTTCAATCCTCACTGACCATCTTGTCATTCTCTTTCTTTTTTGTGCTTGATTTGAGATTGCTAGCAACAGTTGCAATATCTGAGCATCAGATCACCAACAAAGCAGTCCTCAGATATTTGATGGAGTCTCTGATATCAGATGTGATAAGATCAAAAGTGTCAGAACTTTGGTTAACTGCAAGAAATGCTGAGAAAACTCGGGTAACCTATGAAGGCATTGGTGACTGTTCACTGAAAGTTTCCTAAGTCTGAACAGAAAGGCAATTTGTGGATTGAACTTGAAAATTATTTATGCTATGTATTAGATTGTAGCAAAACTCTGGGGATCTGTGTACATAGCTCTGTTAAAGTTGAACCAGGAAATCCTAGGCTTCCACTGTGCACCCTGCAGAAGCATCACTGTGACTCACTGGCAGAAACAGAAAGAATGACCATAAATTTCATGACTGATTACCTGTCTGGAGGCACATGAATAATGGTTGCTTGTCAGCCAGATCCATGGCTTTTTCACCTGATTGTGAGTTATTGTCTTCCCTCTGCGTTATTCCTAGTTTAAAGCTCTCCTCACCAGGCTGGCCAGCTGGTTGGCAGAGGTGTTTTTCTGCCATGCAGTTGGGTGAATGCTGTCTCTGCCTTTCAGGCCTTGATCCTCAGAGGTCATAAAATCAAATCCCTGTTGTTGACACCAAGTACACAGTTAGGTGTTGACCCAAGAGATCTCCCTGTACTATGAATATTCCTGAATGCTCTTGTACTTTCCTTTTGCTAATAGGAAACAACAATAACTGCTCTGAAATCAAGAACTGTGTCTCAAGAGACTTACTCAGCTCCTATGAGTTTTTAAAAAAGTAATTAAGGTCTTTTTAAAATTTTGTTTTCTTATTTCTGAGTTTTGAGAGTGTGTCTGGACCACATTCAGAAGTTTTCTTAAGCCTTGAAGACTAAATACTTCCAAGATACTTTGAACAATTCAATCTGTAGCACACAGCTTTTGTATCACTGATGTCTTGAGGGAGAAGACAAGGAATCCTCAGTCAAGAACTCTGTCAACCAGCTTTTGATTTGCAGCATACTACATTGCTATTCCATCAGTAGTGAACATAAGATTTGTATTTTCCCCAGATTCAGGGGTGCTGTGAGGTGAGTTTTTTCTTGCTGTGAGGGCTTTGATGGCTTTGCAGTGAAATAGTTGTCCAGACTGAGGACACTTTCATTGTTGTCAGGTATTCTGTAAGTTTCAAAGTCTTTATGCTGTGCAGTGATGAGGTGGAGTGATGTCATCCTTTCACTTCTTAGTTTGTGGCATTAATACTTCCTTTGTTTTAGAATTCTTCCTGATCTTTAAAACAGTAAAAAACTGTTTCTTTTACTTCTTCCAGTTTTAAAAAACAATTTATTGAGTAGGTTAAAGACCACCATTGGGATCTTCAGTTCCATCATGCTTGTGATAGCTAGACCCAGGTCTATTGAGGTCAGACTGTGAACTTTTGATCTAAAGTATCCATAAAGTACCCAGTATTTTTACAGGCGCAATACAGCTACATCTTGAATGGCAATCTTACCAAAAGATCAAGAATTGGAGGACAATAAACATAACCTGTCCAGAGGGTTTTTCCCCACCAAAAACAAATACTCATGTATGTCAACAGTATAGAGTAAGCTTGCGCTATTCTGCCTGATGCTAATAATAAGAGACATGCATTCCCTTTCTAAAAACACACTGAATCTTGCAAGGAACTTGTCTATTTGTGTTATGTTAAACATCTTACTTGAATTAAAAATAAAATATGTTTGCTTGTTTTAACTGAGAGAAGCAGGGTGTGGAGACTTAAATTAAAATTCATTTTAAATTATATCAATTTGCTCAGAAACAGGTGAAAATAAATCATGGTTTCCTGGTTTAGCCTTTTCTTTTGACATGAGCAGAAAAAAAAAGGGAAATTAAGTGGAAATAACTCTACTACCACAGAATAATAAATTTTTGTCTGAGATCTGAGATGGCCATCTGGTTTTGGATAACAGGGGACAAAGGAAGAAAATTTAAGAAGGAAGTAAGGATGAGAATATATTAAAAAAAAAGAAAAACATCAGTATAATACATGCCAACAACATGGAAAATGACAAGATCACTTGCCTGTATCTGAAATTGCTAAAATTTGAAGAAGATGCTTAATATTCTAAAAATACTCTGTCTTTTTATGAGAGAAAATGTTTTCCACGTAGATATGGATTTTCCTTGAAACTTACTGAAAAGTTAACTTTTCTACAAGAAAAAACATTTTCTCTATTTTTTTTTTACTATGTTACCTAAAAACAGTGTAATAAAATAGTTTGAGATAAAGTGTTAATGATTTTATAATTAAAAAGGCAGAATATGTCTATATGAGCCATTTAGAGCAACAATTTTAAATTTTATATTTGTTTTATGTAACTATAAAACCAAGTCAACGTGTTTCAGATTAGATATGTTTTGCTAGCAATGGGAGAATAGTTATTCTTCAAAATAAGTGTTTCTTTCTGTTTTCCCAAATCGGTCTATAAGCAAAAACACACATGATAGGTGCAGAATTGCTTCCTCCAAAATCCTAAGATTATTTCATATTTATGAAAAGGGCTGTGCAAGAAAAGTGGCTGTTGATAGAAAAATAGCACAAAATGCAATAAAAGATTTGAGGGAAACCATCTCCAGCATTTCAGATACTGACTAATTGCTGGAGGCTGAAAAACAGAAACTGTTGTATTTCAACAGATAAAGACAAAACAGAGATGACTAAAACAAAATATTCTTTTCTCATCTAATTTTTTTCATTTAAGATCATGTGACAGCCACAATTCATCTTGCGTAAAATAATTGGCAGCTGGTAACAGCCATGCTAGCAGATGGAACTTTGGTGTTATGTGTATTATTGTTTATGCATGAAAATTGGGAAGACTAGATGAAGGATTACCAGAATGTAAAGATTTTACCTGATTTGCAGCAGAAAAGGGATTATTCTCATCTCCAGTTCCCTTTCTTTTCTTTGTTTGCTCATGAAAAAGATGGAATTTGAGGTTTATGAGAGAGCAAGGGAAGGCTGCATGCTAAATGTCACAGAGATGACTTAAGAGAAGTAGCTCAGAGAGTTTTCTAGTGCCTTATCTTCACTCTAATTTTGATTTCCAGGTATTGGCATTATGCCTTGATAAAACATACAGCTGGCTGAATGTATTTTTTTTTTTTCTGGTGAAAAAAATTTTTAGCTGACCTGTGACGACACTAACTGCATTTTTTTTTTTAATCTTACATACTTTTCTATACCCCACAATGTGCTGTATATGTAGGCAATGCAAATTTTGTTCTTCTCTATACATACATATCCTTTCTGTTAAAACCATTTTTGCAATTTATCGATATTGGAGGTAAGGGCCACTTCAACCTCTCCTAAAGAGAACACTTGAGAAAGTGCTGCTGCCATTTTCCCTGCTCTGTGTCTCTCTTCTTGTCATGACCTGGGTGTTACTAATAACTTTTATCATATAAGAGGATGTTCTGTCTCTTTTGCTTTATGAATCCCTTTCTCATTCTCACTTAGGATGGATGTATCTGTTCCTCCCTCCATGGATCATAATCTCTCAGGGTCTTCGCTGTGGTAGCATAACAGAGGGGCTTGGATGAGGGTCTCAGCTGGCAGATATGTCAGTATGAGCTATTTGTGTTTCATTGAGAAAACCTGGAAGCTGGGACAAGCAGGAAGTAACTTTCAAGATCTGCCATCATCTGAAGAAGCATGTTTGTGCTGGGAAGGCCTATCTGATGTCACACACCTGTGACTGTCAAACACCGGAGAAGAGAGATTTCCCTTGCCATTCCCCAGGATAATCTGTTTTGATAACTTTTATTACCAAAGACATCCATTTTACCTTCCAAACAGTATAAAAACAAGAGAGACAAGCAATTAAGGTTATTTTAGTCCTCTGTAAGCAGAAATGTGTATTTTCCATGGCTTGTGCTGTGTGTTATTGTCTGACTTAAACAAAGAAGCACGTCTTGGAATTACAGGGCTGCATTGTTTTTTAGACCTACCTTATAGTCATTTATGCTTTTGTCCCTCAGACTTTTTCACAAATGAATTAAAAATTCATAACTGTTCCTGAGATCCCCGTTTCGTACAACTGCTTTGATTATAATTAGTGAGGAGAAGCTCCACACAGATAAGTACCAATCTTGTCTCAGTGGATTCCTGGTAGAAAAGAAAAGCTATGGCTTGACAGAGTAAGGGTTTATAAGATAAATCCTTGCCTAGATGATGCTGAGGAGACAGTGCAGCAAATGTAAGGGACAGGAAGCTGAAGCAGTTATGGCCAGTGTGAAGCTCAGTGGGGAAGTAGAGCATGAGGCTCCTGTTAGAAAGCCCAGGGAGACTGGAGTTATTGAGAGCTGTCAGGACAAGAAACTGGCTTCAGAAAGTACCTTTAGCAGGTTAAAAAGCAAAAGCATATTAAAATTTGTAAATGTTATGAAAGAAGAGGCATTCAGGTTTAGTCAGACCTGGGGTTGTAGATTCAGAGGCTGGACAGGTTTCCTCTGAGTATGAGGCTGTGTGATTAGCTGGTGGTTTCAACGACTCTGGGATTGGCAGGAATGCAAAATCTGAAGCAGAGTGAACAGCAGCCCCCCGGCACACAGTGTACAGAACTCTTTTGGTGATGAAACCAGGTAAATTTTTGAATTTTTCCTTTTATTGGATTCACATATATGTTTCCTTGACTCTGACTGGCAAGTTGGGTAGTGCAAGGGAAGTTGTGTTTCTGTGCTCCAGGCAGTACAGCGTGTAAAATACCAACATTAAATAGAATCCTGGAAACTCACTGGAAATTCAGCATAGTTTTTCTTTTAGTTCCTGCCTAGCATAGCCACAATCTGAAGATGCACAGTGCCTGACTGTACACAGGACCAACAACATGCTGCAGCAAAATGTGGGGCCAAATGAATAAGAAGCTCTGTGGCATGGCAAGAAAATGCTCTCATTAATTTTTCATCTAATACATACATTTTTTGAATAAATCAGCTCCTGCTGTCTTTGAAATCACCTCTATTCTCATTCAAATGGGGTAGTTCTTGATTTGTAGTAAGATAGCACACAATATGATAATGGTAGAAAAGCTGTCATGGGAAACAGATCAGTAAATGGCTTTTTCAGCTGACAAATGATGCTCCACTTGTGATTCATCTAAGAATATGTGTGTTTACTGGGTTAGTCTCAACATTTGCATGCTGTATGAACACACATAGCTGGGAAAGGGTTGAACCGTGACTTAGATCCCAGATTTTCAGTCTGCTCTAGGCACCCTTTTATTTATTGGCACTATATACTGGGCTTCCAAGTGATCTCCTTCAAGCATTGTCAATAAATGGGAAATGGGAATGGAGGGTGATACCTAGGCAGGAACAAATATACAGAGAATAGCATCTGTCACCTGCTGGAAGAGAAGCTGAAGCACAATAGTTCAAGTGATAGTGTGACTGCAAAGCTTTCTGAACTGCCACGTTTGGAACATGAATTTCTTTCTGGTTATTATGAGAAGAGGCTATAAGGGCTCATTGAAGTGTCTGAGTAGAAAGCAGGAGAAACCTTGAAGAATTTGTGCACTTTATCTGACTGGCAGAAGCTTGGTCTTTGCTTCAGATTTACCAACCTCATCCTGGTTTGGCCTTCTTTTTCATTTTTGCTAAAGACGCTGCAACCTTTGGGATCTTCTGACTGTATATATGCTGATACTAAGTGAAGTGAAAAAAAAAAGGAGTTTTTGGAGATTGGGTAGAGGCAGTATGTCAAAATGTGTGATCTGAATACTTTAATTCTCAGTGTTGTTGTGTATTAGAAATTTAAAGGGAAAAAAAGCCCCAGATATGTGTACTGAGTGACTTAAAGGGTTTGACTCTCATCTTGTGTTGGCCCAATCAAGATTTATTCAGATTGTGAAGTCAGATTTAGGATTATGGCAAAATGCCTAGTCACATAGAGTGTGAATTCTTTCTCTGAGAGATGCTCTGGAGTCTGCCATATGCCTACATTTGTATATGAAATTTTGGTTAAGGAGAATGAATTCAAGATGACTGTGGGCTTGAGAACAGGATCAGGTCCTACCTGGATAATGCATAGCACAGAGGAAGCAACACTTGACTGGCTTTAATTCCACAAGAAGACAGTTCTCTGTGAGCTGTCTGTTTTCAAGGACAGTCTAGTTTACTTTAAAAGTATTAAAGGAGGTAAAGAAATTATCTGCTGTATACTTCCTTTACCAGATTCTTCCTGACAATTTAATCCAAGTAGATCTAGCAGGTTCAAGGTAAGAATTATTCCATGTGCCAAGTGAAGGTGATGGAAGTTAATATGATTGACTACAGACAAGTACCCCCACAAAAAAATGGATGCTCCTTTTCACAATGTCTATGGACAGTCAGGGGTGCAAACACACTTCACATTTTTAGTATTTCTCTGGCTGTCAATAAGGTAAAGAAGATACTTGTTATTGAGGCATGCAGTTTCAGGCTCCTAAACAAAAATGTAAAGGGTCTTGACAACTCACTTTTGCTTCTAAGTTAGTTAATTCAGGATATAGACCCATATTTTGCTCAAAGGCCTAAAGGAAACTAAAAGTGACCAGTCCCTTTGCAGTAATAGCTTTTCACTATAAAATGCAGACAAGTATAACTCCCTATTAAAATTTAATGCTATGCTTTAGATAGATTTTTCCGCTTATGTTCTAATTGCACTCATTTGAAACTACCTTATAGTTGTGTAATACAATTAATGTGAATGTAAGGTCTAATGCTCTCTCTCAACACCATTAGACAGCTATACGTGCTTTTGCAGCAGGTATGAGATCAGCGCTGCCCCTTCAGGGATGCATGATGGAGCCTGTCCAGCTGTGCAGTACCGGGCCATTGGCAGACTGTGCCAAGTTGGGCAGCATTAGGGGAAAGGCAGCCTCCCCTTAACGACTTATTTCTCTTTCCATTCGCTCCTATTAAATCTACCCCTTTCATTGTCATAGGTTTTTAGTAACTCACAGCAGTACATTAACAGTGCGTTTCAGATTACTGGTGGAGGTTATCCCTGCTTTATAGAGGAAGACCAGAGCTTAAATGATTCTGTGAAGGTCACAGCATGTGTGATCAGGAAAAAAATGGTGGGTTTGTTTCTGTCTCAGCTTTCTCCCTTGCATTTAGGGAAAAGTTCATGTGAACTTTTTCCTTTCATAGTGCTATGATTGGGGAATACGCGTGTTACTCAGCTGCGTTGACCTGAAATCTTGATAAAGAGCTTGTTGCAGAAAATGCCTCTAAGGGTAAAAAACAGACTTGAAAGAGCACTTCAGCAGACAGTTCAGAAGTCAGCTGAACACCTGTGACTATCCCTTATAATCAGCACTTCAAAACATTTAGTTAGAGGAGATTATGCCTGTAGTTTGCACATAAGTCTTTCCCTCGCCAGCTGCAGAAAGAGGTATGACTTTTTTTGCCCCCATATAATCTCTGACCAAAAATAACTTGTTTTTCCTTCATCTTGCCTCTCTGTACTTGGATACTCTGGAAAGAGATATGATCACTGTTTAACTTTCTGTCAAAATTTTGCATGGATGGCAGGAGGAAGGTGGATCTAAGTGTCACCTCTGTTCTCTCTCCTTTTCCTCAGTGCTTCCTCAGTTACAAGCTGGGAGGCAATGAAGAAATTTTAACTTTACAGACTTCTGATTTTTTTGATGCAAGGTTGATTTTTGGTTGTGTATTTCTAAGGAATGTAATTTGGAAATTGTGAACATTTGTTTCTTCTAAATTCATTTATAACTAAATCAAACAGGATAAATAATTGACTTACAAAACTTTAATTGTAGAATGCCAAAATACATGCTATTAGCTCTTTGCTGTGGTGGAATAAAATTTGACTATAGCCTAAACAACTACTTTTCTTTTTTTTGAAGTCTATGTCACATGGCTGAAAAACATTTGCTACAGTTTCCAACCATTATAAGATAGCTGGTTTATATTCTTTTAAAGATATTATTATTGATTGTTATTTTCATTAAAAATTTAGCAGAAAAAGAGAAAAAAGAATTAAAACTTCATTTTTTCCCCGTAAAAGCCACTCATCATTTACAGAATCCCTAGAATGTCTAGAAGAAAATAAATGAATTAAGTATGATGATATTTATTTTAATGAAGATTATTTATTTAATTGATTTCAGTCCTTTTACCTTAGAAAATTGGCAACAAGACAGTTAATAAATGCTTTTATTGATCAATATACCTCAAGAAGACAGCAAGAGGCAGGAGCTTTACTTGCACATGTAAAATTATAGGATTTGGATTTAACAACTTAACAAATAAAATGAAGTATCTGGTCTGGGCTAACCTGAAACATTATCATGTTTTATAGAAGTCAACATGAAATTTTTGTTCCACTAGGAACAAGTATTTCCTTACAATGTTTGAAAAAGTTCCTGCTTTTACTCTTAAAAGCTTCAATTTTGAAAAAATAAAAGAAATGGTTGATTATGAAATGAAATGACCAGTTAGGAAATGAAAAGTCAAAATACCCTGAAAACCAATATAAGTAGTATGCTTTCACTTTATCCTTCCTTATTTTTATATTTTTAAAGAACTTTTTATTATTCTGCATTTCTTTCTTTATTCAATGGAACCTGATTTTACAAACAATTTTAGAAACTGTATTTTAGGTCACATTTGCTAGCTGCCAAAATTTATATTCTGCACGTAAATCTGCTCTTCCCTCTCCTTTGCTTTTCAGTCACGCGTGTTGTTACAGTACTACTTGTTTTCATGTGCTAGAAACCAGCGAGGTCAAAATGAACAAAGAGAAACTAGAAGGGATAGAGTGCTGACAGGGGGATGCTTGCCGCGGGACTCCTGCCTTGCATCCCATGGAATGGGAAAGATAACTGTTTCAAGCTAAGCTACCTCTGAGGGAAAAAGAGGACATTTAAAAAATCCAAAGGAGCAGATTTTTTTTCAGGAGAAGACAATTTGATTAAAGAAGCATCTGTGTCTACAAAATAATACATCTAGACAGTTCAGATCTCAGTAGTGAAGCTGCATTTTTTTCAGCTATAATACCAGGACACAGTAGCAGTTGAAAGAGCCACTGCAGCTTGAAGAAGTGTTCCAAGGAGTACTCTCAGCAGTGTTCTGGCCTGCAAAAGGCAAATATAGTCCACTTATGTGTGTGGTTTACTCAGAACAGTGCTCTCAGGCTGCTCTGTAGTGCTCTGTGGTTGGTGACGGCGCTCTTTGCAATTTATCTTAAATGGATGATGTTTACACTGATTTCAGTAAGAGTTTGTCTAGCTTTCATTCTCCTGGATCAAATGATTTTTCAAGAATTTGAAGTCGTTTCCACCAAAGTTCATTTCAACAGAATGATATTCAGGGTTCTGCACACACCCAAGCATACACTCATACCTATCCAGCCACTTTGCTGTGCTAATGATACATGACTCTAAAGCTGAATATTCTACTCCTATAACACTGCTCTATGCCAGTTTAATGGTGAAAGTTTTCTGACTAAATAAGTAAAATAAGTCACATAATATGTTGCCACTTTGAAATACCAAGAAAAGAGACAGAATAATTAACAACTTAATACTTTTTCTTTGATCATTTTCTTCCTCTGCAGAGAAAAGATGGAAACTTCAGCTTCTGGCCAGGTTCTTGCCTCTGTTCTACCAGTTTTACATTGTTTAAAAATGGAGTTATGTTCTAAATTCCATGAGGGATGCAAGCATTGCTTCAGGTCCTAACATGGTACCAGATAAAAAGGTGAGTAACTGGGAGCTGAGTACCATAAGGAGAAAAAAGTTTTAACAGCTTGGAGTTTATGATGCTTGCAATTTCCCACAGTTTTCCTTCTGTAGATACTGTCAGAAACAAAACTGAGAATTAAGGAAATGGTACTTTCAAAAAAAACCCCAACAAAATAACCCTATATGAAGCTACCACTTCAATTCCTAAGAAGCTATTATATGATTATTGCACTAACTTAAAGCATTGTCATATTAATACATTTTTTGCCTACATGGCCAGTCATTGCATATTTTGAATTTTAGTGTAAGAACCCTAAGAAGTTAACACCAAATTATGACTTGGGCTTCTTTTTCCTCTTTTATCCATTAATTTTTCTTCTGTGACTGTCTGCCTACATAACTTCCACACATGACTAGTGGTGAAAGAGGTCTTTTCCTTCACAGAGGCATCTGCTGATGAGCAGGAGTACTGTGTCATTCAGCCTGGGCAAACCAGATGAACAGCTATCTTCTTCCCAAGAATTGTGTCATCAGCTCTGTGGATTTGTTCTCTGCAGAGGAGCTGTGGCTGAGCGATATCTCCATGTAGAAAGAGTTCTGGAAGGCATGTTGTATACTTGTGTATAGGTGCCTCCATCAGAGAGATCTCAAGAAATCTTCATCATGTGGGTTTGACAACTTCTATGGCAAATGAACTTTTTGCTGTTTGGCAAGTAGGAGAAGATGATATTTAATTGAGGGAATCTAGCTGAATGTTATGCAAAGCTAATCTTATCTTTTTCCAGTTAGTTTCATTAGTATGTAGGTTAAAAGCTTGAGTATATGACTGACCATATAATAACCCATCAAGATCACTGCTTGAATTAGCACATGGGAAGGGATACTGCCCTTGGTTATTTAGTCCCCCTTTCAGTTACTGGGGTTTTTTTAATGTCACCCAACAGTATCTAGCTGCATCTTTTTCTATTAATAGATAAAATGCCATTCAAGTCACACACAGTCATGGAAGATTAGCAGAAATCAAAGCTATAAAACCCACAGAATATATTTAATCTCTGATTTGGTTGAGACACCCTTGGAAAAAAGTCTCAGAAAGAGATACTGACGATAATACCTACTGATGTGAGGCCTCTGACCTTTCATCAAACAATGGCACTAATGTGCATATGTGTGGTGCCATTCTGCTATGTCCATTAACACTTGTTAGGAAATTCAGTGACTAGTGATGCACACCTATCTGTACTCTTGCTTCTCTTTTTAGCTATTGTAAAGACTTTAAAGCTTGGCTGGTTTCATCTGTTCATCCTAAGCCACAACATTTTGCCATCTGTGCCGTGCAACGTACAGAGAACTTCCCTGATGTGGTATCCTGTTATGTGTCTCCACGATGTGTCCCTCAGTGACAGCCAACACATACAGTCCCACACCTACTATGTGCCTTATCTGCTCTGAAATCATATATCCAGAGTACTAAACAATTACATTCTCTCTAGACAAAGGTGACTTGATATATACTAAGCTGCAGATTGCAGTCTCTGACTTTATTGAGGTTTTTATTAAGATGTGACACCTAATGAAATGTTAGGGATTGGGCTTTAGTAGGCTTTTTTTTTCTGTTCAATTTTCCTTTTTTCTTATTTTGCATAATGAACATTAGTCTTCTAACTTAATTGGCTTTATTGATTTTTACATTATTTATTTAAAACATTTGTATGAGTAAATAAGTATTTTAAATCCTTTGCTTCTGAATAGGGGTTGTAACAAAGAAGCACACAATGAAAAATAGTACTTAATAAAAGGAAAACAACTCAAGCTCAACAAACTTATGTTTGTGGAAAATTAAAATCTGAGCAATGATTGCATATTTCAGCAAGGTGGGATATGATCAGCAGTCAAACTCAGAGAAGATTGAGTCACTTTTTTAAAGGCAGTCAAAATGGAATTCTTGTTTTTCTCTAGTCTGACACTTGCTTAAATGTGCTCCCTTAATTCCCACCAACGTAAATGCAAACATTAGTGCTTATTTTTTTACTGCTGGATGATGTCTACCCAACTCCCTTATCACACAGTTCTGAGATCCATGGGAACACACCTCTGGTTTTTTCTTTCCTGTGAACTCAGGAGTTGTCCCAGTGTTAACTCAGCAGTATCATATCCCAGAACGAATCTCTAGAACTAGTAGGAAGGAAATATTCCTGAATTATTCCTGCATAGGTTAAACTGTTTTTAAAACTGAGAGAACAACAAGGTTTTGTAAAATTCTTTTTTAATAGATGATTTAATATCATTTTAATTCACAGTAGACCATTTAAATTATTTTTATGTCTTTTTTTCCCCCTCTAAGCCATTATTTAAAACTCTAAAATGTTCTTCTGTTAGTAAAATTACATACTACATTAATCTGCCCTAAGAATGCTGAAGTTCATTATATTGCAATTATATAGTTTGGGTAATTAAATATTTTTAATTTCATACTGTGCATTCACGGCAGGTGGTTCAGGAAAACAAGAAATAGTACAGAGACTTCAGATAACTTCTTTCATTAACATGCAAAACCTTCTTGAAAAGGTGCCTTTCTGACTTCCCTCCTGGAATGCTAGCAGAAGGTTATCTTCATGGACAGAAGTACGCAGGCAGCAGACACAGAGCAGACAAAATTACTGCTCCTCACTGAAAAAGCTGTAAGCTGAACCCTAAGTAAGCTAGACAAGGGCTCTGTCAAATGTAGACAGTGGGGATCTGGCCAATGCCAGCCTTTAGAAATACAAGGAATGAGAAGAGAATGCTACAGGCACAAGTTCATAATGACAGAGTCTTCACTGCCCTGAATGTGTCTGCACACAAGCTGGCAGTTTTCATCTGAAGTGTGAATCCTCAAAACCCACAAAAGTGGGTTTGAGTATAAAATTATTTATATAAAGTAGCAGAGAAACTTCCAAATATAAAGATTGTATTATTATTCTTACTAAGCACAAAGAAATGTATTGGCAATCAAAAGCATATTTCTTGTGGTGTATTTTCTCACATTTCTTTTAGTAAACACTTTGATGGAAAGTATTAAGGAAAACCTAAGAACTTTTTTCAATATTTTCATTTTTATTCTGAAATTGATAGTAGGATTGTTTACACAAAACGCTTTTGCAAAAAAGTTCACCTCAAAAAGCACATACTTCTAAAGATGTGTAACATTTCCTATTAACAATGCCTGTGTGCACGTCTGTGTGCTGTTGATTGCTGTATGCTACTTTCCTCATCCTTAATGCAGTTCACTTAGCTTACTCCCAGCAACTGTTCCTCTAGCTCTGACCTTGCAGGCCACATCTGCTCTGCTCCTACTAATCTGTCAACAGGGAATTTGAAACACACCTGCTAAATTCTGGGGAAGTTCCAACCGTGTGTCCAGCAGCAGAAGTGTTTAGAAAAGTTTTTGTAAAATTTCAAAATAGTCTTTCAGTTAAGACAAAAGTCACAAATAAAATAATACTCAAATCAGATCCAGGTTAATTATTAGGATGCTTTTTGCTCATTTTCATAACTATGAGACACTTCTTTTTGGTATGATCTCACAGTTCACATTAGAAATCACTTTCCTGAAATAAATTCATTGAGATTAAAACTAAACCATATGAGGTCTTCTTTTAAACAATGCCAAAATGGTTTTTTTTTTCATTATTTCACTAATGTTTTATCCAGATTTTTTGAGCTTGAACCATATCTTTCACAACATATCAGGAATATAAAATTGTAATGCAAAGATCATAAATCATTTTGATAATTTCATCAAACCCCATTTGAAAACCAGTTAGGTTTCCTAACCATCCTATTTCTTTTACAAGGTGGTATGGAACCTCTTGCAAAAGTTATTAGACCATTTTCTGTTTCCAAACTGAAAAATTTATAACCACATATATCTGTCCGCTTCAGTCTGCAAAACTATTCCGAACAATAGTCTAAGAAAAAGTACCATTGTCTTTTCCTGGGAATCTAGGCTCAGATTCCATTTTTTAGAAAAATCTTGCCCTGAATATGAACCCATTCTCTCCGAATATAATGAAAGTACTTCCAGTGATTTTTCTGGAGGATTCACCTAGATATAAGATTTTCATTAACATTAGGAAACAGATTTAATTTCTTTTCTCTCAAACAGAAGTCAACCCACAGGAAGTATAAAATTCATTCCTTTATGTCAGTTAGCCATAACAGCAGGTTTCCATTCCTGATCAGAGTGATTAAACCAGATCATGTCCAGAGACCCTTTCCAACCTCAGCCCTTCTGTGATTATGTATAGAAATGGCGTCACAAAATTGCTGCTGAGTAATCTCGTGTCCAAATCTAAAACCTAGTGAGTAACTAACCAAGAATTAATTCAGATTAAACAGGTTTTTAGAGTCAGACTGTGATCTATACTTTCAAAAGTAATGCCGACCGAGTCCGGTCTGAAAGCTGAGACCGTTTCCTCTCCAGAGCAGTTTTATTTTGTTTTCTTTTACTTTCCCTTTTGACTTTATTTGTATTGACCAGTTTATCTGCATTTGAATTGACTGATTCAAAGTTCTCATTAATTTTGCCCAAAGAGGTTTTAGAGTATCTGTCCTGGGAAATATTCAGAACTTGACAAGATATGACCCTGAGGTATATGGTAAAACTTTGAAGTTGAAACTAACTTTGAGTATGCTTTGGCAAGGGAGTTGGACCCACAGGGATTCCTTTCAAATTGAGTTTCTCTAACTTTTTTTTTGCTATCAGTTTTATACTGAAAATTAGTATGACATTGGAAATAATGTGACATTATTAGGTACATCCCTCTCTCAACCACAATCACTGACAAAAAAGACTCAGATATTTGTCTCCTCAGCAAAACCAATCCTCTCACAATGCTATCAACTGAAAAAAGACACCTATGTGTCTAAATTAAGGCATCATACTATTCCTTACTGTTGTTCTACTCTTTATTTCATAACAGAAAAAAAAAAAGAATAATCAATGTAATTATTGATTGTAACTGATTATTATGGTGGGGCTCAAACTAATTTATTTTTAATGTCCCTTTCAAACCAAGCCATTTTATGATTCTGTGATTCTATGATTCTGTTCAGAGGTGTAGATATGGACTGTCATTGAGCAATTTCCACTTGTTAGGTATATCCATTTTATTTAAAGTGATTTTTAATTCAAATGAATGGAAAATGTTCTGTTTTGTGTTAAGGAATGTCAAGGACACCTGTCCAGTTAGTGGTCCAAGTTCTTTTCAAAAACTGTTTGGTTTCAAAGAGCAAATGACTGAATAATTAGAAACAGATTACATCTTTTTTTTCCTTTACAGGGACATATACACCGTGTTGGCTCAAAACGGTATGAAACAGACTTGGGATTTCTCAACTTCAGTTTAGCTGCATAAATCTTAGATTAGCCAGGAGTTATTGGAGTAAGTCTGCTTTCTGCTCTTTTCTTGTCTTTCTCTTATGTCCGAATAGTAATGAAGACAGCGGAATCCTCAGCTCATGCAACCAGCTGAGAATTCTCCTTCTGCATAAGAAATAGTAGGTGAACAAAGAAATTGGCTGGAAAGGCAGAAAAAACCTTCAAACTCCTTGATGGCTCCTTACTTATGAGAATGTTGTTTAAGTCATCCAATAAAGTAGAGTTTAATAATTAAATACATACATTTTTGCCATTCAGTCACCGAGGTGTGAAAAAATTTCCAGGCAGTCAGTTTATGTCCAGAAAGATGAACATTACAACAAAATATGCAATATGCACATAGAGTCACTTTTATGCTTGGTTCTTCACCACAAAATTTTGAGGAACGCTTCTGACTGAAATGTTAATTAAAATGCTTTTTAACCGAAAGACAACCCTGAATAAATTAGGGGATCCACTGATTCGAAAAATACAGTAAAAATTCATTTGTACGCTTGTGTGTGTCTGGGAGAGGAAGGGGTCAAACCAATTTGAAATGTGTAGAGCATGAAGTCTAAATTATGTAAGCTTCACAATGAATAAAAGCTACGTAGTCTGACTGCACACACCTGCTGCAAGCATTTGGGAAAGAGATAAAAATGATGCTTCACTTTTTTTCATGCAGACTTGTCGATGCTTTTAAAATTCCCCAAGTCTTTTGAGCTTTTTCAGAGTTAAAAAATGTAGTTTAGAGAAATGAATGAGGAGCTCTAATGCTCTGGAGAAGCAAAAAGGATCCTTTTCATATGAATTGCAGCTTATTATGTCAGCAGTTCCTGTATTTTTTTTACAAGTTTTAATCATTCTCTTATTTTTCTATCAGAAAAATAGTTTCATTGAGAGGAGGATGGTCAGATTTCTAGCAAATGTTATTTCCTTTTTACTTCTATTTCAGACACTCTCAGAATTTAACGATTTTATTTAATGAAATTGCCTTTCATGTGTAGTGTGCTGGCCGTTTTTCTGTCCCCACTCCCCACACAAAACTGTGGTGGTTCAAGTGTTTTTATTTACAAACACTCATACTGCAGGGCTGCCTGGACAAACAGACCCAGGAGGTCAGGATAAGAAAGGAAGGGTATAACATATTCTTTTGTTTCTCAGTCGGGATTCAGGGCCAAAATAAGTCTGACTCCTTCACCTGTTTACAATTAAAATACATGTCCGATTTCTAAATCCCTTTCTAAGAACCAAATCAATAATCAGTATTTTAAAAGTTTCATAATCAGGAGAAAGTAGGAATGTGCCTCTCCTTCTTTCCAAGGTCTCGTGAAGTGGGGGAAGAAACCATGGCGTGTCTTGTCTTTGTTGCAGACGTGTTTTCCAGTTCTGCAACCTAGCTCAACGTGACACTTCTTTTGGCTTCAATTTGCCCTGATTATGTGGTGTGTGAAAGCTTTACAATAATGTCCCCATTACGGATCGGTGCCATCCTAGCTGTGGTCCAGACTGGCTAGGACACGTGAACCCCTGGACGTGTGCTGTACAGTGGCCACACTCACCTGCCTGCCACTGTCAGAACACTGTCAGAAATGGCAGCTCTAAATGGAGTCCACAATAAGGTCAAAGGACTGTAGCCCAAATTTGTGTGCTACAGGAGCTTGCCAACATAACAGCAGGTTTTCCTTGTGCTTTTACTGGCTTTTCATCAGGAAGGACTCTGCATCTCCTGGAAAACATCTTGTACTCTGCAGGCACCACGATGGGTCCTTCAGCAGGCAAGAAACCTGCTCCTGGAGATAACGTTCCCAGGTGTTGATTACTTGGACATGAAATCATCCTGGAGAAACAGCAGATGTCATTGCCTAATGATAAATTGTCCACTGACAAGAGACCTTCAGACACTGTGAAGTAAACTTAGTAAGGAGTGATTTTGGTGTGAAATAGGTGAGATATCAAGAATTGAGCATTTCTTCTTTGAGGTAAAAGAAATGTGTGTCTTGCCTGCTGAAGATAGAAATTTGTTAGGCTGCCTTTGGTAGATAAATAAACATTCTCTAAGGATTTTCTAGCAGATGAGATAAAGGAACTGAAACATTTCCATAATATTTGACCTCTGCAAAATGTGACTCCTACAAATAACTCACAGATTCTTTCTGCTCTCTGTTAAAATACTATCTTATCTTTTTCGGTTATATTTAAACTTGGCATATACATTTATGTTTCTTAGACAGAACTGTATTTGCATTTGAAGGTGTATCAGGCATTATGTGTTTTTTTAAACCACTACTTTAATGAAAAAAATTCCCTGAGGGTGAGAGAGGAAGAAACTAGCAGAAATTATCATTTACACCAGAGGAACCAAAACTTAGAGGAAGTAAAAAATTCCTGTGGCCATTTCAAGAATTTCAGGCTTAGGAATTCTGCAGTCTCTGGTGGGTGACATGGTTTCAAATATGGCCATATACTTGGCCATATACTTAATACAAATGTAATAAACTTGATTATTAAATGATGCATTATTATTTCTTGTTAATATATTTAAGGTATTATTTAGGTAATGTTTCAGTTTTGTGTAAGTATACCTTTTTAGACTATGACCTAAGATATCTTCTCTGCAACACTGTTAAGAATTGGAAAACAGGTTTCCTGATGAAATCAAAGGTCCCTTTTGGTAGTCTGGAAGTGACTTTAGGTCCTGTCTGGCAGTGACCATTTGTGGATGCTTAGCAAAAAAAAGAACAAGAACAGGACAATCGATGCATTGGCACTTTCCCTCGTGTCATTCCAGCTTTCAGCAATCTACAATGTAGGGGCTTCTAAAGCCACCAGTGTAGAGACTTAATAATCTCTAGTGGACCTTTCTTCCATTAATTTGTTTTAAAAATTTCTTTTTGAGCCTACTTATAGTCTGACCTCAGCAACATGGTGTAGCAATGAGTTAATTAATTTAATTATAACTTGTATGGTAATTTCACTGTGTACCCTCAGTTCTTCCAAAATGAGAAACATCCTTTTTTAGTTCTGGGCTATTTTGGAGATGAGATAAGAAAAGCTGGAAGCACTGAGGCTGTAGGTAACCAACATTTCATCTGTGAGCTAACAATAGAAGGAATTATTCTCAATTCTTTTCTTAATATATTTTACATTTTATTTCCTTGGTGGATTGCCATTGTGAATTGAGCAGGTATTTTCAGTCCTCCTATAAAGACTTCATATTCTGTTACCTGCATAGTAATTGTCATTTTAAAATACATCATGGTGTACATGTAGTTCTTTTACTCCACGTATTTTTCTTTGCATACAAAAATTTGAAGTCTGCCAATTTTGCCATTTTTCTTTTTTTCTTTTCTCTATTTATATAGTACTTATGAGAACATTTTGCAACACTTCTCAAAACTTTGTTTACTCACTGTCCTGATTATTTTTGTGTTGCCTACAAACATTTTGGCCTTTGTAGTCAGTATCTTTTTCAAAAATATGATTTTTTTAATCACACCACAGGTCCTAACACAAATCTCTACAGGGCGCCCCTAGTATTCTCCTGCACTGAGAATGTCAGTCGTTCATTCTTCACCACACTGACATGGTCATCATGGTCACAAGATGGCTGATGTGATACAAATCTCATAACTACTTTTTAAGGTTTGTTTTGTTCAGTGGATAAATAATTTAAAAAATTATATATCCTTGCAGAATATATTTTAAATTATAGTATAAAATTCCAAGGAACGAATGACCAGAATTAATTTTTAATATATCCTGAATTAGTCTGTGTTGTGGAAGATAAAGATCAGATTTGAACAGTCATAAAGTAAATCTGAATTCAGTTTTAAAATATATCTGCTTTGTTTTGAAACTATGCCTGACAAGCATGAAATATATTTTATTGTTCACTTTAACTAGACAGAAATCATTACTTGAATCTATAGCGTGGAATTTTGTGCAGGAAGCTGAGTTATATTTTGAGATTAATGAGGGAGAAAAGACGGTTTTAGGCCCTAATGTCTGAGGTATATAAGATATTATGACATGCTTAATTTGGAGAATCACTTTTTTATTTATGTGTGTATGCATGCACATTTTATCTCTTTGAAAGGACAAATATTCCTTTCCCATATCCAACAGATGTTTATTATACCCGTTCTTGCAGCTTCAGACAAATGACACTCCATAATATTCCTACAGACCCTGCTCTGGGACTGATGTATCAATCCTTTTGAAACTCTGTTTTATAAATCCAACCTAACACTGATTTTGTGCAAGTAAGCCAATCCTATCTCTGAAAGACTTTAATGTAACTGATAAATATTGTCTTTATAAAACCCTTCCCAAAAAGAAAGATCTTTTTGTTACCATTTCAAGCTTTCTTAATTAAGAAATATTCCTTTCGTTATTCTCCTTAAATTAAATTTTCCAATATTCCATCCCTTTCTTAAAAAAAATACAGTTCAAGGCAGCTGAAGCTTTTCCATTTTTTTCCCCCACATAGATTATTTCACAGGTCTTACTCCTGTTTGCATTTGCAAAACTTCGTATCAGCAGAATACCAGTTTGACCATGAGCATGAATACCATACTCTGACCTGGGCTGTCAAATGCTCTCTTCACTCTGTTCTATCAACTGACAAAAATGAGAGGTGGCATAACACCACACAAAAGTAAAAATACTAATTTATCATCACAAACTGAGTGTAGATCAAGTGCTAATAATGGAAGAACTAAAAGAAACACACCAGCTGTGCTTTAAAAATTCTTCTCAGTCAGTTCCATACAGAGAAAGAAATCACAGAATTTAACTAACCTTTTCTGTACACCACATTAATACTATTTATGTTATGTAAGATATTTGTTTTCTTCCCACAGTTTGCAGCCAATTAGAAACAAAGTACATTCTTTTTTTTAATCTTTCTTGGCAACAGTAAACTTCTTTGTGTAACTTGATTTTGGGAGAGAAAACATCCCAGTGCTAAAGATTTTTTTTTTTAAATAAGTTTTTCGATTTGATTTCAGAAAATAATCTTGAATAAAACTACCTACTGAATGTGCTGAATCAGATGATTTTCTTGAATCCTTAATTTTATTTCTCGGTGCATATGTTCACTTGCTTTACATTTAAATTTCTTCTGCTTTTTCTTACATTGTTTTTAATAAGCTTAATTGTTGATACAAGTTGTTGTCTATTATTACAGTTTCTTTTAATGGCTTTGTTTGGCAAACAAACAAAAAAAATTGTTCATATATTCTAGACTGATAAAAGATATATGTGTACTGATGGGAAACATTCATAACAGTTATTGTAGGTCATGAACATAAGTTATGGTAGCAAGCAAGGCATTTTTATTATCTTAGCTAAACATTTTTGGATTATCATTAGTGCAGGGAGATTTATGACTTCCTGAACTGAAGTTTAGGATGTTTTTTAAAAGTCATTTCCACTCCTTTCTTCCTTCCTTCTTATCTTCTAAGTTTTAAATGTTTGAGATAACTTGCAATATATTAGGTTTTACAAAATGAATGAATTTCCTTATCTCAGTGAGAGTTGGAAATACACACTAACTATAATTATGAAATGTCATTCATTAATTAGCACAATGTTTGTGGATCCCATATTGCCACTCTGCGATCTGTATTTTTCTGTATTTTATGATGAAATCACACCCACAATGCTCAATCAGGTGGTTATTCCAATTTAGGAGGAAGAGGTGTATTGATTAAAAATATTCATGGGAGAATTGGAGATGCTTTAAACAGTGACACAGCCTCTCATTTTAGGAGATAAATGTGTGATTCAGTGCAGTAAAGAATCTCCCAAAGAAGACTGTACCATTGCCACTTTTCTGTTTCGCTTTTGTTAGCTGACACTGTAATTCATGTATTATCAAACCTAATTTTGAAAAATTATTTTAAAAATAAAACATGCAAGCATTCTCATTATCCTCTATTCTACCATCAGACAAACTGGTAGAGAAAATGTGTACCAGCAGAATTACAGAAATTATTAGGGATACATAATTTTTCAGTTCTATTTCAAATCCTAAGACTGATTACTATTTTCACCCAGGGCAGAATGACCACTGAAAAAATTACTTTGAAATATTATTATTTTGAAAATAAGTTTGAAAAATTATTTTGAAATATTTGAAATAAAAAGAAAGACGTCAGTCTATTTCTCTTTTCCATTTTGAAACTAATTTGATAAGAATGGCCAGAACACAAAATTGCCTTTCATGCATGCACACCCTTTCCACTTGTTCAGTCTGACCAGGACCAATGTTCTATGACACTTGGGAATGATCACGTACAAAAACAGTCAGTAGACAAAGAATCACTGCCAGTAACAATTTGTGTAAAATGATCCATTAGGTGTTACTGTGAAATGCTGATTTCTAAATTTAGCTTTTTTTGCTATTCATATTTTATCTGTCAACAGACTCTTGTTGTTACACATTTGTCCATTTCAAAGTATCCAAAATATCTGTTAATAACATTATCCTCAATTCTATTGCCTCTGAACCTGCTGGAGAAAAAAAATCAAAATCCTGGACTGATGTATAGGACGAGAGGACAGAGAGCAGAAGTTTTTCTGCAAGTCTGTCAAAATATACTTCTACCATATTCACAGACACTATGAATATACTGTTATAATCCAATTATTACTATTATTAAGGTTCTTTAGAAATTCCTCTGCCCAAATTAAGGTNATCACCACTCCGTGGATCGCAATGATGTTTTCTTGATCCTCCCCAGCAGGTGTTCTTGGTGGTGAAGATCCCCCCGAAAAGTGTAGAATCTGATGGGTATATACGCTCAGGCTGCGCAGGCATGTCCGGGCATGTCCCCCTGGGGAGGGGGCAGTCTCTTACAGCAGTCTCTGGGTTTGTTGCATCACGCGCAGTCCTGTGGGGCAAAGCCTCTCACGTGGATGTTCCGTGGGGCTGGGGGTTCCACAGCTGGGCCAGTGTAATCAGAGGATGGGTGTTTATTGCCTCTCACAGAGGTTACACCTTGCACCCAAAACCTCCTCCTCCCGCCTTGGTTGGGGGCAGTCTGGGTAAACCTGGCTTCTGTGAGCTGTGCTCTCTCCCCCCACCCCAAATTCAGCTGGAGGCTTTGGTCTATTGTGGATGCATACCTTTCCTTAGCCTGAGGTGATTGAACAATGGGTTTCCTCTAATCTAATCAGCAGTTCGACTTATGGTTCAAAGTTCTTCAGGGAGGTTTCTGTGGTTGTAGCTTCTTTAAAACTTTATATCAGTGTTTGAGGCATAAACTATTTTCAGTCTCTGACATATACCTACACCTGCCCTTGTCTTAACTGCCTTGCTCTCAGCAAGCACTGAGGTCTGGCCAAAGAAGTTCAATATAGCAGCCACTCTATGTCCTCCCATCTAGTCCTTTAAAGCTCATAATTTAAAGTAGTTCATCATAACTATGATCTAGGCTTGTATCATGTACTTTAAAGATGTTCAGTTGTACTGTTTTCCTTACATGTTTGTAAGGAAATGTTTGGGTTAAAAAGAGTTATAAAAATGTTTTTTTCTTCAGAGAAGATAATGGTGGCTCTGCATCTGTAAAGCATCTATAAGCACAAGTGTAATCATTAATCTTTCGTGTGCATGCACATGATATAGCTGAACGTGATGTGAATTCTCTCCTGCATTCTGAAGGGCTTTTCTCTTTTCCTGACTGTATTAATAGACTTCATAGACCTATGGCAATGTTGAATTGATGTTTTATGTATTCTGGTATAATTCCTGGTATCACACACATACACATGTCTATCCATAATTATGCGCCCAGATTTGGCAGCCTGGCCATGAAGTTCATCACAAGAAATCCCACTATCACTTTCCTTATCAAGAATGCAGCAGTTCTGCCATTACTGTGAGCTGCCCAAGTGCAAGGGAGAAAAGTCAAATTTGCCTGACAGGCCCACTTTGTACATGACAGTGTATCATTCTGAACAGTGTAGATCAGCCTCTACTGAGGACTGTACTTCTTGCCCCCGACACTTATGCCCCAGTTCTTGTCCCCGAGCTATCTAGCCATTGCAACCAAGAAGGCACGTTAAGCTGTCCTGTTAGATTCAGCATAAAGCTGAATTCATCAAATTATGCAGGTTTTCCCATACATGAACCTCTACAACACCGTTGAATACAACTTGTAAAAGGAAAGGTGTGAAACATTGGACACATTCTACACACTTCACACTGTCACTGAGACTTCTGGTATGTATGGGAAATGCCTTTAAAATAAGTTACTGTCTGCAACTGCTTGTCTTCCTTGTCACGGCTGGGTGTCTCACTTTCTGGGCTAGAGAAAGCTGAAAGAAACGTAGGGCAAAGAGATATAAAAAGTATTTGTTGCAGAAAAAAAGAGTACATTTTATTCCAGCTCTATCAAAAGTTTCTGGAAATCAAAGGAAAAATCTATTGCCTTGAGCTGAGTATACATCAGTGGGTTTTATGACCTCTGTGTTATTTCCTGCCCAGTTGTGTCTAATTAATGACAAAAGAAAGTGTTTTATGGTTATGATGATGCAAAGGTTCTCCGGTTTGCTCAGACTAGTAATAAAGCTGTGTATGCTGAGAATGGAGAAAATGGATCAAATGACAGATGACCTCATTCAACATTACCTGAATTTGAACGATTTTGAATTAAACATTGGCAGTTAATGTATTTTGGAAAAGGAATATCCATTGTGCACAACCTGCAGTATTTACTGTTATTGGATCTGATCCTGACTAATGCCAGAGCAGTAAAAGGTACTCTGAGATGATATTAAATGAGGCAACTGAGAAATTTTGTAGAGTTGGGGTGCCATGGAGTAGGTTAGGGGGGAACAGAAACAGAAAATATGGCTGGGGAATGAAAAGTACTGCTAGACTGCACTGACAAGTTCTGCTTCAGACACCTCAGAGGCTGAGGTAATTAGCTCTTGCAGTGTGTAACAGTCATGAGGGGACTAAAATTTGTGACTGAAACTTAAGGTCTGTGTCCAAAAACTTTTCTTACAATGTTCTTGGAGGTAACTTTAAAGCACAATCAGCCTCCCTAGAGTACCTGCTCTAGGAAACTCAGGACTGACGCTTTCTTTTTTCTTGCTCAGCTCAGCTTCAGCTGCCTCCAGGGTGTACCATTACATGGACTGAACAACATTATCCTCACTGGTTGAGTCTGCACCAGACATCCCTGAAGACCACAAGGCAGATCTCACACCACTGCTCTGGCACCGCTTCCCAGCACATCTGTGCTACCAGATGAGGTGTGCTCCTTTGTTGATCAGGGACAAAATTACACGGATTGCAGTACAGCAATTTTTATTTCAGATGACCTGAGAAATCGTGGAAATCCTGGGCCACATGGATCTGAGGACAGAGTCCTAACTCCAATCTTCTGAAAGTGAGATGGCTCTGCATTTTTTCCATTTGCCCTGGTTGAAAACTTTGCTATAACTCATTAAATGAGTATGTTTAAATATATTTGAGAGATACTATTTCAGCTAGATACTATTTTATTATTTGGTCTGCTTAAGATCAGAAAAAATTTTTTATTCTGTAAGAGTCTCACGCAAAAAAGAATACCACAGTATACTGAAATTTCCAGTGACTAGAAACTAAGATAAGATAATGGCATTCCTCTTTCAAAATAAATATGAAGAACATCTTTATTTACCCATCAGGTGAATCAAGGGATTTGATCACATTACTCATCTTCCCAAGAAATGGCATGAGGATATGACAAATCATAAGACATGACATCCGATAGCCTGTGAGGGAATACACCAGAAAAACAGTCTCTGTATGTTGGATTTCAGCTGAGATTGTGCTGTTTTAAAGTTAGCACAAGTACCACAATTTTAGTTATTGGTTCTTCACTTACAACACTGGAGCCTGATGCAAAATTAAAACCTTCATCATCCTCCATTATACAGCCATATATAATTCATAAAAATTCGCTTATCACAGAAAAAAGCTCAGTGTTTAAGTGTATGGCAAATTATCATATGTGTTTACAGCATGCCAGCCAGTAATGAAGTAAGCTTGCTTCATATGTTAGCACTCAGAAAAGAAAAGCAGTCAGATCAGAAGTTCATTACCTGAGCCACTTCAGAGACTCATAGTCAGTGTTTGACAGAAGTGTTTGACAGGATTTAAAAATTAACTCAGTGGGAACAGCGGAAACAAGGGCTAGAAGGAGAGAAATTAAGGTGTGAAGAACTGTTTACAATATTGACTAATTAGAGTGCAGACTGATTCCATATTCCTCTTTATTAACTATATAAATAAAGATATTTGGAGTGTTTGCAATTTTAGATGGCAGCTTGCTGCTTTGAGTGTTCTGTGGTACCTAGCATGTCATATTACTGCTGTGACTTTACATTGTTACAGCAATATTGCCAGTGCCAGATCCAGCCATTTCAAAATAAAAGAATAAAAACAACCTTGTTCCCTGATATTCTTAAATTGATTAAAACATTGTTACACTATAAAGTAAACACAAGAGTCCATTTTACCTGCTTTACAAACCATATTTACAAGCTTTTCTCCAAATCTGTGAGCTTTTACTCCTCCCTGAATATTAATTAGCAATCTAAAAGCAACAGCTGAATAGCTTTTCTAAGGATAAGCACCACTGATATCACTGAGAGAGCTGAGCCTTAAGGCGTGCCCTGCCTTATATTAAGCACAACTGTCAATGTACTAATGACCAAAATATTTTTTTTTTAATAAGCATTATCCAGTATGTTGGCTTGTTTAGAATGATCTTAGGAGATATTATCCATGAGATCAGTGATGTCTTGGGGTAGGATTGGACACCCGTATTCCTGTGGTCCTTTCTGAACTTCACAGAACAGGGAAATCTGGCATCAGGCACACCTCATCACTCCCATGGAATGGCAGCCACTGGGATGAAAAGCACTGTCTTGCGCCCGGCCATTTGGTAAATTTATTTGAAGAGGGTCAGCAGAACACCAGGTTCCAACTAAGCCTCCCAAACAGCCGTCTAGGCTGGAAGGCTGCTTTGGGTTATGGAGATCTCCAGAACTGCCCGTCCTGAATTAAAATCTTTTCCATCAGTGTACTGCAAGCATCTCGATAGACTAAAGGACTAATTTACCAGGATTTCTCTGTGTCAGACCCATATGTCTCAGCTACTTCACAGAACAAACAGAGGTTCCAGATGTTCACTAAGGGCCCGCTACCCACCATGCACATGCAGCAATACCATGCCCAAACTGGGGGCTCAGTAAGTGCTCAAGCCCTCCTGGGGAAGAAAATGTGAGCTATTGCGCTGAGCCCAGCAGCCTGGAGGGCTCAGGCCAGCCTGACCATACTGTGGTGTACTGCAGGCAGCAATGCCAATCTCAGCTTTTCCTAAGCACCAGTAGGATGCTTGGAAAACCCAGCTATGACCTGGAAGCACCACGAATGCAGGACACACAGATAGAAAGTCCACAAACACTCTAAGGTCCTTATTGCTGCTATTTCACTACCAATGGAGAGACAAGCTAAGTTTTCATCTTGTAGCTCATCCTTGTTTATTTGTGACAAAGTTAATTTCTGCCTCTCTGCTCTTAGAGATGGAATTCTATCAATTTCAAGGCGGATTTCTCATTGAGCCAAGAGCCGGCTTCCGAGCATTCATGGCTGCTTGCCAGCCTTTTAACTCCAGCCTGTGATCATGAAAGGTTTGAAACAGGCATTTAGATCCCAGCTGAGGGTGGGACTGCAGATGAGGCTTATTAAACAGAGATTCATTGCTAGCTATAATCGTGCCAAACACTGATTAGATAGTTCATGTATTTTTGCCGTATCAGACTATACCTCAGTTACATCAGAAGAAACAAAGGGCAGAAACTTCAGCTTCAGTACCTGTAGCCTCATGGCCTGAGTACATATTGAGATGTTATCCATCCACAGCTTCTACTGTCGGCAGAAAGACTTAGAGTGCTTGTTAACTTTAAATATCAGACTAAAATTATAAAGGTGCTTTATAAAGGATTTATATCACTGCCATTCCTATTGGATGACATATTAGCATTTTCAAAGGGGGGATGAGAAATATTCCGTTTTCTACTACACATAAACTACTTTAGTTAATAATTGAAGTTGCTGCAAAGAAGAAGAAAGCCTCCTAAGCTAACATCACTCGATTTATGATGCAGTGTTAGCCATTTGTTCATGGCAAAGATTAGAGTACAAATTTGACTGAACAATGCATTGTTTAAAACATTAATCTTGAAGTGTATGGCAGAACTTTGCTCTCCTTTGCTGGATAATACACTTATCACCAGACAATTGCAACTGAAATTTGCAAGGATGTGCAGCTCACTTGACATTTGACGGTCCTTTGTTTGAAGCCACATCTGTGGTCCCAAGAAACAAATCACTACATCAGACAAGTCCAAAGTTCCCATGTATAGCTTCCTCCACAGGCAGTTTTCTTGTTAAATATTCAACACAGAGAGTTCACGTTTTATCACAATATGAGCATGAACAATTATATTTACAGGAAGGAAGCTGCAGTGACAGCTTTTCACTTATGATTTTTTTTGCCTTGCTGGTACCCATACCTCTGTCTCCAATGGAGGCAGCACCAGATATTTTCCTTTTCCAGTCCTTGAAGCCACTATTATGCTGTCCATTTAAGGATTTCAGTGATTTTCTGTATGAGAGGTGTTATGAGAACAACTGAATTCCTGCACTATGAGATCTTTTGTTCTGTTGCAAAATGGTTTAGGGTCCATTTGCAGGCTAAAATAATCTAGATTTTAGTGAGTCTGAGTGTTAGCTAACATAGCTAATGCTGTGACATAGATGGTGGATTGCTACAAAGTACCTATGATGATAATCTTGCTCCTCATCTTTCTAGCCATGAGAGCAGGAAAAATGTTCCTTTCATATCCACATCTGAGAGTGGAAGTCTCATCATTTTTTTCCTCTTTTGGTCTTTGAAGTTGTATTGGTTGTCTGACTTTAAGTCTTTCAGATGCCACAGAGGATGCAGAAACATACTTTGTTGGAGAGAGTTATAAATATCACAGCAACTTCATACAAAGATAATGACATGTTTTAGGAGGACCTGTGAAATCTTTTGAACAGTTGCACCACCATTAGAATGAAAATAAAGAGCAGAAGGTGGTTGTTTTATTAATAATACTGCTTTGTATGTTATCTTTGTAAAAATAATGGCATGTATAAGATACATTCCCATCCCCAGCAGGACATTAGGCAATTGTTCTCCTGCAGTGAGTTGACTTTAATAATCTCAAATACTCTCTAGCTATACACTTACTGATTTTTTATCATAGTCAAGAACACTGCTTGTGTTGATTGATTTAATTCTTCCTTTAGTGATGGCAAGATATCATATGGGTATAATCTATTGGTTTAGACCTGGCACGTTAACCTTAGCACTTTGTGTGCCCGTGTCTCTAAAGCAAAGGTATTATTCCTCTGACCACAGGCAACAATCTGTGACTGAACTTCAGAGTAACTTTCAGCACGAATAGGAAACAAGTATGGACCCTAATCTTTCAGTTTCCTTTATCTATTCTTGCAGAATCACAGCTCCAGTGAAGGACACCCACCATCCCCACTCTTGCTTAGGTCCTCCCTTATGCTCTTTCCATGGGAGAATAGATGTAACTAAACTGAAATATTCCCGAAGAGCTAGATTTTGACACTTGTTTGGTACTTTTTTTCACTGGAAGTCTTACAGATGTCAATAGAGAAATTTAAATAATATGTTGCTTAACATGAACAAAAATAATAGTGCTGGGCTCATAAAGAACGTGCTTTAGGTATCTCATTATTGTCAAAAGGACATAATCTGAAGTATATAAATGGCCACTTATAGGTTGGGTGCGTGGAGAGGGGTATGGTGCAGACGGCACAATTGGATACCACCAGTCATTATATGTGTGAACTGCTTCTTTGGCAATCATTCGTTTGAAACTTGTTATGGACTGTCTTTTTAAAATTTTGGACATAAAAGACTGCACAAATGGAAAACAGTCAATAACTTTCAGATACTTCAATTAGGAATGATCAAAATGGCCTGGCTGTGCAGGGCTGGCCATGTGGACAAATCATGCAAACACAAAGCAAACAGCTTAATGTAGCTGCAGATGTGTTTGGAAGGATGAGGAAAATGCAGACTACACTAAATAGCAGCCTTGAGAAAGGTGAGAAAAATGTCCTGAATAATGTTCTTATTGGGATTATAGCTTTTAGAGGTTATGTTGAGCACTAAATTTGTAAAATCAGACCTAGCACAGGTTAGCTCTCTTGTATTTTTACAATCCTGGCATAATGAGAAAGTGAAAACATTAACAGGGATGATAAATCAATTATCACTGGTAGGTATGACAATATGCAGTCCTAAATATGTTTAGTGCTGTCATAAAAGCTTAGTTCAGTTGCAGTTCTTATTAGATTGGGAGGTTTTTATCAAAATCCTGCCTGCTAACTGCTAGAAGATGCTGGATTCTGTGGTGTGTTTTTCATACAGGCTGAGGCAGGTCTAGATAATTCCCAAAAGCATCAGGTGACCAAGAGCTCCACCAAGGCAGAAAGAAATGCCTCTACCAGCACCCACACAAACACAAACTGCACCTACAACTGCCACGGACACAGTGGCTCCCTCCCGTCCCTCTTGTGTAGCTGCACTCTCCCAGAGGCACTGGCACCCAGCTCTGTGTGTTCCTCTGACACACTGCCACTTCAGCATCCCTTCCTGCACCCCCACACACCCACAAAATACACACAGTGAAAAAGAGGGTTTAGTGAGAACATCAAGCAGGGTCCTCCCTCAGTCAGGCAAATGTGCTGACTCACATACACTTGACTGGCCACTTTCATAGCTTTTCCCCTCTCTTTTACTTCTCTTGCACTTCCCTGATTCACATTGATCCCTCCCTTTCACTGCCTTTGGTCCCTTTCCTAAACATCTCATTGCAAATTCCCACAATATCCTTAAAATGTCTCGAAGTAAATTTTATGTAATCCCAAAATTCTCTTCCATCTGCATAACACAAGAAGCCCTACAAGTCTTTATGAAACCCCTTTGCACAGCCACCTGGAAAGAATTTCTTTGGTTGTCTTATTCTACCCGAGACTGATGGGACAAGGGGCAAAGATCAGATGATGTACCAGATCATCTTTCTCCTGCAGACTATTGCTGATTTTCTCCCACTTCTCTGAATTAAGTATTTTATACTCCGGAGACAACCTCTGCTCTTTTGTCATATATGCTCAATATATTAAGTTGTTTACTCACCGTTAATTTAGTCAGAGCTAACTCTGCCATCTGTATTTTATACATCTGCTTGGTAATTTTAATGTCAGCGCCTACCTGCACTTACTACAAAATTATTTTCACTTAGAGTCTTAGCAAACAAAGTAAAGTACATGTGAATTTTTATCTTTTATTGTTGAACATTTCAGGAAATTAAGATATTAACATAAAAAATTGTTAAAAAATAATGGGAATAGTTTTGTTTAAAAAACTAGTATTTAAACTCTTGAAAATAAATCAAGTAGCTTTTAACTTAGGAATTTAAAACAACAGGAAATTGAAGGGTTTTTTCCTTAGTCCTCATTTTAAACCACTAAGATGAGATGACAAGTTCACTTATTTTAATACACTTCATTTGTTTGATAGAGTAGATCAATACACATACAAAAGAGTAGCCTGGACTGGAGTCCTACTAACACGAAATTATTAGGCTTGCATTCTTCTGAAGACTAGCTGGAAAATGAAATAGCCGGGATATGGTAGGCAGCAGAATAAGACTGTCAAGAGAGTAAAGTAATCAGAAATATAACAAGGTGAGAGTAATGCCTTCTGCCAGCTGCCCCTGTCCCGTGTGTTTGGCCAGGCCCTGGGCACAGGCTGGGGACATGGCCAAACACATAAGCCTGTGCTGGTACCCGCCAGTTCATACTCATCAGCTGTGTACCTGAGCTGGCACACAGTGACCAGGAGCTGAGAGCCAGTGGGCTATTGGCCACCACCTCTTAACCAAAAGCAGCAGGCACCTGCCTGAGTCCTCCTTCCTTAAGTTCACCTGCACAAAGCCAAAGGGCTTGGTTCCCTCCAAACTAGGGACAGAGGTGAAATCACACAGCCCAGAAACTGTTTAATTTGCTTAACACTTCCCCTCTCAGCTCAGTTTCTGTGAGTTTCTTTCTTCCATCACTACAGTTAAGTACTGAAGGGCACACAGGCTTGCCCAGGAAGCTGCTTCATCTCTGAGCCACAGCCCTTGATGCAGATTTCAAGTCCTGAATTGAGGAAATGGGTCCCAGGTTTAGGAATCTGCCGTGTACTCAGCAAGTCCCACGTGAAGATGATTTAAAAAGTTTTTCCTTGTTACAGTTTCCTGGGGGACACCTGCTTGACAGTTTGGCAGCTGGAAATGTAAACATAGTCTTGGTTACATTGATAAAAGTAGTGAATAGAAATAAAAATAAAATCTCTGTGGAAAAAATGTATACCATACATCCATCTACAACTGTAATTTTGAAGACTGTTTACCTATTATATATGTACAGTCTTTCTTTTAGTATTTTCAAACTCACTGGAAAAACTAGGAAGGAAAAATATATATCCCAGAGTAAAAAATGCATCCATCTCGTATGTTCCAATACTACATAAGGAGCATGTGAAATTGAAGTGATTATTTGAGCTCTGGAAATATAAAGTAGTTAGTTAGGTTCATTCATGTGTGAATTTAGCGAAGTTTTGAATTCATATAAACCTTTGGAAAACTCATAAATCATTTGAAGTCACATTTTGATCAGAGTCAACTTTACAGTGTTATTCCTGAACTCATAAACATAAGAAACATAAACCTAATTTATATACTTATAAATGTATAGTATTATATAGTATTATAGTATAGTATATTATAGTATAGTATTATATAGTATTATGTAGTATTATATATTATATATATAATATATAGTATTATATAGTATATAATATAGTATATATAGTATAGTATTATATAGTATTATAAATATGTATATATAAATATATAGCATAAATGTAAATTGTACACAGAACATTTTGAAAGCTGGTGCAACACAATCTAGCAACACTATCTAGCTCTCTGTAGCAAAAACTGTGTTATATAGAAATTGAAAGCATATGAAATTTTTGTTTGCTGTAACGATCATTATTTCACAATTGGTAATGAATACTGTGAATGGAAAGTTCTAATTAACTGCTGTCAAGGTGAACATTTATCCTGTTAAAATTTCTATGTCTAGTCAGTTATTCAGTGAGGGTAAATTTTGTAATGTAACTGGAAAGATATTAAGTATCCTGAACTTCCATTGAAGAATATAAACATTTTTCAGGGTTGGCTTTTCCATTTTTGACAGACATTGTGCATTAAAAGGAAACAGCATATTTTAGAGGAAAAGGAAATATATCAGAGAAAGAAAACCATCTTATAAGCCAGTAATATAGTAATATTTGATTTATAGATGAAAAACCGCATTTTGCAATGAAAATACTTTTTAAAAAATCCTCTTAGAAAACGATATGTGAATTTTATGGTGCATGGAAATGGCATCAGCCATGCAACATGTACCTGGTTTGTCATCATCAGGTGACCACAAATACCTGATTTCCTGTGGTCACCAATTGCTTTATTTTATCACCCAGCACGGCTGTGAAAGGAAGGTGTGAGACTGAAGAGAAGCAAATCTTCCTGGATCTAAAGCATGTTCACCTATAAATTTTCTGGAATCTTTAATACCTTTATCTGCTCCATCATCTGGAAATGAAAAAAAAACCAAAACAAAACAAACAGAAAAAGCCTTTTTTCCCCTTCTAGTGCATTTTAAGTAATGAATATCTTCTGATCACAAAGCATTTGAATATGTAAGATCCCTAAATATTAAATGAGAAAAGTTTATGAATTTATGTTGACCAGAACAGAACTGAATTCGGTAGTCAAATAAACTATGTTTATTAGAAAACTTTCTGCAATACAGTTGAGAAATGCTGTTGGCCATCTACCAGTGTTACTATTTTACCTTAGTGTACAAGTTACTAACACATAGCACAAAAGGCACATATTTCTTTTCAAGGAAACTGATACTTGTTTTATTCAGAATAGTTTTCAGATTTAAGTGAATATTTTTTTTTAAATCTCGATCAGCGTTTTCTTGTGTTTACCATGTACACTATAATATCTTGGTTTTATCTTGTCTGTTAAAAGTAGGTCCTTATTAGTTAGGCTTTTACAATTTTGCTGAAGCTTGTGCTATATGATTCTGACTGGAGAGTAACACAATTTTCCTCAACATCATGCCAAGTGTGATATTGAACAGCCACAAGAGAATATTTATAGTTCAACAGACATAGAACTATAGAACATAGTCTGTGTTCTATAGAACATATAGACTATAGAACATATAGACTATAGTCTATGGAACAAATTGGCTGGGGTTGTTTAAGCCTGTAGCTTCATGGACACGCCAATAAACAGCAGGTGATGTTTTGCTGTGTTCCGTACAATTTTAATCATTTAAGACAAGTAGTTAATTAATGAGTCACAAGTTCAGCCAGGTTTGACACTGTGGAAAAGGACTAATAATTGTGCCATATAATGAATAAACCAAACACTAAGAGGCAGACAAAATAACTCCCATGGTAAAATTACGTAAGGCAATGTAAAAGTATGCAAGAGAACTCAGAGTCAGGCCTTTAATATTTTAAGGTAAAGTAATACAAGAATGAAAAATATCTAAGAATGCTGCTGAAGAGGTCTCTGGAGCAGGACAGACTGTATTTTACTGCCCTTACTTTTCTAGTAGGGTCTAGGGAAACAACATGGGGAAAATTATGTCTAACAGTAAAAACAGAGACTAAAAAAAGGCTCTGGGAAACATGACTTCTATTGCTGCAAACAACTTTTAAATTTTTTAGCCTGTAAGTTCTGGTCCTTACTCAAGGACAACTTAACAGATGTCTATGATCTTTCCAAAAAGGGGAAAAGATTTGAATACTAGATTTGAATAGTAAAGTAACTACAGGAGGCAGAGGCCATGCACCTGCGCAATTCCTGCCTGAATAAAGAAAAGAAGGAGAAAGCAAAAGAAGTACATATGGATAACTGTGCCCAAGAGGGGCCAGGAGACCTGCAGAGACAGCTAAAAGGAAAGAGCATGTGGACCTTACGGTTGCTGGGGGGCCGACAGTGCAGAAGAAGCCGCATCCAGTCTCACAAGGGCAGTAACAATTGTGGCAGTTGGAAGCCGTGGAAGTGTGGAGCTCCCCAGAGAGCAGCAGCAAGGAGAGCAAATAATGAGTCCTTGTGCTTCTGCCCAGCCTGCTTCCTTTTGGCATTACTTGAGACAGACTTAGTTGGTATGTCTCAAGCAGAAAAACTGAAAAATTCCATCTGATTCATCATGGAATGTGCAGTCCCCTGCTGTGTTTGTGAGTCTGTTAAAAACAGCTTTATCACAATCAGCTTGATAAATAAGGTATATTTGAAAATTTAGAAAAACTGCAAAAACATGGTTTTCCAATCCTTGAAGGACCTCCTTGTCTTACATGGGCAACAAAGAACCTTTGGTGCTTCTTACAGGGGAACAAGTTTAAGCTGGAAAAAAAGGTGAATTGTTGCCTATATCAGCATCCTTAATGTGCATGTAATGTAGTTTATATCAAGTCCTTTTCTTTGACACCAGTGGGATGCTTTGATGAAAATACTTGCTATTTATGTTTGATACAGGTTAAGAGTTAAATAAGTGTTGTGGGATGACCTCAATTGGACTTAGACTCCATGGAGATTTCACAGGTAATTGATGTGAAAGCATTTATTATCAAAAGTATATATTAACCTGCTCAAGAGATATACATTTCTATCATTGTAAAATAAATTTTAACTATAACATAGTTGCTACACTGCAATGAATTACATTTTCTACATAGAGCATAGTGAGATTAGTTCTCCTGTAACTGGTATCACATGGGGATTCTGCTTTAAATATTTACCCATGATGAAAAGATTTCTAATAAGACTAAAGATTTTCATGTTCATTCTTAGCCCTGCAATGACTGTTGTTTCTTTTCAAGAAATAAGAGATAAAACAGCTCTGGTCATTCTTTAACACTGGGGGACTTTTTTTTCCATGCTTCAGAATTATTTGTTTGGGGTGTTTTTCAAATTTTCTTTTTCTTCTTAGTAAAAGAAATTTTACTTTCTAAGGCATTTGTTCCCAACAGTGAAAGACATACTATAGCCTAACTTTTGGTTAACTATTTTATGTCATTATGCCTGACAATCTCAGACTGTGTGTGCATTGCGAGGCTTTTGTTCTAGAAACGCACAAACCGTGAAAGGCAGAAGGATACACTTGCAGGGAAGGGATTGAACTGGAAGAGAGAGGCCCTGAAATAAGAACATTCTGCCTCTGCAAGTCTGTATGCTTTCCCCCTGTGCTCAGGTGAGAAATGGGCACCTACCTTTTCCAGATACCTCTAAAGCTTTGTTCTGAAACATAACCAGAATTCAAGCCTAGGAATTCAGGTGTTGTTCTAAGAGGGATTTATTAAACAGTACTGAAGCTTTTGGTCTACAGATGAATTGCCATTTTTCATCACACTCTCTCTGCCTCTTAAATCTACTGAGCAGAGTTGCTAAAATCCCTGTCTGGTATAATTTGGTTCAGTAGGAAGACTTGCTTTCTAAGGTGTTGGATGAGTGATTCATCATCCATGTTGCTACAAAGTTGAAGTTAAGTATATCAAAATAAGTGATGCACCAGCGCAGCCTAATAGTGGTGCACCGGGGAAGCCTTGCTCCTTCTTTTTGAAAATAGCTGTGATGATCTAGTAATCTGCTTGCTTTCTTTCTTTCTCCAGTCTATAAAGATAAAGCTATCTTTGGAGTGGCAGTGCATCTCATTTACTATGAGATAAGAAAGAACAAAAAACCAAAATATTGCAAAGATGAGAATAAAATTTAGACATCTAAGATTTCATTCTTATCCCCCTTATTTTTTTTAATCCTGGTATATAAATCTAAATATAAATCTTATTGTTATCTTTGTTTATTCTTAGTTTAATCCTTTGTAGATCCCGAAGCTGCTTTTCATTCAATTCATACTCACATGTATCTGACATTTACAGAAATAGTTCCAACAGCTAGCACTAGTCCCTTCAAAGTTGTGCTTGTGTCATTAAATGTTTATTGTTCTCTTTTGTAAAATATAAAGATACCCTCCCCTGTCCTTCACCAAGATAATACAACTTAATGAAGCTGACAATTAGGTTATAAGTGTCATGATTATACCACAAGACAGTGACTGTTTTTAATGGTACTTTGAAAGCTGGAGAATGAGAATAACGGTATTCCAAGCAGCTAAAGGCATGCTTTGGTCCTGAAAAATAGTACATTTTCATTATGATTGCTCTTTTACAGAACAATGGCAAGTTAGAATACAATGTAATTTATTAGGAATAGGTTCTGTATTAGCTTCATAGCTAATTCTCTAAGTTACTTTTTTTTTCTCTGAAATGAATTCTGAGATATTTATTGATAAAAACCCAAGCCAGCTGCTATCCCACATCATTTTATGGATAAAATAATTAGGTACGTCAAAACCTTTACGTTTGACGAAGTCAGCAAGTACTGCTTAGCAGTTTGCCCCTTTGTCCTTTTCTTAGTCTCCCATTTGGTATTTTGATATCTACACAGTCTCATATGTCACTGTACAAGAACGATGAGTGACAAGTAAGAAGGGTCACTTCTCTTGTGGCTTTAGGAGAACATTCTTCTGTTCCTTAAATACAGCTTTCACAACAAAGTGTCCATTATTGTACCTCGAGGGGCCCTTCTCAGTGGAACCACATGATCTGGCACAGGCTCTTCACATCATCTGAGAGGTGAAGCATGCAGTAGTTCATTCCTTGATATTGAAATAATTTGTTAGGATACAGTTCCTCCTGCACAGCTGCAGTGGGAACATCACTCTTTCCACTGAGCCACATCGGTCCACTTAGACGTCGTTTCATCTCATCTTCCCTGTTTTCCCAATACAATTCTGAGCTCAACACTAATGGCAATAACAGGCATTCCTCTGTAGATACCAAATACTGCTAATCACAGAACCTACCCAGTTCTGACCTCCTCTCAACTCTCACTAGAGTCTATTGAGAATTTTACGATAATAGCAGAAGATCCACAGGAAAAAAAGGGCAGAAATGTATCCATTTAGATAAGATGTAATTGCAAATATCTCTTGGATAGAACAAAGATTTCTGGTCAGAATAAGAAGACCCAATCCCCCATCATCAGACAGATTTCTTCCCAATGCCATGAATTGTTGCAATAATGTAAATTGACCTCTCCCCTAGCTCCAGCTTTTCAACAGCATCTCATATTTTCAGCCCATCTTTTGTCTCTGCTTCTCTCTGATTTAATCCAAGTTTTGCTTTAGAAAAATTTCACCAATGTATCTACTGCAGAATGTCTCTGAAGGCAAATCTGTGACCCTTTTTGTGCTCCCTGTACCTGTTCAACATACAGCTCTGAGCTGCTCCCTTTTCCTCATCCTACTCCTAAGTCTTTTACCTACTGTCAGTGATTATTTCTTTCCTGCCTTAACATTCCTTTACATTAATTTATCTGATAGCATAATTATTTCCTCAAGTTTTCTACACTTTAGGGAAACAACATCAGTTTAATTCTAGACTACATAGTGAAGGAAAAGGTCAATCTCACTTTCCCTGCTCCAGAGATTTCCAAAATGGGTATTATTAAACAGACATGAGTGAGGTTAAAAAATTGTTTGGAGGGTGCATGCAACCATTTTTGGGTAGAACATTGTTCACCAGTTTCTTTTTAAGATTATGCATTTTCCCAACACCTTTTAGAGATGCTTCACGAAAATCAAATTAACACAAGGTCATGTGTCTTCACAAAATAAACATTCTTTTATAAAAACCCCTGTAATTTTAATGTCAAACAACTCTGTGATATTTCTTAAAACTAACATTTAAGAACTGTTCAGCAGTTACATTTTAATTTAAGTTTTAATTCTATGTGCATTGTCTGCAGTGTGTGTCTAAATTTCCAACAGTTGATGAACCTAATTTTTCATACTTTATTAGTGAACAAAAGATGGAGCTGTATTCTAAAGCCAATATTTCCCTCAAGTGTTTCTTTTTTTGCAACAGTTTTTCTTCTAAATATTACTGGTCCTCAATGTTGAGGACAATCTCTATATATTTGTAATTATTTCCCATTTTTAGTTTCATTCTCTATGCTTTATCAAATATAAACCCTCTCTCTTTTCATGATTAAAAAGCCAGGGTTATTATTTTACAAGGCATGCAAGATGTTACTGTAAAGGTTGTTTTGATATTCTTAACTGGAGAGAGGTATATTTTTCTTTCTGCTCTGGATTACTATGCAAAGAATCATCATGCTGAAATATCACACCTCTGAGGTTAAAAGCATGCCATAAAAAAGAAGTGCTGTGGAATACTGAGCATCATAACTACTGGCAATGCCAAAAACAAACAAACAAACAAACAAATATATAAATAAGTAAATTAAATCAGACCTGAGCCTCCCAAAAGGATCTCTTATTGGTTAAATCTATCAGAAAATGCCACATTTTTATTTAATACTACAAAAGGCTTGGGGAGTGTCTACCTCTCATTTTTCTCTCCCTCTGGTTTCCTTTTTGATTTTCTTTTACTTGGGGTTCAACTGCAAAATCTCTTTCATTTCTATTACCAAAAAATGGTGGATATAATTTTCTCAGCTGCTCTTCTGTTTGTTCAGAATCCAGGACTGTAAGCCATATCCTTTGCCTTCCAGCCCTTCTTCACCTGCCCATATCCAGCCCTTCATCTCACTTGCCCAGTGACTCTTGCTGGCCCTTTTGACTACTGCTTTGGTTTCTTTGCATAACAGCTCCTTGACTGTCACTGACTCTTTCATCTCACCTTGCATATCTACCCTCTACATTCTACTGTGTTCAAACCAGAAAAGTAGAAAATAATGTTATTTTCTCTTTTGTTCTTTGCATGTGCTTTTTTCCAAGTTATGTTTGATGGTTAGAACCTCTTTCTCACCTCACTGACACTTATCTGATATTCGCTTTCCTGCAATTCTTGCTGCTGTTTCAATCTTCAGCCATGAGAAAATGAAGCAACCTTATTATTATTGTCGTGCTATATTTACGAGTAATTAAACATGGGACTATACTAATTTACATTGCATTTTGAATTTCAGCCCAAATTAGTGTTTGTATTTGCTTTGTGTCCATTAAATCCAGATATAAATCCGCTGAAGGTACAGTTTTTAGGTAAATCTCTTAGCAAGTGGGATAGAAACTTTGGACATGTAGCAAAGAGCTGGATGTGTACCTCACTGAAGGTAGACTGATTTGAACCATGCAGTCAGTAACTGTGCTAGGTGTCTTTTCAGGGATCTTGTGAAACCTTCACGAAGACCATTGGGATGCTTTCTAGAGAATTTTAAAATGACAAGTGATATTTAATTTGTCAGTCCTGAATATAAAGCAAATTTGTAATGCCACAAAGAACTGTTGAGTTGTTCTGTAGTACTTCTGTATACAAGAGCCAGGAGAGGTGAGAGAATTCCTGCCAGGTTTCGTCCAGGAGTGCCTCCCCCATAGATCCAGGGGGAAAACTAAAAGCACATGACCAGGGCACAGTGGTATGCCCACAGCCTACAGTGCTTTTTGTTTCAGGGACTTTTTGCATGAGATGTAATAACTTCATATTTAGCAGTCCTCAGTGGACTTGTCTTCCCTGAATGTGCTCTGTTGTTTTTGAGCCTGTGTACATTTACTATAGAAAATGTCCCGTGGAGGTTTCATAGCTAGGCACCACACTGTGAGAAAATACATTCTTTGCTTTGAAGCTGCCTCTTGCTGCTTATTTGATGGCCATGAAGTCGTGTATTGGAAGAGGCAGTGAGTGGGTCCCTACTCATCTTCGCAATGTCTGTAATGATTCGGTGAAGCTCTGCTGCATTCCTCTCCAGTTGCTCTTTTCAGCCTGAACTGTTCTGGTCTTAACAAATTCAGTGACTTCTTACACAAAGTCATTCTATATGTTTAGACATACCTATGTCTTTTTCTGCACTTTCCCAGCTCTGCTATGGAAACAAAGCAATATTCAAGATAAAGGGCATCCTGGATTTATACAGAGGTGTAATTTTTTTGGTTTTTTTTAGTTTTCCAATAGTTACTAAAATTCCATTCTCTTTTTTAAGGGACTACCGAGGACTGAAATTATGTTTTTGTAGCTCTATTTTATCTCAAGGACTTATTTCTTAAATATGCTTTTTTTTCCTCTGAGGATTATTACATCCCTTTTCATGGAATTTCACCTACCATTTTATCATCTTTTTGTTATTTGTACTCATCTTTTGTTCTCTAAAAGAGCCAGTATAATTAGAAAACCTTTTCAGCTAACTTCTGAAAACTCTGTGCAATGTACATATTGACTAAACCCTGGTTTTGATTTTGGATTTGGCCAGAGGAAACATGCCTTTAAAATACGTAACTCCATAAACTTGGAAGTAACTAATAAGTCCACATGTATCATTGTCCTAAAACAGCACTGAATTGTAATGTGAAATAAAATCATGCACGCAGCTTAATATTTGTGAATTTGTTTAAACAAATCAAGGCTCAGTTTTTCTTCTTGACGCCTGTTCAAGGAAATGTCATGAAAGGAAAAGAATGATGATTCATCAGTGTCTATCAGTAATTAAGAGTTCTGTACTAGTGAAAAAGCTCAGTGAGTAATGAGAGTCTAAAATATATTTTTCAGAATAACTCCAGCTAGCCAGAAAGAAATAGTAGGAGTACACTTAGGCACTTATCCTCTTGGGATAAAAAACATTTTGTGTCATAAGCTTTTATAGATTTAGAGCTAGATAATCATTATTATATGAACTGTCAATGAAGAACACAAAAAGTGACCAAGATCTAAGGGTAAGCGTAATTACTACCTAGTTATTTTCGCACAGCTATGTGGCTTGTGGTGATGGGAATGACTGGACTGGTGGCACTCACCAGTAAGTCAAGTTCCTTCTGAATTAGAGCAGACCTTGCATTCTCCAGAACTGAGAGAGATGCTTTTGCAAGCATCAGTGAAATATAGAGCTTGCTGTAGCTTTTACATAACTTTTCTTATTTACCTCCACCATATATGTCATGAATGCTGTTCATAAACATATTTTTAGAATAGCTTTTTCAAGTAAAACTCCTGAATTTTTTTATTCAGAGTCATTTTGGATATAATCCCTAAATATAGCTGATAAACAGCAAAAATGTGCTATAATATTACCTAAGTCATTCAATAATGGTTTTGTACCATTATCATTCCATTCAAACTTAGTTCTTTGCCTACTTTAGAGAACTGCTAAGAATGTTCAGGAACAGGAATGATTTGAACTTTGGAAGTACATTCTTTTTTTGACTGATGATGAGATACTAGAGGAGATATCAGTGTGTACAGTTTAACAGAGGGCAGAAAAGAATGACTATTTGTCCAAGTCCCATACTGCATGGCATGAGAAGACAGACTATAGCGGAACTGTCCTTTTCTCTTAAAGATTGCATGAGGGGGTTCAGTTTTCCTTATTTATGAAAGAATTTTAGAATTACGGGTGATATTTTGTTTGATGTTCTTGAAGTCAGTGCAAGACTGCAGCATTTCTCTCCAGATAATTATTCCTGTATTATGTCAATAAAATGATCTGAAATCATCTCCTTTGCTATTATCTCCTTTGCTATTAATTGATTAGGAAAGTGTACATTACATGCTTGAGTCCTTTTAATTTTACTTTTTTTAAAGATTTTAAAATTAGGACCATCTGAACTTATAGGTACTGGTGTTTATGAAAAATATGTACCTTGTATGGTAAAGTATAATAAATAATTGATTACAAATTATCTGATCATTTGTCCCTCTAAAAATATGTCCTAAACAAAGGAAAACAATTCTAACATATTTAATTCTGTGAAATATCCTCATTTTGATTTCAGAAAGCTAGATTACATTAACCTAATTCACTCATTCTGAAAACTTTTTAATTCTGTATGTCTGCTGAGCATTTCTCATGAGCTGATATTTGACAGAAGACTGAGCATAGTTAAATTTTAGGAGAAATATTGTTCTTTAGGATACATGGTAGAGTGTTTATTATTCAGGAATTCTGTATCAGAAAAGTAATAAATTTCTTGGCATTCTCATTCTATACCATTTTAATAGAAAAAACCAAAACCCAAGCTTGTGTAGTTTCTTTCTGTATTTGCATTTAAATGCAGCAGTAGAAAAATATTTTCTTGAGTAAATAAGTTTGGAAGAATTTCAGAAACCTGATAAATATTGATTCTGTTAAGGCAAAGTTCCAAATAAATTCCAGTTGTAATCGTAGACTGGTTTATGAATTGGTTTAAGGAAAAAGGTATCAGATTTACTGAAATCATTATTATCATTGAACTATTTTCCTGTTTACTACAACTGAAAGCAGTAGAAATGTTGAACTGAGAGAAAAACACAATCAACATCATAAAAATAGCATGCAGTTCTCTAAAATGCTCCTTTAAAAAAAAAAAAAATTCCTTACTTTTTCTCAGTCATCTTTACCTGTAAATAAAGAAAAAGAAGGAGAGGAATATGCTACCTCTCTAAAAAGTATGTGTATTTGAGATCATTCCTTCATTAATCTCTGGAGAAATCTGTTCAAATTCCTTTGTTTAAGTTATTTTCTTTAGAAGCCCTGTTCTTTCCCATCACCTATGATGTACAGGCTTTTAGTCAGAGCTTTTAGGCTTAATGATATTGATTTCACCACCTTGATGGAACTTGCCCAAGTGATATGTTCTCCACCCTGATATAAACACATTATTTTGGAGGAGCAATCATAGTTAAATTTTAATAAAGAATTGCCCAAGACAGAAAGCACTGAGTTTAAACTTGAAGCTATTTTCTTACATGTTGAGCTGCCTAAAGCTACTATCTCCTTTAATTTTTCACCAAAGATTCACAAATAGCTTTTATCTCATACATACATGCACACTAGACTATTTCCTCAGATGGATATTATTTCTTCTGTATGTAGTCAAATTGATTTTTCAGTATTTTATTTCATAACAGAAATTTACTCTGATATGGTGAATGAACTCAGATTTAGTGTGGTCCAACAGAATTAAAAAAAAAAAAATCTATTTTTGTTTCAAGAACTATGTTTTCAGACAGATACTGAGGCTTGAATGTACGGTTATCAAGCTGGTTTGTGGGCTTAGAAAACTGGATAAATAACACATATGAGTATGTTACTGGATCAAATCTTTTTACCTGAGATGCTTTGATGTATCTTGTCTCCAACAATAGCCAGGTGTGAAAACCCAGGAAAGGATTTTCCAAGAATCCAAGAAACAGTGCCTGTAAGAGCTGATCTCTTCTCTAACACACCCCTGCAGAAGTTCAAGGACTCCCTGTGCTGCTGCACCTGGTCTTTTCTTGTGTTTAATGTTCCCTGATGGGTGAATCTTCCTACAGTTTTCTGAATTTTAACACACAACATCCTGAAGCAGGGAATGTCAAAGTTAAATGTAAATTGTGAGAACAGGTTGTGTCACTTTTCAGTCTGGAGCTTGCTAATTCCACTGGGTACCTCCAGGCAGTTGTCTCGTATGAAAGGGATGATTCATATGCCCATTCTCTGTCCCTTCTGTTGGCCCCTTCCCAAGCTGAGGAGCTCTAGAGTACTTAGCTTCATCCTAAAGGGGAGACAGGAAGATGTGGCATATATTTTATCACATTTCAGTAGACTTCTGCTGCTGCAGCCAGACTGATAGTAAACTTCAGGGCTGCTTAACTAAAGCTGGTATGACTTCACTGCAGAGTCAAACCAGAGACTACCATGCAAAGCTTCTCCAGTAAAATAGCTTCCCATACTTCACGATCATCTGCTGCAGTGGAGTTCTTGATATTGCTCTCCAAAGAATTTCTTATTTCTAAAAGTAATCATTTATTCATGGCAGTTTGAACCTTATTTTTTCTAGCCTTATTAAGCCTGAAAAATCAGCTCCTACAAAAGGAACTTGAAGCAAAACCCATTCTGCTTCCTAGAACCTATTCCACGTATAGAGTCATATGACTTGTTCCTGATTTAAACCTCAATTCCAATCAAAAGCTTCAGGCCAAAATTACACCTTCAAGGTAATTGTGCCAGGAGTTTTGAATTCCAATGTTGAGTTGGAATAGTTGGTGCGTGTTTCAAGTTGCAGGAATTCATAAAATATAGTCTTTTTATGTATTGGTACTGAAGAGGGGACTTCAATTTCTGTAGTAGAAACATTGAACAGAGTCTAAATATTCTTAATTCATATAAACAGATGACTGTTTGTAGTTTCTGCATACTAATTTTAATTAATAGAAATCTGTAGTGGATTTATTTTGAAAGAGCATTGTTAATGTAATTTTTAAAAGACTAGATTTTGCACACCTGACACCAGAAAGCAGCCAGACCTGTGAAATTTTAAAATCATAGAGTAAATATATTAATTTCTCTTCTCCTTGTGTCTCTGGAAACTACTGTGATTTTTTATTTATTTATTTTTTAAATATGCTCTGGAACTGATGGTGAATCCTACAACAGAGCAAAATGTTCCCTGGGTTAAACTGAAGAGAATACTTGTGAGGGGTATGCTGGCCAAACAGTCAGCTGAATGCTCTTCACAGGGATACAAAATCCCTCCCTGTTTACTGTATTTGGTTAATGCTTTGCAGATACAGCAAGCTGCCTGCATAAGAGACGGTCTCTCCGGTGTTGTGTGGACTCCAAGGAAAATATAGACTTGGTGACCTTCAGAAAGACACTGTAAGCCATAAAACTAACTGCTTAAAACAATGGAAAGTCTGAAGGAGTAAAAAGTTGTATGAAACAGATCATAACTTTCTGAAGAACAGAATCCTGTTCAGCAACTGAAAAGTATTTGAAGCCTGAGAGGAGGAGATGAATTATCTTCATGGGGTCCTGCTGCTCAAGGGTACATCTTATGAGTTACTGCATATCACAGGCCCTTAACTCACATTTTACTACTCCTCTGTTGAACACTAGTAAGCTGGACTTAGCCAAAGCATAACTTGGATAAAACATATTTTCAAGGAAGATGTTCCAGTAAAGCGCTGAAACTTGTTTTGTCCCGCTGGTTAGACACTGAAGTTGCAGCAGTGGTGGGCAGGGTGGGCTGCACAGCCCTTCAGCTGCAGCTGGGTCTTTATTGCAGGAGAGGTGCTGTACCTCGGGGTGCTAGCACAGAGGAGGGACTGACTTCCAAGTCTTGTGAGCAAATATACTCTTTCCACTCACTAATAATCGCTGCTTTTCAGGCTCTAAGGTAAACATCCAGACTGCAGATGTTATCAGGTAAATGGGAAAATAATTCCTGATCTGTAATAGACTTCTTGTTTAGATTTAAGAAATGTTTCACCCATTAGCTTGTCAGAATAAAATAAATTTAAAGATGTGTCTGGAAATGTCTGCCTTTGTTCCCAGACACTGAGGATTTGCTGCTCCTAAGCGCACTGAGCACATCTCAGTAGCACTGCATGAGTAGTGCCCCACCAGGTTGCTAACAGAAAGGAGACCGCTTGCATGAGGCCACCCCCAGAGAAACACATTTTGAATAAATAAATGTGTTCTAGGACAAAACTTTTATATTTTTTTGTCATCTATTATCTATCCTCCCCAGGATGGTGAGACAAGCAGCTTTTTTGTCATTTAATGATATAGTTATAAAGCACACTCAATTTGTAAAGTTAGAATTTGGAAATTATTACATTTATTGTAGTTGCTGTAGTAGAAACTTCTCTTGATTTTTAGGAGATAGATTTTCTTCATTTTCAGCTTTCTGAAAAACTGATTGCTGGGAACAAAACTGTCTTTGTTTAATGTCTCGTCATGCTTCCAATGAAGTTAAGATTGTCATTGTTCAATAGCTGTAGGAACAGTGGTAATTTTACATTTAAAGTGTCAGAAACTACTTAGAGGGAAGGTTGAGGGGAAATATTTTCCATTTATTAAAAAGAATACTCTAACTACCTCCAAAATACCAAGACACAGGAAAATGTGCCAGGAGAAACTTTTTGCAAATTGTAAATGCTCTTTAATTTTCCGTATATCCCCACTTGTATTACGTTTATAAAATTTTGAAGTAATATAAGAACTTACTTCTGTCTCTTGCTTTCTCTGAATCCAGCAGCTCTTTCAGTAAATTTAAAAGCAAAGCTCCCCCCAAAAAAGAACATCAAAATGAGTAGAAAAGAAAGAAATGAAACATAAACCACTGTTGGACCAAATCAGATATTTGCAAGATTTCTCTAAGATGTAAAGTACACAATACACTAAATATGCATCTTCTTAAAAGCTCTCGGTACCTTAGCAACATCAATATGAGTATTGATTTTTTTATGGTAAGATTAATAAAGCAATCAAGGTGTATCTAATATTGAATACAGAGAAAAAGTCGATACTGCAATTTCAGAGAAATCATCTGAAAAAAGGACAGTTGTGTGATATTTAGAATAACAAAAACAGCATTCAAACCTCTGGAAAGCCTTCAAAGTACAGGGAACTGAAAAGAAAAGGATGTCTAAATGAATGTCGTTCTCAGAAATGCAACAGTAGTAGCCTGCATTTGGTAACAGCTAGAACAGCCCCACTAAGGTGCAAAGGAAGGCTGAAGGGGGTTTGGCACTTACTAGGATATGAGTAGGGAAAGTTTCCTTTGCATAGCACACAGAATTTTTGACCTGGAGCTCAATTAAAATGAATACTTGCTGTACAAGAAGCAGAGTAATTCAGCAGAGGATTATGTTTGAACAAATCTCTTTACCACAAGGAGTGATACCGAAAGATAAATAGCATGTTTCTCAATTTCCTTTTGTTTTTCTTTTTTTCTTTTCTTCTAGAAGATAGTGACCTTAAGACCTCTGTTACATGGAACTCCAGAATTGTAGGAACCATGATTTTCAACTATATTTAAGGAAATGAGAAAATACGTGATTTGTATCCCAAACCCAAGGGATTTAAATTATGCTCTGGATAAGATTTTGTAAACAGACCAACAAAAACAGGGTTTTATCTCTGAGGTAAATGGGCTGAAACAGATGAATGGCAATTCTTTCACATCTGTATCAGACAGAAAGCAAACTGGAAATATATGCTTCTTAAGTCAGCTTAATTGCAGTTTTTCAAAACTTTATAAGTAATGAATACATTATAGAAACATGAACAAAACATATTCATCTTTTATGTTTTTTGGTCTTCCTAATTTGAATATTCTGATACAAAAGTATAGTAATTATAGCAATTCATGGCAATTTTTTTATAAATGTATTAAAATGAAATTTTTTTAATGGCTGAATAATATTGTAGTAACAAATATTTAAAAACAGACTACAGTAAGGTCTTGGTGCATTTACTGTAAGTCATTAAGGTAATCCAAAGTATTTATTAATTCAGCACTCTATGAAATTTGGCATTAACTGAGGAGTAATGAGTGAACACTTTATGTACCCTGGGGTTTTTGAGACCAAGCACATTGTAGTCTTTTATCTCAGATAGATATTCAGCTCAAACTCGTGTTAGGAAAAGTAAAGGTCCATGGAATGGACAATAAATGGAAATGTTTCCTGATTTCATTGTGCTTTCAAATTTCACTGAGCATGGATACTGCATGCTTTCACTAATAGAACTTAAGTAGTGTATTAATTATGAAATAACTGTTCATTATGCTAATTAGGAGAGTAATCATGACCTCTTTTTAAAAATCAACTGTACTTTTCTTCTCTCAATACAAAAGCCACTGGTGAGGAGCAGTGAAAAGACCTGACTTGACTCATTCCTAGCAAACTGACCACGGGTTCAAGACTAAGAAAGCACCTTCAACTAGTTAAAATGCTATGGCAGTTTTGTTTTTACATGTTTTTCTTTAATTTGAAGTATTACATCAGTTTAATTATACTTTATATTTATCATCAGAAAAGTTCTAAGACATCCCTTTGGCTTAACTTCTTTTGTAAACTGTGGGATGCATGGAGAAGGGAAACACAGTTGTATTCCCTGGGATGATTAGGATCAGATGAATCCATGTTTAGCATCCTTACCTTATCAGAAAGAGAAACTGCATCTCATGTGCTATCTGCACAGATTTCCTTGGCTGGGCAAAGTAGGAGGTGTGGAAATGCTGACCATAGACTAGGTATAAGCTTAACATTCCATTCTTCTTTTACTGCTTTTCAATCCCATGCTGGAGACTGAGGAAGATTCAGGGCATTTTAAGAATTTGACCTATTTATATAAAATTTGGAAAGGCAGATACCACTGGTTTCAGGTAATTTTCAGACATACAGTGTTCTATTTGTATAACAAATATTTATTGAATAGCAAAAATATTTTAGGCAGCTCTCAGGATACTATGAGAAATTTTGAACAAAACTAGACTGCTGCATTTCTGGTATTGAATTCCTCATGGTGTACCTGAGACCTGGGAGTATGCTATTTTACCTTACGGTTCTGTTCTTGAGAAAGAAAAGAAACATAATAAAATCTACCTATCTAGATGTATATTGCAAGTTGTCAGTCAGCATCATTTGGAAATTTAAACTGCTAGAACATAATATGAGCACATGTCAGGTGCTCCTTGCTCTACAGAAGACTATGCATTGTACATAGCCAGTGGAACTATTTTGGTCGTACATGAGACACATGGTACAACTCACCTGTTCCACCCTTGAAAATCCTCAGTGCACAGAACTAACAATTATTTTACATCCTGGCACCCAGCACACTGGAATATTATTTCTGAAGATACAGTGATTAAAATATAATATTGTAAGAAACATTCAAAATCACAATATTCTTAAATCACATAATGCTTAGGGAAATCGCAACTTTTCTTTATTCACTTCCTCTGCTTACTTTTGCTGTGTCTAAATGGCAGATGGATGACTTATTCCATTGGATTTCATCCAGGACACAGAAAAAGGAAAGCTGTGAGGAGGTTTTTTTTGTTGTGATTGTTAATTATTTTTTGACATCTGTTTCCAAGGATCACTGCTTTCTAAGAGCTGTAACTCAAACAAATTTTCTAGTAGCTCTAATATGCTATTTGGGTTCATAAAACCAGGAAATTCTAATTTTTCCACATTAATGAAGAGACAGTAAAACTCCAGACTTAAGTTTCCTATAAATAAAAGAAGAACCCCTATTTTGTTCATGTCTCCATTTATTCTACATGCAGAATTATATATTTATCTACTTAATACCATATTTTTCTTTTAGAATTAGATATTCAGCTCACATTCTGGCTCTTGGAAATGATCAATAAATCTATGGTGAGTTTGCATAAGTATTTTTCTCAAATGAATCCAGTCCTTGACTGAGATATTTTAATTGCTATAATTTGAATTACTAATTCCAAGTTCTGAAAATTAGGTGAAGGTAGTATGTGATTAACTACTGTTAATGAAGCCATTACCTGATCAAGTAACATTTCATTCTTGGAACTGATTATCTCTAAATGCAAATGAAATTGATCTGAATTGTCAATTTTTTCTTGGATTTATAGTACACCTTTTAAATATTCTGCAACTACTGTTATGCAGTGTACTTTGCCATTTTTATTCTTCTGGCAATTCTGTAAGTTTATATGTCTAACATGAAATCAGAAAAATTCTGCTCCAAACAAGAAGAGCATCCGTTCACATGCAAAATTTTCTTTGCTCAAAACATTAATCCAAGATGAAATTTAAACTAACTTTTAGTGAAATGGGAGTTAGTAATTATGCTAACAATTACTTACATTGCTTCACACAGACTATATCAAAATGCAACAAAATTTCTAGTGACAGGATATAAAATTATTGACGAAGGAAATTGATGATGTTGTGGAATTCATTTGTTTAATTTTAAGAACTGCTGGTCTATTTTCATCTCTTCTAGACTTTTATTTAGTTCTAATGTAAAGAATGTTAAGAAAGAAAAGTGATGGAGCTGTGCAAAGAACACTGCAAATTTTGGAACTAGAGAGATCTTTACCCAATAAAATATAAAAAATTGTGAATGTTGATTTTATATTATCTGTTATTATGCATCCTGCAATATCCCTCACCCCGGTCATCCTGCTGTCACAATGAACTTTCCACTTATTGACATACAGATCTGCCTCAAAAAATTCTTAAATGGACAAGACAAAAAAAGATTGGGAAAAAGAAAGAAAAAATGTTTTTGTGGTAAGAGGGGTGGGAAGGGTTTCCTGTAGTCACAAGCTGCTTAAGGGTGTTAAGCAGCAGCCATTGTGGTAAAATCTTAAAGATACTGAATGACCAAAATCTATATTTTCCTCCATTTAATCTATATTTCCTCCATTTAATCTATATTTTCCTCAATTTTCTACCTCTTTGTCTTATGGTCAACTGTTGGCTTTGCCTTCTTCCTTTTTATTCCCCAGAGTTTTCTGCTCCATACCCTTGGTGCCACCACTGGCTTGACTCCTTCTTGCTGTCACTGTTTCTGGGAAGGGAAAGAGGGGTTACAGAGGTCAGTCACCATCCCAGAACACATTATCTGTTACCTGGTAAGTCCTGATAAGACCCATTTTCTAAACCACTCTAAGGAAGATCTCATATGCATGATTTTTTCCAGGTATGTTTCCTCCCTGCACTGAGAACCAGCAGTTGCAAGGAAAGCCTTTGTTATTCAGTGTGGTACCTTCCCATCCCTTCCTTGGGAATGTAGCAGTTATCATCTGATACATTTAGGTTAATCCAGCTTTAAAAATAATTTTCCTTACACTAATATCTGCTAATAACTTTTGCCTTTATAAATTCATTTAAAGAGAATAAACTGTGACCTTAAGTGTATCACCCGGTTTAAGGGTAAAAAAATTTCAAAAAATAAAGCTGCTAATTCAAAAGTAGACAAGCTTTATTTGAAATCTAAACAACCAGAATGGTAAAACGTATACATTAGAGTAATTTTAGAAATTAAAAGTTTGTAATAAAGTACTTTGTTTCTTCTTTCATGGAGATTCAGACTTGGGGGTTACTTGCAAACTCTTGTGCTCTCTTTGTACTTCATACCCACAGCCAGCCACTCACCCACATTTGTGCACCTGCACACAAATCTACATTCAGTCTACTATGTATGAACCTTTCTGCTTTCTTTTACAGTGGGGAATAATATTTGCAGTAATTTGAGGTATATGTCCATATTTCTCCATTAGACTGGGTCATTGCTGAGTTATCCAAGATGTCAAACATCACTGAGCATGTTAGGGAGGCCTGCACAATTCATGGATAAATGGATAAAGCATTCCAACATCTAAAGTCTGGTCTTTTTTAGGGTTAATTCTGTCTTTAGAAGGCCATTGTTGCATATGTGTCTAATAATTTGGTATTTATCACTTAATTCTAACACCAGAGAGAAATCAAAGTCCTTAGAATAAAAATAGCAGTTAGGGTCACTTGTACAGTTTTGCACAGAACTTTCCAGATGATGCTCAGTCCAGGTAAATCCAGGTGAACTCACAAGAATGTTAAAAAAATATGTTCAGCACTTTACTTGTTGTATTTGTTTTATCCAGTCCACTTCTAAAAGTTAAGAATGTGTCTGTATGAAGATAAAGTTGGGGGTACTAAACATGTGACATCTTGAGAATGGTGGGAGAATAGAAGAAATGCACTCGAAAAAGTGATGTTAAGAGAACAGAGTAATTTTGTACTAGAAAAAGTGTTAAACAAAAAATACACAAGAACTGCAAAAAGTGTTCTAAATACTGAGAAGGAGTTTTTACTAATCTTACTAGTTTTTAAACATGACATTCCTAACTGAGAAACATTCACTGGCAATCCTTAAACTGGCACAATAGGAACCCTGGGCAAGTAACACTGAAAATATCCTTCATTATTTGGTTGGATTTAATCTATACATGAAAAAAACAAAACAAAACCCCCTCTAATTGCATTTATCAGAAACATTGGAAAGATTGCATGTTTGTCCACATGAAATGCGTTATTCTTCATGACAAGGTCAAACTTATTCAAAAGAGGTGTCCTCCCTGAGATAGCTGGGGATGTCTGGCAATAATTTCCTGTAATATCATGATGGACTTACCTACAATGGTGATTAGCTTAATTTTTATTTTATAGCTATTTTTTTATCCATATGTACCAAAAATAAAAAACAGAAGGAGAGAAGGAAACCTAGTTTTGAAAAGGAGATTAAATATTTGTGAACACAGAGAACTGAAAACCATCCACAGCAGCAAAATTAATCCTGAGAATATTAATGACAGAAAAAAGTATAAAGTTTTTATCTCCATTATACAAATAGAATAACAGTACTAGAACTATTGAAACAATTTATCACATGAAGGTATTTTCATCAGAGGGGAAGGAAATCATCATGGCATTATGTGGGCTTTGCAAATGAACAACCTACAGAGATTCTGTGACAATAATAGCACACAGGGACATCACTAACTTTTCTACATCAACCTGACAGTAATCATGAAAGATTGCTGCAGGAATACAGATAGTTATATTGGAGAGACCTGTGCTGTCCATAAATAAGGTGGGAAAGCCTGTCTCAGGTTCTGAGCCGTACAGATATTCTGTTACATACCAAATATGGATTTTAAGAAATGGAGTGGAAATCAGACAATATATCCTGGCCATTAAATTTATAAAAAGGACTTAATTTTTTTCTCCAACAGTAATTTCTAATTATGTAGATAAACTGCATAAGCATCTACATCATACTTCTCTAAATAAGCTGTAAATATGCAAGAAATAAATCAATTATCTTTTACTTTTATATACTTGCCATCTCACATTCAGTCTAGAGTGGGGTTATCAATTTCATTAGGATGATCAAAAGTTTTACCAAACTGAAGGAGAAAGAATTTGCTCTTCTAATAATTTACAGGAGACAGTTATGCTGTATGGTCTACAAATTATGCAAATACCTTAGATGAACATGCTGGGTAGGAGATATATACAGATTTCTTGGGTAATGGTTTTACCACTTACCATTGCCATATAATGGCAAAATGATTAAGTGATGGCTCAGTATGCTAAATATCCATCAAGTAAAATGATGCAGAATTAGTGATGTTAAAATGTGGTTTGGTATCACATCAGCATTTCCTTGATGAATCCATATCCCTATGTTCTTGCTTGCTGTAGAGTCAGACATCCCAGAAATGCAAGAGTTCCCTAATACAGGTTCTCCTTTTGCCACTCATATTACAGTGTTCTGGTTATAAGGGATCTATTTTAGATTAAAGTATTATGCAATAAGCATAAGGCTGGAAGAACCTAGGCAATGCCTCCAAATTCATTCTGGAAATTAGTCAGTGAGCTTCTTCCAACATTAGTAAAGTCTAAGAAAACATGTCTTTCCTGGATAATAAGAGTTCCTCAGGCTGGCTAAGATTAACCAGCAGCACTGTACACTCGTTTTCAAAGGAGGAAATGTACTAGAGACCGTCACAAAGAACACAGTGAAAAGAGAAAATATAAACTTCTCTGGAAGTCTGTGCCAAATAGGTGTTGATATTTTCTTATCTAATGCATGTGATATCAGTTAGACTGTATAGTTTCTGGAATTGCAAGCTGCTTGCTTCTTGCAAGGCTTTAATGTGAGCTAATCCTTCTCAAAGGGAGGAAGCAGTCGGTATGGCACATAAGTGGCTAATAAACGGAAGAGTAGGACAAGATGAATGTGTTTGTTTAGATTAGCACTGTATCAATGACTAATTCTTGACAAGGTGGGGAATAGTTAATATTTTTCCAAAGCAGATTTTATGTGCAAAAAATAACATGGATCTCTAAATCCAGACTTCTCTGGGAACATATCTGGTTCAGCACTAACAAGATATAAAAAAATAGAGAGCCCAGTTACAGAAATGGAGGTATTTGAGAGCTGAATCACTGGAATGTGTGTGTATGATATTGGTTTCTCCAGGTGTGTGTAGTCACATCTTTCCATGCAAAACCAGAGATGACTGGAAAATGACAGATATTGTACCTGTTTGTCTCATCTGTCCCCCTGGGTCAGCAATGAATTTCTCATTTAGTGTCATTCTAGAAAATCCATCATTTTATAACAGCACTGTTCACATGGTGGTACCCTGCAATTGAAGTGGTATTAATACATAAATACTTTCACAACATAAACCTTTATAGCACTGCACACTGGGTCTTTAAATATCCTTCACTGTCAATGCAAGTATTCTCTGAGTCTCACATGCCCAATTATGGAATTATACAACAATATTGCAATGCAGCAAGAAGTTCAAATTATACAGTAGAGTTTTCAGGAAGTTTTCATAAAATATGTACATCTTTTCTAACTTGATCTATATTTTCTCCTTTTCCTCAGCCCCAACGCTTTTTGAACACAAAGTCTTGAAAGCATTCTTCATGTTACTCCATTTTTCAGAGAGTTGCAAAGTGGGGATGTTAACAGTTGCAGTGACTCAAAACAAAATGGCTTCAGTGGTGTTAAACATGAAATTGTGTTTTGAAACCTATATGCTCTCTGGGTCATGAACCTCCACTAAATTTGCTCCCTTCAGCCTCTGATTTCAGGAAATCCAGTGAAAAATGCTGTGGCTTAATAACTGCAATAAAAAATGGAAGGCATTCCCAGTTCTGCCCTACAGTAAATTCTGTGACCTAGGGTAACTACTTAAACTATGAGAGTAGGTTTTTTCTTTTCCCCCATTTTTTTTTCCCCGAGGGCTATATTTAAAAAAAAAAATTAAAAAAAAATATATATACCTGTGAATTTCTTTGAGCTCCTAAACTAGCAAATCTTATGGTTCTTTTAATAGAGGAGAGCTGATAGCGTGATTTAATAGTTTTTTCCAACCTTCACATCTATGAATGTATGAATAATTTTGTACCTTACTAGGATAACAAGGTTTAGTTCATTAACATTAGTGGACCCAAATGAGAACACCAGTATAGACAGGGAACGGGAAATACAATTCCGGATTTCAGTCAATGTAAACTGGTATTGACTAATTCAGGACATTGGTCTCTCAGGGACACTGGTGCCAGGTAACTCAGAAGTTAACACAGCCTGGGTGTATTTGTGAATGGGAATGGATATAATCAATGAGGTAACTTGAGATTAATAGCAGGGGAAGTGAGAGGAAAGTATGTTCCTTTTTATAAGCAGGAATACAGGGGAATAATTCATAACAAATTCCTTATTTGTTTATTATATTTTATCTCTTTTTCTGTGCAATATTTGTCTGTATACAAACCTTTATTTTCTCCAATGTATTCATTATTCACTGCATTATTTCTCTGAGCAATTTTTACTCTGAAGATTGTCTGTTAGAAGTTTATTGCAAACATTCATTATTCAAAATTTGTGCTGCTCATCTTCAAAATTTATTATCTAGTGTATTTTTGCTTCTTTTCTTGATGATTGGTTAAAAATAATTCTTAGATTTCCAGTGTGAACCATAAATTGCAAACTTGCTTTCCAAGTTTATTATTAAATATCATTTATTTGTTTCTGTGTTGATAAATTAAAAAAATATTTTAAGACCCATGAAGATCTCAAACAAATGGGTGCAGCACTTTGTGTGATATAATTTATCACTGAAACTACATATCTGTGAAGACATTCTATTTGCACTATGGTGAGCTCTGTGTTTATAAAATTTACTTACAGAGATATTTGCCCAATTCTAATGTTAATTTGTTGGTATTCCTTGGAAGATTGTCAGTAATAAAGGAAATGATATGTATTGCTCATTTGACTTGGTGTTTTACCTCTGATGCTGACCAAACCAAGAATTTTCTGAAGGTGAAGAAGGCCTGCATTAGCAAGCATGTGACAAACAATCCTTTAAACTCTATCCCCTCCTACTCCCTAATACACACTGTTCAGTGCCAAAGCCTAATTTTCCTTACTTATATGAAATTTAGACTGAAACTCTGACTGAAATTTCTGAAGGCAATTCTGAAATTTTTCACAAGTGGCAGAGAAATAGACTGTAAGTCTTCATGGAAGAAAAATAAGTAGAAAAGAAGCATCACAGCTACCTATGCTGGTAGAGTTCATAATCACCAGAATTAAATGTTTTGTTTTAATTTTCTCTCATGATATTCTTCCAAAATGCTTCTTGTGGAACAGCTTGATTTCCATGATTTCTCTCTGCCATATCCTTCAATATTTTGACAGTGCATTTTAGTTTTATCACGTAAATGTTGTCCCAAATTGAAGTTAACCCAAAAGTTTTCTATTCCAAGCCCTTTTCTGAAGTCATACTCCCAAACTGCACATGCCAGGTTGTTCCTTCAGCATTTATTATATGCCAGCTCCTCAGCACCATTTGATTTCAACAAGGAGTCAGGAAAAGCTTTGGGTTGGTGGCCTCTTTCTTCTCAGTTCTGAGTACTCACTAGGTGTGGGACTGAGCTCTCTGGCAAAGTATGAAAAATTGCATTATGTTTGTGATAATATGCAATTAACCTGTGTTTGAGGATCAAACTGGGATAACTGCATCTCCTATGGCATTCTATTTTTAATAGTGCGGCAGGACTGGATATAGACATTGATTTCTTGAATAGTCTCATGTTGTTTTTGGACAAAAGATGAACAAAATGGCTTATGGCTTTGGCTACGTTGGTGAGTGGCAAATGCTGCTTGAGGGCATCTATTTAATCTTTCCTTTAAGAAAAGTAAAAATGCAACTGTATTTTTATATGCCCCCAGACTGAAAATGTAGGAAGGGAGTGTTCTGAGGAAGAAACTGCCATTAATGGCATTTGCAAATTAGCACTAAAAGACTTTGTCTGTCATGGCGTATTTTATTACTATGCTTATCATCCCCAGAAGCAAATCAAAATGAGGAAAAATTCCTGGTTTGGTGAAAAGTCAGTAATCATTTCCCTGGGGCTTGATTTTTTAAGGTATTTCTTTTTTAAGCATTTGAGAGGATCTGGTTTTATATTCAAAGTCACTGAAGTTCCTTATCATGTATACTTATCAGTGCAACCCTGAGTCATCTTGTTGCAAGCAGTTGCATAAATTATGTACATAGAAATTATTCTAGGTAGGTCTAGCTGTAGTTATAACAGGAAGAAGTCAGACACACAGTAACAGTAACACTCATCCTGGAGCAATGCATTAACTTCAGAAAGTCGGCTCAGCATAAATGTCGTTTCTCTGAGTCATCTCAGTTGTGAACACAAGCTGTCAGAAGAAGTGGAAAGAACTGAAAATTTTGCCATCATCTTAAAAATACATTACGTATTGAATAAAAGATTTTTATTCTACCTCCTTTAAGTTCTGCATGAAACCTATGTATTCAATGTAAGTACATTATAGAAGCGTGTTAATTCTAATTAACCTTGTCAAATACAATTCATTAAGATTGAAAATCTTGTAATTATAAGTGCTTTTCAGACTACCCAGGAATCCACTTAATGCAAGGACTGATGTACTTATCTAAAAAAACCTGAAAAATTGAAGAAATTTGACATACAGAGAATACTGAGAAAGAAAAAAACTGGTGCTGAGATTGGAAGAAAAACCAAGAGCTGAAAAACTAGAGAGCAAGTTTTTTTTTCTTCACATCCTCTTTTCCATCTATACAAACTTTCTACAGCTTTGGGACATCATAATCCTCCTCTCATCTGTACTGCCCCTCTGATCTTAGGTTTTTTTCTTCATTCTGGTGCTGTCTATAGCTGAGGGCTTGGTCAAGGGGCTGTTGAAGTCCCTGTAAACTGCAGCCAGTCCCTGGCTACCTGCTTCTGCTGCAGGAAGCACCCTTGTGTTCAACACTGCTGGAATCCCCCAGGCATCCACAAAGACTGCTTGGGCTGGGCAAGACAAGTATGTCTCACTGAATTAAGCTCGGTGTTTGATGCTAACTACAGAAAAGGGGTATTCTGTCCTTCCTGTTGATTCTGTTTGGGATTAGGATTACTCTACAGCGTTGAAAATAGCTCTTCACGCACTGTATTGTGCAACTCTTTTGTGCATTTTTTTGACCAAGGATCAAAGAAAGCACCTTTAACTGTGTGTTTCAGGTCTAAAAGCATTATTACTGTTTTCATGAACATCAATGACAAGCTTCCAATGAAACAGTTTTCATTTATGAATAATACATATACAAAATTACTCTAACATCCCAAGTTATTAAACTGGCTTTTCTGAGCTGCCATAGGATTTTAACAGACAGCAACCTCTTTGATAACCCTTTGTATTCAGATCTTTTTTTCCTCTTTACTTCTGAGTTTCAAACACTGCAGCTTTTTAGTCTGCTGCTCAGTCTCCCACATTTCATTTTCCACAATGCCTCACATCACTTATGCAGCTTCTGCCTTCACCATCCCTCTATTGTCACACTGCAGTCACTGGGTCTTTCTTTCTTGCTGGTCATTTCTGTGAAGTCTTTCCCTTTCAACTGTCACTTTTGGAACTCTCCTCCACTAGGAGATAGGTTTTTTTCACTCCAGTGTCTCTTTTGCTCTTGGGGAAGTCAGTTCTTTCATCTCTGTTATCTGGTCAGCTCCCCACTTGAAAGAGCAGTCTCAGTTCTCACTCCCACGAAGTCTTTTGAAGGAACAAGCTCAAACAATGACCTTCCACGCCCTGCTGTTGGGCCAATCTCTTTCCCAAACACCTGGATGCTTTTCTTCTCCCTGTAAACTGATTTTATCCAGAGAATATTTCTCTCTGCTTCCACTGACTGATTCAACTGATGCCCACCTCCCACCACCCTGACTGTCCAACCTGCCAGTTTCAAGGGCACATAACCACAGTTTCACTGACATAAATTGGTTAAATGTTTACGGAAAAGTCATAGTAACTATTACTTAATGACCTCTGTAGCTTGCTAGACAACAGAAGATAATTTTTCTTTAATTTATGCCCGATTTTCCAAAAATAGAAAATAATAGAGAGCAACATGTAAAATCATGTTGAAATCACATCAGAAAACAGATGCTCATTTCAAAACTTGTCTCTGAGGCAGAAGTATTTTTTGCTTCAAACTAACTCAGCGTGAAAAAACATTTTATGTATCTCTGGGGAATTCATACAGTATGTTCCCTTAAACTTTTATGAAACACCTCAAGTGTAGAATAAAACCTGTGATGATCCTTAATCAGAGATAGCCTAAGAAGTTTTGCTGCAGGAATGCTATAACTTACTTTAGCAAGTGTTTTCAACTTTGCTTCACAAAAAGAATATTTTGGGACTTTACATGTTTACAATATGTCTGTGGAATATGGAATACATACAATATTTAACTTATTTCTCTAAAACTTAAATATCTCCATCAGCCACAACTACAAACCAACAGATTTGAAATTTATTACTTTTATATTATTATATATTTTTTTCAATAATGAACAAAGACCTGTGAAAGCTGGGCACCACTAAAGACTATCTGTCATCATCCTCTTGGCACCCACCTTTGAGATATTTACATGCATTAATGAGATCCCCTCTCAACCTTCCCAATAACCAGATCAGTTGCCTTGATTTGGAAAATGTGTTAGCAATCTCACAGCCAAAGATCCTTCTCCTATTTTTCCCCTGAACAAGACGGAAAATGTGAGTCTCTTAACTATGAAAAATTATAGGTGGACATCTGGGGTGTGTTTATCTTCTTTCACATTTACAAACCCTTAAAAAACCTTTGCACTGGGGTTACAGTTGTTAAGAGTAAGAAAGTTCTGTTGCATATATAAATGAGAGATTTTGAGTTTTGGGCTAATCTGAGTTGAATTGGAAATGAGAAATTTGAAACACTTCAGTAAGAAAGAATCTCAAACTAATGGTGAGAAAAGTTTTGTTTCAACAGCATTAAATTCTCTAATTCTTTCAGCTTTTCATTTTACATATTCAAACAAAAAATTTGAACTTGTAAGAGATTTTTTTTGCCAATGTAAAAATAGAGTATCCTGCTAATTCCAGAAATTTATTCTTGTTTAAAGGTAAATTTTAGCAAAATATACATGTTTGCACAGAACTTCCATGGAAAACTCCTTCTAAATGTGAATGTGCTCTGTTTTTCTTTATTCCAATGTGAAAATTTCTCCAGACTTGAAAAGATACTTAAATATTCCTTTAGACTACTCAGAAAAGGTAATTTAACATTAAAATCAGCAGGGACAGTCTAACTTCAATCTATTCCTTGCTAAAATCAAACTAATGTAATCCAGGGTTCTGGATATAATGAAGTGTATGGCAGGGCTAAATCCTAAAGATTAACCCACAATAGGTATTGTTCTTGGATGAAAATACCAGTGTTTTTCAAGATGCGCTTACAAACAAATGGCTTTATATTTTATATTCAGAGGTGTATGTGCACAGAATTATAATACAGTCATGAGTAGAGAGCCCACAAGCATTATATTGAGGAAAAAGAAAGGTAAATTAATAAATAAAATCCAAAAGATTTGAAAAGTGCAAGTAAGTCTGCAGAATTGTTCTTTCTCCAGAAGTAGAATTTGTTTTTTCATTTACACAAAGGCTGTTAATGCTAAACTTCCTTCCTTGTGCTAATTCTATCCACATTCAGAACATGTATCCACATTCAGAACTTATCCTGCTAAATAAGAATCAGTTTTTCATTAGATTATAAAAGTGCAGAACAATCCCTTTTCAAATTAAAAGCAGCTTAAATTCTCACAGTATATTATGATGTCGTTGTGTATTTGATAGAAAATAAATGTCAGCTTGTTTTAGTGTATTGTTTGTGAGATTTCTTTCCATTAAATCTGAATATGTGTTTAGATTGTGAGTCAATTTTTTAGTTCAAGTCATAACTAGACGAGTGAAGTCAAATAACACCGCTTAAAAAAATTCGGGGACATTGTGTTTTTAAATGAGCTTGTTAAAAGAATTAAAAATGTATCCTACTTTTTAATAATGAACATACTATTTTTAGGACATGTACTGGTGCCTCTGAATCATTTCCTTTCTAAAACCCTACATTTCCAGTTTTATAGTATTAAGGAGTTACATCTTTTTGTATTCCTGTTAGCAGGCAATTTGGCAGGGGAGGGTCTAAATTTCATATTTTTATATTGACTTATTATTAAAAAAATTTCATTTCCTAAACTTTAGGAAGTTCCAGGTTTTCAGAAAATATTGATTTGAAAATTATGCAAAAGTGATTAGGCCATGGGGTTTTCCCTTCTATAAGGCTCTGTCATTAATTTTATCTATATAATATCCTAACGCAATATTCAAGGAAATACTTGGCTAATGGCAGAGGAGATTGGGAATGGTTATACCGTGAATCATACCCATACACAATTATACGAAGTCTTGAGGAGAAGCTGGGAAGGTCTTTGGTGGAGGTGGGAAGGCTTTGTTGGAGCATAATGTATATATCCAATGACATTGTTGAAGTGAGCTTTTACCTGCTGTGTAACAAATCTATTTACAAGAGTTGCCTGGAGCATGAAACCAGGCTGTCTGTGAGGGTCTGGGCAGGGAGCATTGGAGAGTGGCAGGGCAGGGGCTGAGCAAGGGCTTTAAGTGGGGACATGAGAGAGGACACTGTCCTGAGAGGAAGGATGTGGGACAAGGAGAGGAACAGGAGAAAGTGCAAGGAGAAGGGAGAATTAACAGTAGAAGTGAAACAAAGTATCCTCCACTGCAGACATTAGGAATATGTCCTGGTCCCTCATTTAGATGAGTTGTGCCAAGGAACCTGATGGAACTGCAAAGGGGAAAGCAAGAAAACCTCTTCCACTGACTGTAGTCCCCTAAGCCCTGTCAGTTCCTCCCTCGTCACTCACTTTCACTCGAACTTCACTTTTCTTTAGTCCACTTTCCCACAATGTCAAAGGTGTTCTCTGAGCTCTGGACAAGTCCATCAGGTAATGACTGAAAGGGAAGAAGCTTTGTCACATGCACCTGCTCACCGCTTTAACTCTGTCCTTTCCATGTAGCACTCACTACTTAAAAAACCCCTCAGTCAAGCAGTTTTATTTTACCATACAGTTGGTCAAGGCAAGACAGACGTAGAAGCCAAACTGATTTTGCTGCTCAGGCCCTACACTCACTGCAAGAAACAGCACCAGTTTACTGGTGAAAGGTATGGTTTGATGTCCTTGTCTTTTTGCTAGGGTACAGCCTGGCAACACACCTTTGTAACTACCTAATACCACAAAGTTAGCGTGATAATATACAATGGATTTCTGTATCTGTACAGAAATGGCAACTGAACTGCCAATACCTTACACTAAAGACTATCAATTCATGATCATTGGGCTGGATTTTCTTTTCTTTCCCTCTGCTTCATATTCTCTCAGTGGTGTCTGAATCCTGTGAGTGTCTCAAGAACAGCAAGCAACAGTGAGAAAACAGGGAACATGTCACCATAGGAGTGATTCCCAGGTCATCAAGGATAACCCCTCTTATTCCAAATGTTAAAAGAAATTACGTGTGGAGCTGGAAAGAGACCAAGTATTATTTTTTCAGGATGAGATGAATGCCTAACTTAGTTGGATGCTTTCAGGAATAGCAGAAAGGAATGAGTAGAGTACTGGTAAGTGTTGCAATACACCAAACTTCTTGTTGAATAACTGTATTAGAAATGATGAGAAAATCATTGACGCTCTGATTTCCATGGTGGAGGGAGGGAGTGTGAGTTCTATATATTCTGTAACAAAGATTTCTGAGGTAGACATGACCTTGCCTCAAAAAATGAAGTGTGTTTTTAGAGATAACTGTAGGAGGAAGGATAGATCATATAAATACTCCAAGCCTTTGACCAGAGCCACATATTGCAATGTGCTAGTTATCTGTACAGTAGACTGTGGCTGTCTTGGAGAAGAAGCTGCCCCAAAAATTCACAATTTTAATCTCAGACACAAATGGTGGTTGTAGTCCCACATGAATGTGCAGTTGGTAGCTGTTTATTAAAACACCTGTCTTGGAGTGGCTAGCACATCTGAGTCTAATTTTGCGTGTCTAGGAAAAATGTTAAACAGCAATAAAAGCTTGCTCAGATGAGGAAACACAGCATTGAGATACCTTCACGAAAGTATGCTATGAACAACATGAGAGAGAATAATAACAATAAAAAAAGCAGATATGATTTGTTTCAGGTTTTTTTCTGGAGTCTGACACAGAACCTTACCCAGAGGGAAAACTTTCTATCACCAATAAAACTGGTCATTTCTGTGCCATGAAAATACCTTTGCATTACTTGTGCATTTGAAACAGTCTTTAGTGTATTTGAATTTACTTGCATTTTTTTCTTTCTCTGTCACACTAGTTACTTGAACACAAAAATAAGTGTGCTTATCAGAACTTTTATAAGACTTTTAGCTCATTTATTTTATGGTTGCATCTATTTGTGGTTTCTTTTTCCCCTCTGCCCTAACTTTTCTGTGTACTACCATGTAAATACGTTGCAAAAGGCTCTGGATTTACACAAGTAGTATATTCTGTACATACCATGATTTTATACACTCATATTTGTATACATTAAATCTTTATACATTTTTCTTTATACATTCAATATATGTAATGCCACAGAGTTTTATGTTCTGAAGCATGCAATTACTTACCAAAGTTATTTTAGATGGATTTTATAATAACTGTTCAGTACATTTGATACCACAATTGATTGTAGAAGTGACTCCAAACATACCATTATTGCAGGTTTCCCTATTATAATACTTTCAGAGTAATTTCATGTTACTTAGTGTCATCCTGTTTCTTTCAGAAGAATAAGCTTCAAAAGGTATGTTTCATCTCTGCCAAAAACAGGGGAAAATGATGATTTCTGCACAGCACATGACTCAACATGATACAGCCTTCAAGGAAAGAGTTAATCTGAGACAACAAGTAAAGAAAGAGCTGAAAATGTGCCTGACTTTTGAGAATAGAACAAACATGAAGGTATTCTTCTTATACAGATGGAGTTGAAAAAACCCCTACTGTTTTTTTTACAGGACAAGAAAATAAACTCTGAAGAAGCAGTTATTTGATGGACTAGGGATCCTGTGGCAAAGCCTGATTAGAGATATCTTCACATAGATGAAAGGAGACTATGTTACACAGAGTTATTTCCAACATTTCTGGGAAAAAAGATTTTATAGGAGGGAGGGTCCAACATGTTTTGCTGAGTGAAAATTACAAAATGAGTATCATTACATGCAATGGCATGAACACGACATGGAAAGAGCATCTTTATTTCAGCCTGAAAGGAGAAACCTCAAGGACGGACATCAGCAGGACGCGGAGCAGCAACGAGCAGAAAATCTTGCTTTATCATAGAACTGAGTGGAGACACTCTTTACTTAATTGACTTCATTTCCAGGGGTTTTGTGGATTCATCCCTCCCATTATTCCTCATGTCTTTCTGGGATCTGTGGCCATTCATTTCACCTGGGAATGGATACCTCCAGCAACCTCTCCCTAGCTGCTGGGCAAGGGCTGCTCCTGAGGCTGAGCAGAGGAGGAAGACCTTAGTGCATCTTCTTCATCCACTTGGCTATCTGCATTGGTACTGTGGCAATAAATCAGACTATGAGCAAGGGAACTCTTGAAACGACACTCTCTTCCAAAGCAGAGGTCAAGGGCCTTGACATGTGACAATATCACTGTAGTAATGGGAAAAGTGGTATCCTCCATCAAAGTAAGTGACATATGTACAGCTTAACTAATAACAAATTAGGTGTGGCTATTCTAATTTTTGTGGAAAAGGCAGTACTTAGTGAGAAAAAGGAGTCAGATCCTGGACCAGTATTCTTGCAGTGATGATATCAGAAGATAGATTTTGAAAATAAAAAATTGTAAACCAATCCTTGCAGGTCTTAATGTCAAAACTGAATGTTTCCGTAGTGAGATAGGATTTGAGGATGCACCCGTGATCACCAAATAGTCTCCTACTAATTGCCTCTATGGGCAGCTCACAGATACAGCTCGTGAAGAGGTGACGTCAGAACTAAGACGCATATGAACCCCTTGAAAACATTAATAACATTTCAATACATAACATTTCACTTACAGTGCTAACAGCACATTTTTCATGTTGTGTTTGTGCATTTGAGAGAGATCGCCATGAAAGTAAAACATGTCTTTTCAGAGCAAAATAGATTAAGTTAAGTCTGCTGGGATCTTGTGATATGTGAATATGTATTTCTATGACTATTCAATCTGTATTTCACAGACTATTCAATCTGTTCATTTGCATAAAAATATTTCAAGTGCTTTCCAGTTAGGTCAAAAGTCTTTAGTCTTTAGTTAAGCCTTTAACTTTTCTGTCTGTTACAATAACCATAACATTGAAACCTTGTCCACAGCTGTAGTTTAATTAAAACTGGACCGGCCTGATTGTCCGTCTTATTTCCTGAAGATTGTTGCTTCCCAAGCAGAATTCTTGTCTGAGCTGCAGTAAACCTGCACTTAATATGGTGCCTGCCATACTGGCTGCTTGCACATGATTTTAAAAATAAGTCTTGTAGCTTCTGACTTCTTCCATTACAATATGAACAACTAATGTTAACAGCTCTGAAAAAAATGGAATTTTGAGTGTTCTCCTACTGCATATGGTATAACTTTGCCTCCAGCCTTCAAATCATTGAAGCAAATGCACGCTACCCATAAAACATGTTTTAATAAAATGTGTAGGAATTTTAGAATAAATCAGAATATCAAGGAATAGATGATTTTTAAGATACAGGGTGCTATCCAGTGCACAAAACAAATTGAAGAATAACCTATCCCTACTTTAATACACCTTAACTGGATTTCTCTAAGGTTTTATAAGTTAGAAGAGATACATCTTTATATATGTGTAACTTTTCCACTGGCTGTATTCTTTAGACTGACTGGAAAATAGAGTCATTTTATGGTGTATTTAAGGGATTACTTGGTTTTGCTGAAAATTGGGGTACTTTCAGAAGGTGCTGGTCACTAGGTCTCAATCTGTATTTTGATAGTACATTTTGACTGTAAATTCATAGAATATACTACTTTATATTAATCTATCTGTCCTTTATTATCCCACAGCCTCTTCTTTCTGAAGTTCAACACAGATTGCCTATGCAACTGTAATTCTTACTTCTTCAAAGGAAATAAAAAGACCTCACTTCTGGCCATCTGCCTTAAGCAGAGCTGCATATCTGCCTTCATCTGTACCGAGATTATGTTTTATTTGGGAACTAGCAAATCTGTCACTTCTCTCCACATCCAAACTAGCGCCAGGAACGTGCTCCACAAGAAAATACTTATTTCTGCGTGTGTGTGCATGCATTTTCTGGTGACCATGTCCTTTACTTGATGAAGGAAGATAAAGTGTTACTTGTGTTTCCAACAATGTATTAAGACTATCTGTAGAAAGATTTATGTGTTTCTCCATGACACACGGGCTTGAAGGGGCACAAGGCTCCTGATGGAAGCATCTGGATTTGTACTAGACACAGAACAATGTATATTTTTTTATCAGGTCAGTTTCCTGACAGAGCACAGCAAAAAGCATCTTTCTGCTATCACTTTACTGTGGCTTTGGAGAAGGTATGAATTTTGTTGGCTGTTGTCTAACTTAAAATTTTGATATGTCTTAGGCATCTTAAATTATATTGCTGATTTCAATGCATTTAGTGATGCTTTGAAAATTATATTTCTATTTTACCTGACAAGGAAATAAGGCTCGTAAAGGCTTCTGTTAGTTACTGCCAAACTCCCTCTGTGGAATTTGAGAATGCTCAGAGAAATAATATGATACAATATTCATTCTAGCCTCTCCTAAAACCTAATTGTTTTCTGATTAAAAACATTGCCTTACAAGAGTCCTACTGTTCTGAAAAGCTCACCCTTACTATGCATTCAAATAAAGCAGGAGGTTTGAATATGAAGCGCTTTAAAATTATATTCATGCCTAGCTACTCAGTCTTGATGTATTTCTTGGAGCTCAGACCCAGGGAAGGGAATTTGCAATGTCTTGTCTAAATGGTTCCTGGGAGCCTCACCAGCCTTACTATTCTGCACATTAAAAGCTGTCTGAAATTTGGAATTCAAAACACTTTTAAGAAACATAGTTTTCAGAAAATTGTTGAGGATAAATTTTCACACTTCCCTGCTTCTTTAAGCAGATTTATGGGGGTTTTGTATATCAAGATACACTACTGTTATCTGAAGGAAGGGTTTTTTTTAGGTGAAACTCTCAACTGTGATTACCATTAAAAAGCTTGTTAGCCTCACAAACTCAATAAATTCATCTTTATACATACAGCGGGAACCTACATAGCTTTATTTGGACGAGTTTTGAAATTAGTTCGTACAAAACCACAAAACAATATCATGCATTTTATGTAATGAATATTTCAGGCTAAATGCATAAACCGTCCAAGAAACAGGGAGCAGACATTAATACCTTCTTTCCAGTAAGTGCCCTCACTGCAGGGTCACCAGACCTGGTTCTTTTAAGCACTTGATCACGTGAGTCCTGAACTATTTCCAGCACAGCATCTGAATTCCAACAGGAACTTGTAGGTCAGGGTATTGCCCCAGCTGCTGGAAATATGGATCCATCCCTGTGAAGGAATTGAACATGACTAAGTGCTATAAAAAGGGATGGGAAGAAGCATTGTCATGTTTTCTTGATTTTAACATGATTCAGAAGAAATAATAATTCATAATTGTCCCTCTGAGGGATTTTGTCTTTCTGTTTTGAAGACTATAGTCAGGGCTGCAATTCTGAAGCAAACTTTCTAAACTCCAGCGGATGCTGAAAATAATGATTGACACCAAAGCCAGGGTTCAAGAATATAGCTAAGGTTTTTCACCACTGGGATCAGTTGCAATTCTCATCTTTCCAGGGCAAGTGTCCTTTTGTTTTATCTAACTCAAAGCATTTTGAGTCTAAACGAAATCTCTTCACTGACTGCAGTGAACATTCAATCACTGTTCTGTAGATTGTACCTCTAAACATTACACTTAAGGATCTTGGTTAAGTATATAATTACTGCTTTCTCAAGATCACAATGGATTATACAATATTGCCTCTGGAGCACATTATCTTTTTGTTTTAAGACAGTGACTTCCATAAAAAGATGTCTGTGTTATAACCCCACCAGTATTTATTCACAACGAGAAGAACATGGCAGTTGCCTGACTGGTTGCTATTATCAAGCTCGAGTTCTATGAAGGATGTTATTGCCTGACAGAGTTTTATATCAGGACTTGCTATAACCATTGGTTCCTTCATCAGGATCATCATAATTGGACATAATTTTCCACATTTTTTTCTTATTTCTGTCTTCCTAATCTCCAGCTTAAAAGGTCACTGTCCTGAAAAATGGATTACAGTACCCCACAATCTTGGAATTGAAGGCATAAAAAGCAATGACTTCCACTTTCACGGTTTCAAAACAGCAGCTTCAGCTGTATCAACTTTAGAAAGAACTGTGAAAAAAAGAAAAGACTGGCCAGAGCATACTTTTCCCCCTCCTATTCTCTCTTTCCTCACAGTTCTGTTAAAAAAAGTATTTACCATGTAAACTTTCTCCCTTGGGAAATTGTTTTGAATTTTGAATATAGGGGCTTAGTCTTTGTAAAGTATATCTACATCATACTTTGGAGTCTATTAGATCTTTTCTCCTTATTTCCTTTGTGTTGAAAATCTGGCCTTAAGTTTAAAGAAAAGATTGGTTATTGTTCAAATTAAGATTGGTGGACATAGGAATTACTATTTCTCATAAATTATATGAGAAGCAAGCGAATGTGACAATGCTCCTTCTCATCCCTTTTTATAGCACTTACCTATGTTCAATTTTCTCTCAGTGACAGATCTTTACTACAAAGTATGAAGGTTTTGTGCCAACATTTCTTGCCCTCCTTTGGTCTTCAGGTGTTTTAGTTACTCTTCTAGTTTAGTACCTGTCACTTTGCCTCATGCAAATTCTCTACCTGAAAACCACCTTTTTTCTTTTCTCGTATTTTTTGTTTGTATCCTGTTCCATTCTCTTTCACTCTCATTTTTTCTTCAACTAAAAAGTTTAAAGGTAAGAAAAAGCTGCCTAGAGGCTGCTTTCTCCCATTCTCCCATCCCAACAGACTAAGCACCTACTAATACAGACTCGATGTCTTCATGTCTTACAGTCTTGACTGCTTCATCTTATGCCATATTGCAGGAAAGAAAAATTGTTCAACTGTACTTGTGCTATTTTAATCTTTACTAGCTAGCCCAAGAGTGCGGCTCATCTCTAAAAACAGCTTTGCAGCACTTTGTCATTAAACAACTGTTGCACTGCACTGTCAGTACTACTTCTCAACAGTCCCTGACAACTTTCTGCAGGGAAAATGGGATAAGGTTTCTCCATTTTCTGGAAAATATTCTATACCTCTGAATGTTTGGATCCCTTTTTAGACCTGCTCTCAAAATGAATGTCAGGAAGAGAGCTTGGGTCTTGCTTTGAGCTTGCCACACTAAAGCTGTGGTAAATGACTATTATCTGAGAAGACATCTCAGATACTTGGTAGCTGAAAAAAAATCTGTAATAATCTGGGAAGTGTCTACCACATGGGGAAGCCTACCACAAAACCCAATAGAGTGCTGCCTGAAAGAGGAAAGTTATTCTTGAATTTCACTTGTTCTGCACAGGTTCTTCTTGTAACAGTGCAACAGCCTAGCAAATAATTCTTCTATACCTATAGGTACAAAACTGACACTATACTGTTCATTGGTTTATCACTACAATCAATAAAGAATTATAGGGGCAGAACTGCAGGAGAACATATCAGTCCTTGCAAGTAGCCTAGTGCCACCCTGCAAAACATTTGTCAGGCTTTCATTAATCACTCCTGTGCAAATTATAAAAAGTAACATTTTCGTGATAGATTTTATCTTATCTTTCTCCATGTTACTTTAATATTAATATGGATCTGGACTGTTTCTATGGCAAGTAGTGTTAGAGATGCTAATCGTGGTTATTCATCCAGAGGTTATGGCAGATAATCGGAAAAATGCTGATGAAGCATCTTCTGATACTACTTGAACTTTCGTTCGGTAGATTTTATTACTCCTATTCACAGCAGTGACCAAATAATTATTTTCATGGTTTCAAGAGTGTACTGATGCTGGATGTTAATTCATGCTTATTGTAGGAACTATTAAAATATCTTCTTGATAAACTGACCAAAGAGATGGAGTGAATAGTTTTTGGGTTTGGTGAAGTGCTGATCAAACAAATCATTGTTTGTTTTTACAGAGATTTTTTGTGAAATACAAATTAACAGTGTGAAAAGTTCAGCATATATATCTTCGGGAATAATAAAGAGGAGCTATTCTACATTACTGTTAATGATCTGATGAGAAAAATAAATCTTCTTAACAGTCATATTTGGGAACTATAGTACAAAAGAACAGAAGCTGGGGGAAGGGAAATGCATCATAGGCACATGTAAACATTTTTAATAGGACATTTTATCTTGAGTTCTAAAATAAAAAGCTGAAATTAATTTTGTCAAATCTCATTATTTGGAAGAATCCTGAGGTATTAAGAAGAGCAGCTGTAACGCCATTTTCTCTGTAGCTCCCAGGATCTGGGATGAGAACTTGAGTTCGTATCTCTTTCTATCAGCATACGTTATTATTCTTTTTTGGTTCTGAATTTATTTTTTTCCCCAAAAAATCTTCTCTACTTCTGTTATTTAGGTATCTTTAGGTACCTTTTTCTTCAAGCTCATATGAGACTCGAAGTCCATCTCCTATGATGTACTCAATCTTTCTTGCAGAAGACTCTCTGACCAAGCTCTAAAAGAATGCAGAGTAAGATGGATGTAAATGGAATTCTTCTTTTTAAAATATTTTGGGTTCAGTATTAGAATTTATAAAAGAAGAAAACCCTCTTCTTTCCATATCTTTCAAGGAAAATCTCAGGGGCAAAATTTTGGAAACTTTTGCCTATTCATTGCAATTCAGAAAGCTGTTATTCATGAAGAACAAGCAAAGCCTGTTCCCAAAACTTGTTCTGCTGTTGGCTCGCTCCTGTCTGCCTACAGTTAAAACAAGAGTAAACTGAAAATAAAGATGCTCCTTCTTGGTTGCAGAAAGATCCATTTACACTTGTTTGGCTAGTGCTTTCTCCCTGAATGAATTCAGTTCTTCCATTACTGCACACCTTGATGTGGTTAGGGTAAAGTAATGATGGGAATATCAGATTCCTTCTGCCTCCTTTTACCTCATGCTGCAGACTCAGGGAAATACCATGCATGCTAAAAGTTGGAAGGCTCCTTTTTGTTCTACTTTGAGTTACTATATAATAAAAAGGAGGATTTTTAATGAAGATTTCAGTGTCAAATCATATCTCCTTCCAGTGATGGACATGGTTAAGTTCTATGACTCTTAGTGAAGCAAATTTAAGCCACCAAGTACTTTAGAAAATTGCCTCATAAATCTGTTAAACACATTATTGTATTGACCCATTTAATACTCTGAAAATACAGTAGCAATTGTTCAGATCTAAATTTTTCCATAAAACTTGAAAAATTTAGATATTTTGAGGATTTACTCATGCATTGAAATCTTAGTGCAATTTAACAAATATGTGCTTTTGAAAAGCATTCCACACCTGTTTCTCAGTGCTGTTTCCTGACAAAGAACAATCAATCTTTCTTTTTTTCTGATTTATTGACTATCAAAATAAATAGATGGACAGAAAATTTCAGTGGCTTGTACCTTCATGCTTGCAAATATTGCAGAAAACCTACTATTGAAAATCACTTAACAAAAAGTTGGAAAATTAAGAATCAAAGTACTGTGGTGCAGCTCTGACAACTGCATCTTACATGGTCTTGAGTTCAGCTAACCTGTGTTCAGAGCTAGGTCTTTTTCAGACTATCTGGGTGGCTTTGCCCTGTGGTCTTAACATGATGGGCAAATACCAGATATCTGTGTTTCTGTAAGTTGTTCTTGCTTCTGAAAATCAGGTTTTCACTGGAGCCCCTTCAGTGTATCATAGAACCACAGAATCACAGAATGGGTCAGGTTGGAAGGGACCACAGTGGGTCATCTGGCCCAATCCCCCTGCTCAAGCAGGGCCATCCCAGAGCACATGGCACAGGATTATGCCCAGATGGTTCTTGAATATCTCCAGTGAGGGAGACTCCACAGCCTCTCTGGACAATCTGTTCCAGTGCTTGGACCCCTGGACAGTAAAGAAGTTCTTCCTCACATTCAAGTGAAACTTTCTGTGCATCAGTTTCTGCCCACTGCCTTTTGTCCTGTTGCTTGGCAGCACTGAGAAGAGCCTGGCTCCGTCTTCTTGTCACCCTTCCTTCAGATACTTACAGACATTGATAAGATCCCTTCTCTTGTCTTCTCTTCTTGAGCTTTCTCAGCCTTTGCTTTTAAAAATATTCCTGTCCCTAAACCATCTTTGTTGCTCTCTGCTCAACCCGCTCCAGGAGCTCCATGTCTCTCTTGTCCTGAGGAGACCAGAGCTGGACGCAGCACTCCAGATGTGGCCTCACCAGGGCTGGGTAGAGGGGCAGGATCACTTCCCTCACCCTGCTGGCAATGCTCTTCCTAATGCACCCCAGATCTGCAAAGTAGTACTGCAATTATAAATATATGTGTTTTAATACAGGAAGAAAATAAGATTTTCATGTTGAGAATTGTATTTCCTATGATAGCTTTAACTCCTGAGTAAAGACTGAAATATTTACCTGCTGCTTGAATAAATGAATAATTCAAGGCAGCTTATGATATTATCCTTTTCTACAGATGATATTATCCTTTTCTACAGATGTTTTTTAAAAATCTCGCTAGCCTGATCCTTTGTAAACATGATTCAAAATTATTAAATTCAAAATTATTAAAAAAGATGCTGATTCCAAGCCAGACTTCAAAAACTGTAAATACATAGAGCAAAAAACAAAAGTAGAAAAAGATTTATTCTAAGAACTCATTCAAGTCCTTTCACTCTGCTTCATCTGCAGACTCCTTAAGAAAACTGCAGTGTTGTAATGAAAATTGACTGTTTAAAGACTAAAAGATAAAGGAAAATCCTAGTTAGAAACGGAAAAGAGAAAGCAATGAGACACTCAAAAATTAAAAACAAGCAAACAAACAAAAAGTTTTTCTTCAACATGTCCTGCCAGTATTTTTATGCTTTTCAACTTAATCTATTGGTATCTCTGAATATCTGTCAAAATAGTAATCTGTAAGGAAATAACTCCCTTTCCTTAGTAATTGGTCTGACAAATTATGGGTGGCAATACTCACAGATACTCACAGAGCCACACTGGAAGTTTTATGAAGACATCCCAATTCTCTGGTCAGACATTTTTCAAGCACTAGACTGGTTTGAAACTGTGTTCTGAACACATGGAGATCCTACCTTTAATGGATCACGCAACAGCTGGAGCTTTATAGAAGACATGCATAATGTGGACTGAGTAACTTGAATTACTGATATAATTATGAATATCTTATAATGTATAATTATCTGCACAAAGAGCCCGTATAATACAATAACTCTGTCCAAGGGGCTCCAGCTTGTCTTTAATGTGACAATAACATTTAGTACTTTACTTTTATGAAGCTCTTTCTAATCACTAACCAATTAATCCTTACAACACTCTTGTGAAGTGCGTGTGTGAGCCTTGAGCTTAATTTGTGATACCTACAGAGGTCAGCACAAATCACAGTTTCCCTGGACCACAGTGGGAGGACAGGAAGCTTTGCAGGACTGACCCTATAGAACAGCTGAGGTAACTCTGGTGAATTTAAAATGCTTGCATTCAAGTTTGGTCCTTGAACAAACAAGAGTAGCCTCAGTAGCTGGTATTGCTTAAATAACTCAAGGAACTTTAGCATTAAGGAAGAGGTAAAAAATCAGATTTGTACAAGACAAATTAGGGGAATATAGGGGAAATAGAAAATCCTAAAAACCTCAGCCAATGGAAAATGTCATTACAGTGAAAAAATTTATTGAAATACAGATTATTGCTAGAAGTTTGTCATTTTTACATCGGGATCCAACTAGGAAAAGCCAGTACAAGCTAGATTCCTGGTTTTGGACAAGTGGGGCAAAAGGTAAGGGGTCTTTCCACAACACATGACATCTCCTGAGATCCTAAGTATCCTACTAGAGTTCAGGTAAAATAGTTCCAGGTACAACTTTTCATGGCTGCTTGTCTAGGTAAAGGCTGCTCTCCCAGTCAGCTTCTATCCTCCAAGTGGTAGATAAAGCATAGCAATCACTTTTGGAAGTCATTTGGGAACAGTTTATGATTTGCTGTTTAGACTAAGAAATAAGTTTTACTTTCTTACTTAGCTGGTATATATAATATGGGTTAGGGAGTGAAGAAGGAGGGATATGGGTTTTAGATAGCTTTTTTTTCCCCTTCAAATCAGGTTTGAGTTAGGAAGAGATGGAGGATAGGGTACAATCATCTCACTCCTGTGAAAAAAACAGCTCAGCTGTATGAAAAAGGAAAATATATCTTAATACAGTTCAGAAAACCTGAAAAATTCCATATCCTCTCATTTCACTCTTACAAGCAATATTTTAGAGAAGACATGAACAGAGTTCCTGCAGAGAAATCAGAACCAACTAAAGAAACAATTGAATACTGACAGAAACCTAATTCATGTGAAAAAAATTAGTGAAAGGTGACATTTGGCTGGGTTACTATTGGAAGTTTCGACCCACCTGCCATGGACAGGAACACGTTCCAGATTGCTTAGAGCTCAATTCAGCCTGGCTTTAATGCTTCCAAGGATGGGACATCCACAACTTCTCTGGGTAACCTGTTCCAGCACCTCACCACATGCACAGTAAAGACTTTTTTCCTAATATCCAATCTAAACCTATTGTCTCTCAGTTTGACGCCATTCCCCCTTTGCTGTGTCACTACATGCTCCTGTAAAGTCCCTCTCCATCCTTTTTGTAGGCTCTCTTCAGTTACTGGAAGGCTGCAAGTAGGTCAACATCGAGGCTTCTCTTTTCCAGGCTGAACAAACCCAATTCTCTCAGCCTTTCCTTGTATAAGAGGTGCTCCATCCCTCCACTCATCTTTGTGGCCCTCCTCCAGCAGGTCCATGTCCTTCCTGTGCTGGGACCCCAGAGCTGGATGCAGTGTTCCAGGTGGGGTCTCACCAGAGCAGAGCAGAGGGGCAGAATCCCCTCCCTGGCCGTGCTGCCCACGGTGCTCTGGATGCAGCCCAGGACACGTTTGGCTTTCTGGGCTGTGAGTGCCCATGGCTGGGTCATGTCCAGCCTCTCACCCACCAGCACCCCCAAGTCCTTCTCAGCAGGGCTGCTCTGCATCTGTTCATCCCCCAGCCTGTGTTGATACTTGGGGTTGTCCTGTTTGAGGTGCAGCACCCTGTACTTGATCTTGTCAAATCTCATGAGATCCCCATGGGACCACTATATCTGATATTTGCTTTAATTTAGAACAAATCCTGTACTAATTGATTTTCCATTTCAGGAGGGAAAATAGCCTGATTGAGGCTATTTATTTAATAGCCTAAACTTAAAGATAACTATTGATAATGGTTTTCCACTGGTAAAAATGAAACATTTAATATTTAAACAGAAAAGTATTTTCATATTTTAATAATAACTTTAAAATTTTAATATTCTACTATACTATCATTATACTAAGCACATATATGACATCCTTTTACAACTAGAGACAAAAATAAATAATTGAAATAATGATTCAATACTCAACTTAGTTATGTCTTTATATGTTTAGCAGGTCACTCCTTGAAATTATTATTTCTCCAACTACTTTATAGTTCCACTTGGGAATATAATGCAAGTTCTTCTATCATAATGGAAGGAAAAATGTGAATATTCTTAAATGTAAAAGGTTAAGTGTGTAGCAGGTCATATTGCACAATGAGATAGCTGAAGTCTAATGGTCCAAAACATTATTTTCAAAAGTATTTACATTGCACATTAATACCACTGCTGTTGTCTGTATTCTCTGTTTGGTATACAAAATGATTAGCTTTATTTTAAATAATACTGCAAACAAATTTTAGACAATGGAATGTAAATCCAGGTAAATTAATATTCATTCTGGGAGATGATAGATAATTTATGGCATGAATTTTGTGAAATTTAAGTAATTTGAATTAGCTACAGACAGTCTGTTTTTATGAACAGAGGTACCTTAAATTGCTTTCTCTCTAATTATTTTGTCTGCTTGTCTCATTTTTGTTCCCTACTCAATTTGTAATAAAATGTTACCATGGAAGAGAGAAAAAAAATATTATCATTTTTGAGTACCTTTTGTGTTTACAAAGCTTTGGTGAAACAGGAAAAAAAAGAACAAAGAAAACTCATTTGTAGAAAACTGTATGAACCAATAGATATGACTTCACATTATAAATATTTCTTAATAAACTTTGGGTATTCACAATTTTTATTTGGAAAGAAAAAGTAGTTTGAAAGTTTCCATTCTCTGTCTCTGCCACTAGTAAAGAAAATAACAGGTAAGCATTTTGTGCTAATGTAAAAGTAGTTGAAGAGACTATATAATGTTTTTGACAAATATTGGAATTTGGAATGAAAATGCTTTGCTTTTTTGAGTTTAGGTGTGTACAACAGTCCATCAAAACTCTGTCAATCTACTGATTCCATGATGAGAAACTAATTACTTTGGTTTTGGGAAGTCAGAGCTTGCTTACCTGGGGAAAACATACACTGTCTCATGTCCAGCATTTAACTTGGATGCTTTAAACTGGTCCCATTACCTCCAGGGACTGGGGCAGTCTGAGCTGAGAGGGCAGGAATGGGTTGCTGTGCATCTCTGGCCCTGTGATAGTGCAGGTACAGGCAATGCTCCAGCTCTCAGTGACATCTTTGGTATTTCTCTTTTGAATTTCAGTCCCTGACTGAACCAAAATGATATGAATGACTTAAAAGCACACTTACCAATACATAAAAAAGGGTGAGATCCATTGTAAAACTCTGTTGCAAGAGACATGTACTCAACAAATTCATTATGACATTTAACTGAAACTGTGGAAGGATGATGAATGCTACAACTTTAATTGAAGATAACAAAATGAGAAGCATCAAACCCAAAAAAATTACTGTTGAGATAAATATGTCCCATTCATACCTGTATACAACATTTGACAAAACTTGTTGGTCTTCATATACGACTTAGAAGGTAAAAGGTGTTAATAAGGAAAGCTATCGATTATGAAAATCTACAGTATTCTAGATCATTCCATAACACATGAGAAGGAATTAAAACTTTCTTTTATTTCAACAAATAATCCTGAAGAGAGTAACATTCATACAAAGCAGAGGTATTTTTGAAGTGCAATTTTCCCTAACCAGGGAAAAAGAACCTGTAATTTTTTCTCTATTTAGAAGGTGGAAAAGGATGAAAAGAGGGGGACAAAAATGCTCTAACTACCGTGCATGTTTATTATTTTTTTTAATATTTTCTCACATTTCACAGTGTGTTCTTGAAGGTTTTAATTTGAAAGAACTGTAGCTTTTAAAACAAAATTACCATTTTTGAACAGAAAAAGGAAATTCTAAAAGAAAACATACTGGCCTGGACTAGCTTGCATTCACTTATCAAGTTAAAACACTGTATGAAGATCTTGACTGATATTTAAGAAAATCAAAAATATATTCACGTCAAAATTTGAGGATAATAGTGAAAATGTTCTGGGCAAAGAATCAGGACATAAAACTACAGGGACTGGCTACCCCTGAGGGAGAGAAATTGCACTGAGTGTTTTGATGGTTTTGGTTTTAAGCTTCAGTAGCAGAAGAGTTTCAAGAGAAAGGGAGGAGAATACAGTGCCCTGCAACACAGGCTTGCTTTTCATTAAAGGAGAATAAGGACATATTCTGATTAGCAGGAGAAATAATTAAGGAATTCCGTATTTTCAGAGGTCACAAGATCAGACTTTGATATGATCCCAAATGCAAGCCCTGTACTAACCATTAGACATCTTATTTATGGAAAATACATGAATACTATAGCTGGCAATGCAATCATATGGATTACACTCTTAATTATTCTTATTGTCTTCCTCAAAAATTTGTGGCTTTCATACATTTTCTAACAAAAAGGGAGAAAAAAGTTCTTAGTATCATCAACAGGTAATTTTTTGTTCCTTTTGAATAGCTTTCTAAAGCCTTACTATGAATCACAGTTAAGGAAAAAAATTCAACCTGTATGGGGGGGTTATTTTAATTTAATTTTCTTTTCCAATGACCCTTTCTCTTTCTAGATTTCAGTGCTTTCAACATGAAATAAATTTCATTTAATCTAAGCATGAGGACTCTTAATTATATTGGAGGAGCTCTTAATGATGTCATTTCCAATAATGGTGGAATTTCTTTTTATCTGAGTCTAATCAAAGGTAAAAGAAGTCAGAGTGCACTTTGGAATTAAATTGGAATAGTTTTGTGCTCTGGCGGTTTCATGCCAAGCAAACAGTGCTCGAAGAACTGATGGTCTTCCTCAATACAATTTTAAGGTCTGAAAGTTTCTTTTATATCAGGTGTATGTTTGTTATGTCTACTTATTAATTTCTAATCATGCCCACTGTGTCCCTGTACAAACTCAGAAGGGATGAGGAGACATAAATATTAGCCATAATCAACCACTCAAATTGCCCTGTGCTTCCCCTAAAAAGCAGCTACCAAAAATAAATATTCCTTCAGTAGTTTACATCTTAACCTTTCTTTTGTCAGATTTTTTTATGTCCTGAGATGCAGACTGTGCTGGTTTGGGATAGGATAGGATTAATTTTCTTCATAGCCACTAGTACGGGTCTGTATTTTAGATTTATGCTAAACTAGTGCTAAAAACACAGGGATGTTTTCATTACTGCTGAGCAATGCTTACACGGTGTCAAGGCCATTTCTGCTCCTCACACCACCCCACCAGCAAGAAGGCTGGGCATACACAAGAATTTGGGAGGAGACACAGGCAGGACAGGTGACCCCAGCTGACCCAAGGGATATTCCAGACCATATGGAGTCATTCTCAGCATGTAATATCGAAGGATGAAGAGGGAATGGAAGATGTTTGGAGTGATGGCATTTGTCTTCCCAAGTCAATGTTACACGTGATGAAGCTGTGCTTCCCTAGAGATGGCTAAGCACCTGCCTGCCCATGGGAAGTGGTGCAGGCACTTGCAATGTTTTGTTTGCATGCGTGGCTTTTGTTTTCCCTATTAAACTGTCTTAAACTAAACCCAGGAGTTTTCTCACTTTTGCCTTTCCGATTCCCTCCCCTATCCTGACGTGGGGGAGTGAGTGAATATCTGAGTGGGGCTTAGTCACCAGCTGGGGTTAGACCTTGTCAAGGTCAATGCATGTGATTTTAGAAGTTGATAAGAGAGACGTACAAACATTTTCAGAAATAAAAAACCATCTTTTTAAGCAAACATGAAAAGAAATTAATTTTCTCTTTACTCGAATTTGGTTTCAAACATAATACCAGAAGTCAGACTGTACAGACAATTACGATGAAATGCTCACCCCCTGTAAAACTACCTGTAATTAGGAGTGAAATGGCTCCTCATTTTCTTTGAGGCAAAGATATATGGTAACTAGCTTTCCTACATAAACATAAGGGATATTTACACAAAAATTTTAGATTTAGAGTATAAAAGTTGCCTTAAAGAAATTTAATTTTCCCTATAATATTATAATTTTTCTCTTAGGGGCATGCTTATATTGCCTTCCAATGTGCTGTTTGATCTTCAAAAGTTTTATTATTTTGTTGGCTTATCCTGGACTTAAAATTAAAAGCCAAACATGGTTAGAGGGGGGAAAAGGGTTTTACCTTGGCATTTATTTAAGGATCCTCAGGTGCACCACATCCAGGTAGAATGCACTGAAATGCACCCCAGAATGCACACCGAAAATGTACCCAAACGATGATTCGTGTATACAGTTACAGACCTTGCACATTAGCATATCTATCAAAGACTCCACAATGAGAGGCTCAAGAGAAGTCCCCGTCCTGAGGAACCTTCCCCCTGGATGGGCCTGTCTTGGTTTACAGAATGTGTTCTGGAGAGGGCCTTGGTGTCTGGGGCTTTCTGACCCAACTGTGAGGTTTCCAAGATGTTTGGTCTCTTGGCTTAACAGAACTTTGGGTCTAAGCTCGTTATCAGACTTAGGGAATTACAAGTATGTGGGCTAAAAGCACTAAGGATACATGCAAGGCTGTATGAAAGGGTATATGAAAAAGCAAAAAATCATCATGGCATCAATTTAAGATTAGAAATCAATTCTTATATGTTTCAGTAAATCTTATTTCAATTAATAAAAGAATATATGTAAATTAAATAAATCTGTGGTTCAAGCATAGCACATATCTCACAGGCTTCTACAATGTCCTGCTTTAGAGAATATCATAGCTCCCTTTGAGATAGGGATGGACGTAGTAGATTCAAAAAACGTAAAGCTCCTAATAAAACTGAGAATTGAACCAGGGACTACAGAATTCCTGAAGCCTCCATAGCCTTGTCCAAATCCTTTTTATATGGTTTTCCTCACAAAAAAAAAATGCTTTTATGAATTCTGTTCTCAGGCTTCTATCCTTCTGTAACTATGTGGCTATCAGTAAATTCAAAATTTTTTCTGGAAAAGGTGGATGAATTGGACTAAATTAATATATTTTTCTTTCTGAATGAAAATGTAATGATAAATATTTGAGAATTTGTGTATTTCTGGATGCAGTTTCTTTCAATTTGCCATACCAGTGCTTTTGTGGTTTTATGTCAAAGTTACATTTCTGGGCAAACACTTTACTGGTCCGATTTACCTTTCAAATAATTCACAACCTAAAAAATATTAGTTTATACAAAACCAGATTGTCCTCTAACTGTAAGACCGTTTCATAAACAATATTTGAACCTTGTTAAAAAACATAGGCAGTACTTGGGCCTGAGTAGATTCTTTTTACCACCCTGGAAGGATTTTCTCCTTGCAGAAAGGGAATTGGCTTGGCCACTGAGGAGTCCTAAACAAACAGCAAAATAATTGTTAAGTGTTGGAAAAGAAAAACCTTGCAAGCTGTGACATTTAGAGAAAATCTGCAGGTTACAGACACATACAGTCTTCAGGTAAAGGGATCATTAAGGGTATATGTCTTACTGTTTCTATGTATTTGGGATGAACAAAATTAAATCTCCCCTATAAACTGGAAACACTGTTGCTCCCATGAGGATATGGGATTTACATATTCTTATCACTCAACCTACAATCATATTCCCTAAATGGGCTGGTTAATTAGCTGGGGGAAAAACAATCTCCTCCTCTTCCTGTAGTACTTAGAATCATAGAATTATGATTTAGACAAATTGTCTAAACTGATAACTGAATGTATAACTGATTTCTGCATGCTATTTTTTTTTACCTGAGTTATGAGCATCCCAAAAAATGCCTCTGGTAATTTTTGTAGCTTACAAATTCTTACACATGAAGTCACAGATCTAATTTAGATGTGTAATGGAACAGAGTTCTAGAAAACAAAGGAGATTTTTCTTGAGATCTGCAGTTAGTTTTTACTAAAAGATGAAGTTCTTTAAACTAAATTAAACACCGGCAGAAGTTTAATTAATTTTTACATTATTTGGTGGTGTTAGGCTTAAATATTAGATATAGCTTTTCCACGATTAATTCCACATATCCATGAAATACAGGACTTTTGTTAAAGCTGGGCTTGAATGGTGATCCTGGTCAGTACTGCTGGAGCTGGACAAAGAGATAAAAGAAAGAAATGTGTAAAAGGGCTGCAAAGTGTTAAAATCGAATAATAGCGGTACAACTGGTAGAAAAGAAGGTGAAAATATCCTACAGGAAAAATTACATGTCTTGTAGGCGAGAATTATACAAATGGAGTATCACAATTAAAAGGTCATATATTCAATGACTGATATGAATTTCTGCAATAAAGTCGTGGCTAGCCAGCAGAAAATGTCAAAGGAACATTAAAAGACGACCGTAACTGATTTGTCAGTGGGACTATGACCTATTGCTGATGCACAGGCTGTGAAAAAAGTAGGTAGGGATACTTCCCTCATTCTGCCTGTGTAGCATACCACATATTGGTAACCAACCTAAAAGGTGGTGGAAGGAGCTTATTGAGAAAACCCCACGAAAAGCTGGTCATGACACTTAAAGAAAGACAGTTAAGGAACTGCTGTTAAAAAGACCTAGAATGGTGCTCTGTGGCATGGAGAAACAAAACTAAAAAGGCCCAGTTGGCTTATCTTGGTAAAATTAAGGCTGAGTAAGTATATGAGCATTATCTTCAATCAGTATATCAGGAACCAACCTTAGAAAGGGTAAAGAAAAAAAATATTGGCAACAGAAAACAAGAACAAAAGAGGACCGCAGAACATAGCCTTTCAAGGTGTAGTGTTTCCTCCCACACCTAAGGTTTGTGATTTTTTTCTGATTTATTCACACAGAAAATTCTAACTTGCAATGCAACAACCAGGCTGTTCTATTGTAACATACAGTTATGGACTAAAAAATTCCTGTAGCTCACCAGGAATTGACACAACTCTCAAAAGATCAGAGATAAGGGATTTTATCCTGTTATATATTCACTCTGTTTCAAATCAAAGATAGCAGATGACCCAGCTAAATATGGAAAATTTAAATACCACGTAAACATCCTAATAAATTGCCTGCCAGCAACCATTTAAAAAATTATTACACTTGGAAACACTGAAATCACCTAAGTTGTAAAGCAAAATTCATTTATGAATGATTTATCAAATCTTAATCTATCACATCTATTATAGATATTAAATACTTTTCCTGGTTTGTACATATTCATATATAATACACTTTTAGCCGATGGAATTCCATCATTTCAAAAAGATGGGAATTACCAAAAATCCACATTAGAGTAATACTAATGTAGAAAAAAATAGAACCTTTTAAGACCAGCAGTAAACGCATTCCTAAAGGAACCAATGGGCAGAAAGCCTAGTATTTCACATTCCTGTAGTAAACATCATAATGAGGTCCCAGTTCAGGACAAATATTTATAGAACTGCCTTACACACTTGCTAATCCCTTCCCCCATAGCAGTCACAGCACAGCTCTTCATGTATAATGGATGGCTTTGCAAATGCGGACGAAATTCTTATGTCTGTGTGTGAGAGACAATAGCTTTCAGAAGACTGTTAAATGATAGACGAGACCTGAAATCATCATGAATAAAATAAAAATTACTAATGTATTCAGTAGGTTTGAATGTTTATTTTGATGCCAGTTTTTTTCAGACAAAAATATTACAACACACTTTCCCAAAAAATATCTTGAGTAGAGAGTACACTACTATGCCTTTCTTTACTTACAAAGTTCTCTGTGCAAAATACGGTGCTTAATAGAAAACAAAAACCTGGTTTTGTCCAAAAGCTTTTTAGCTATTCTGGCTTCTACCTGTGTGGCTGCTTTTATTTCTTTGCTGTCAGTGCATTTTTAATGTTTTTAAATTGCCTTGTTCTTACTGACTTAGGCTGAAATTCTGCTGGCACCATCTGTGAAAGGTTGCCAAATACTGGTTAATTTCCCACTGCTGATTTCCCAGTGGAAGAGACAGGTTTTCCCAAAGTAACCTTAAGCGTATGAAAGCAAGAGGGCAGGAAAATCAGGAAAGTGGGCAATTCAACAAAGAGAACTAAGTAGAGTAAAATGAAGAGATAGATAATTTTGATGTAGGTGCAATAATTTTCTGCCAAGAAAGCAGAGACACTTCCATCTCCTCAGTCTATTCCTATCCTATTTCCAAAGGACAAGAGCAATAACAGTATGTCAGTAATGTCTCATCTGTGACAATACCTGTTATTAGCCATACATAGACACAAACCAGCTGATTGTAATTGATTCTAAATCTTTATAATAACATTTTTTAAAATTGGAGATAATTCTCCAATCTGCCTCTGAGATTTGATGCCAGGAAAATTATTTCTTAGAGCTTAGGGCTGTAAAGGGGCAGAGATCTAGTTAGATTCCATTTTGCACAAGATATTAAATCTCATCCATATAGCAAGTAGGAAGCCTAAATATTTTAGACAAATTTCGTGAAACTGAATTGTGAATCAGAAGCAGGGTATGTGACTTGAAGATCTGCTCCCAGCAGGGAACTGATTAGGTAAGATGCACACAACTGAACAGAAAAAGAAAATCATATCCCACACTGAAACAGGATATTTCATTGTAACAAAAAATATATGGCAATTGATAGAAATCCAAGTATGCAAATAACTTTAGTTGAGGAGGTAAGGAAAGGGTCCTTTCTCCAACCTTATTTCATAAAGACTCATATTCTACGACACCAGAATTCTCTCTGAAACTCCTGATGATTTATAGCTTCTTTCAGCCTTCATTGATTCCTGTAAATTCTGTGTGCATTTAAGAATTCAAAGTGGGTGTGGTGGGTTGGCCCAGCTATCAGCCAGACACCAACACAGCCACTCACAGAATCACAGACTGGCTGAGGATGGAGAGGACCTAGGGAGGAAATCTGGTACAAACACCCTGCTCAAGCAGGGCTGCCTACAGCTGGTTTCCCAGGATGGCTACTGAATATCTCTAAGAAGGGAGACCCTAGAACCTTTCTGGGTGAACTGTGCTAGTGCTCAGTCACCCTCACAAATAAAAAGTGTTTACTCATGTTTAGAGGGAACCTCCTGTGTTTTAGTTTGTATCCACTGCAGCTTGTCCACAGTGCTTGGGCACCACTGAAAAGAGCCTGGCTCTGTCTTCTTTACACCTTTCATTCAGGTACTTACATACATTGATAAGATTCCTCACTGAACCTTGTCTTCTCCAGGCTGAATGGTTGCATCTCTCAGCTCTTCCTTATATGAGAGGTGCTCCAGTCTCTTTGCCATCTCAGTGGCCACCTTTGCTGGACTATCTACATATCTCCAGGTCTCTAAACACTGGGTAGCCCAAAGCTGACTGAGAGCACACTCATTCCCATTTGCTCAGGAATGGGGAGAAAAGAGAAAGAAGGCAAGAAAAACTCGTGGATCAAGATAAAGTGAAGCAAAAGATGTACACTTGAGCAAAGAATAAAAAAAAGGCACTTTCCACTGCTTCTCATTAGCAGGCAGTTGTCCAGCCATGTCCAGGAAAGGAAGACCTCAGTATTCACAATTGTTACCTGGAAAGAAACCACAACCACACATGTACCCCAGTCCGGTCCTTTCCTTGAGCTTTTTTTGTGAGGGATGACATCATATGAAATGGGATGGGATGGGATGGGATGGGATGGGATGGGATGGGATGGGATGGGATGGGATGGGATGGGATGGGATGGNTGGGATGGGATGGGATGGGGTGGGATGGGATGGGATGGGATGGCGTAGGATAGCCCTTTGGTCACTTTGGCTCCTGGTTTTGTCCCTTCTAGCCTCTTTCCCACTCCCAGCCTACTCACACAGAGTGCAGAGTGGGAGAAAGAAAAGACCTCGATGCTGCACGAGCACAGTTCAGGAACAGCCAAAGCTCTAACTGGTGTGTTTACAGCACTGTTTTAGCCACAAAGCCAAAACACGGCAGCATATGGGCTTCTCTGAAAGGACATTAATGCTACCAGCCAGACCCAGCAGCAGTTATTAATGGAGAGACTTTTTACATGAACATTCTTGAAACAAAAGCATGAAATGAGTGAAGATAAACAAGAAAAGGGGGAAATATAGCATGTTTATAACATAAATAATCCTGGATGTTCATTTTTCCTTAATATAAATCTGAATTCTGTGGGATTGAGAACGTTCTGGAATAAGACCTGATTGCAACATGGAAAAAGACACAAACATCCACAAAGGAGTTACTAGATCCTGAGAAAACTTACAAAAATAAATTCTCCCCCAGAAGTCCTGCTTTTCATTCTGTCCTTCACTTACCTATCTGATCTCAAAATCAAACTAGCTTATTAAAGCGCAGGACTATTCTCCTGGCATTTATGCTTGATTAGAAATGACTGGGTAAGCTCCCAAATAAAAAAGCTAGGTTCATGTTTACCTATTGCTGCTGGAAGCCTAAAAGTTCCTGACACAAACACAGCCTCTAGAATTAGGCATTGCAGTAGCAATCATAGGGAAATTTTGCAAACTGAGCAACCAATTTTGTCTACTTCACCCAAATTCTGAAGGCTAAGGGCAAGCTCATCTAAGTCTCATCAAGAAACAGATGTAGGCTGAATCATCAACCCCATACTGATGCCACTGCATTTCCTTTTGCTTTTTTTTCTCCATTTTTATTCTTCTGAAGTCCTTTCTGCTAAGCTCAACAGTGTTTTTCTTACAGAGTTCTGTGACATGGCACTCCTAGCAAATGCACTTGTGATTCTTACCTAAAAAGTGCATTTCTGATTGCACTTTACAATGAATAGCTGGTTTAATGCTACAATTTATGTAAGAATGATTCAGCAGCACACATTAAGACAGGTCTTTAAACTAAGCTGAATCAATGTGTAGTCCAGAAATTTAGAACCAATTAGAGCCTGTCTATATTAAAACCCGGTGCTTGGTCATTAAATGAAATATTTTACAGAGTCTGACAGAATTGCTGGAATAATCTGTTATGAGCTATGTATCATCTCATTTGTGACTGACTTATTTTCCAGACCAGAAAAGTCTGGCTTGAAAGTTATGGAATTCTTGATTCAGGAAACCTGAATGGAGAAGTTTCAAATGTGAATTTCTGTGTTATGATTAATGAAGGAAAACTAGGTTGAATAAAATTAACTATCAGTTTTAATGACGTAAATATTAGACCATTACAAGTAAAAAAGCTTGCATTTCGTGAAAGAGACTTTCACTGTAATACATGGAACTGTAAAAAATATAGTGATCCTATAACTGAAGGCTATAGAGCAGATAAAGAGGACAAATTATATTGGTTTAAATTCTGGAGTTCTTATATTTTCATAAATGTATTTTCAAAACTTACTTATATGTATTTTATATTCATTTATATTTAGGTGTAAAATATTATATTTTTCCATATCTTTTAGTTGTCTACAACAGCACAAACTTTATAGCTACAATAAGCTTTGGGGACTGTTGTACATCCAAAACTACTACATCAGGAAAGCTACAATAACATTAATAAAACACATGTAATTGACATTTGTACATTTCCTGTTTTTTCTTGTTTATATATTTTGTGGGTATGTTTAATTTGAAATGTCTTAATCTTTTGAAAACCATATAAATTCAAACCCTCTTCCACAGCTTGCTTTCCTTTTTCTGGTTGTGATAAAGAATGAAGTTAAACCTTTATGTCTAATATTAGCCATGAACTAAAAATATTTCTTACTAGAAACTAGTGGCAAATTGTAAAAGTCAGAACTTCATTAAATGAAAAATATCAGCACCAAAGAGGCAACAATTGTGTAGTCAATAATTCATAAGGTTGTTGTTAATTGTGTGTGAGGTAATGTAGGAATAACAGTGGAGGGAGACATTAGAAATTAAAGCAAAGTATTAGATTCTTCCGGTGAAGAGAAAATTTTTCAGTTTCTGGTCAGCATAGCATTGTTCTTTAGCTAAAAACCCTTAAAGAAACTTCCTCACAATAAACAACTTCCACTGTTAAAAGCTCTCTCTGATGCTGCAGATTTGGGTGAAGTAAGTGCTCCTCTGACTTAGTACAGAGACAAAAGACACTTGAGTCAAACCTCTCTTTTAATAATTCAAAGGTGTTCTCCTTTCTTTAGAAACTGCTCTTTTCTTTTTTTTTAATCCATCTTACAGGTAATGTTAAGGCTGTTTCTCTAAATATTGCAGCTTTCTGTGGAGGGCTATTTAACTCTTTTCCTGTTACTTCTGTGAAATACTCATAAACAACCATTGCTACATGTAAAATGAAACACTATATGTTTCCCATTTAGATTTATTTATTTAAGAGGAATTCAAAATGGTACTTATTGAGACTATTACAGGTGGATTTGATTTATTCTGTTTTGATTGTAGTCTGCATAAATTCCTTCATGTAGGTCCAACAAATAATACTGTCTGGAAGCTGTGACACAGTGTAAGGGAGAATAATGAAACCGTATGTGGGAGCATGTGATCGTTGCTCATAAAGTGGGATTTGCCTGCTTATGGAATGAAAATAAAAGGTGTAAGATTTGGTATCTATCTTTTTGTTCAGATTTATCAGGCTCTCAAATAATCAAATTCATATTTAATTGGAAATAATATGGACAGATAGTTGATGATAGTAATTACATACTGTCATAAGTTTACAGTTGCACTCAAGTAGGATATGACATGCAACTGATATTTTATGAATATAATTTGCCACCTCTGTGAAAAATTTTAAGGTTTGGTTCATTGTCAAACACTGGTCTTTACATGGTGGCCTCTGTGTGACCATCACACAACTCTGATATTGGTAAACCAGTTTAAGTATCAGAATATCAATCTATAAATTCTGAATGCGGTAGGCATTCCTTTTGTCCTTTTTATCTTTTCCGGGTTTTATTTCTTACCTTTTTTTTAGTAATAATATTAGGTAGAAGGACTTCCTTTGAGGCTTTAAGCAAGCATCTATCTTACAATTCAAAGTCATCTCAGCTGTTCTTGACACCTTGATATGTGTCCCTCAGGGGTCCATACTGGGACCAGTGGTATTTAATATCTTCATTAATGACATAGACAGAGGGATTGAGCACACCCTCAGAAAATCTTCTGATGATACCAAGCTGAGTGGGGCAGATGACACTCCTGAAGATGGGATGCCATCGAGAGGGACCTAGACAAGCTTGAGAAGTGGACCTTTGGGAATTTCATGCAGTATGACAAGACCAAGTACAAGGTGCTGCACCTCAATCAGGACAACCCCTGGTACCAACACAGGCTGGGGGATGAACAGATGCAGAGCAGCCCTGCTGAGAAGGACTTGGGGGTGCTGGTGGGTGAGAGGCTGGACATGACCCAGCCATGGGCACTCACAGCCCAGAAAGCCAAACGTGTCCTGGGCTGCATCCAGAGCACCGTGGGCAGCAGGGCCAGGGAGGGGCTCTGCCCCTCTGCTCTGCTCTGGTGAGACCCCACCTGCAGTGCTGCATCCATCCCTGGGGTCCCAGCACAGGAAGGACATGGACCTGTTGGAGTGAGTCCAAAGGAGGCCACCAAGTTGATTAGAGGGATGGAGCACCTCTTGTACAAGGAAAGGCTGAGAGAATTGGGTTTGTTCAGCCTGGAAAAGAGAAGGCTTAGGGGTGACCTAATTGTGACCTTTCAATACCTGAAGGGAACTCACAGGAAAGACGGGGCGAGAAAATTTACAAGAACATGTAATGACAGCAAAGGGGGAATGGTGTCAAACTGAAAGAGGGTAGGTTTAGATTAGATTTCTTTACTGTGAGGGTGGTGAGGCACTCGGAACAGGTTGCCCAGAGAAGTAATGGATGCCCCATCCCTAGAAGTGTTCAAGGCCAGGCTGGATGGGGCTCTGAGCAACCTGTGGAGAGTGTTACTGCCCATGGCAGGGGCATTGGAACTAGACGATCTTCAATGTCCCCTTCCAACCCAAACCATTCTGTGGTTCTGTGATTTGGCATTCACAAGATATTTAAAAAGATGTGTCAATGTGAAATGCAGTTTCTCTTTGTTTCTTTTGCTGTTCAAGACTAGTATTTCATGTTACAAAAGCAATAAATTAAAAAATATAAACCTGAAAATGCTGAAGACTGGTGGAGAAATGTTAAGTTCAAAGTCTGTACTACAGTCAAGGTGGAGAGATTTCCTTTTAAAACTTCTAAGAAGTAGTATATATCTATATATATGTGAGAAATAAACTCTCTGAATTAATTTGCGGGATACGGAAATATGAGTTTGAAAATCCAGAGTCAACTATCTACATTATTGCTCCTCACATGAAAGTTTTTTCATGCTTGAGCTTCTGTTTTAATTTAGGTTTAGGAAAAGGTACCAAATTAATTAAGCAGCAGCATAATACATCCCTTAAAGACAGGGGGTAGGTTGAATAGTTCCATAGCAGTGATTCCTAGGACAACAATTACTGCTAATAAACCTTGATCTAAAGGAACCTGATAAATACCATGGCAGCGTAATTTCTTTCCAATAGGGAATTACTTGTACCTCCTGTCTGATCTGTGACCATCGCAGAAGTAAAAATGGAAAATATAGATACTGAAATTTCTCACAAGTTTTTCTTACAAGTTTTTTTTTCCTGAGTATAAGCAGCTATTCCAGGATATCCTGGTACGTATCCAGGATTCCCGCCCACTTCTTATAGTAGTTAATAGGAAAAAGTGAGATTTGTATTTATAATTTGCTCAGATCCTTTCAAGAGCTTTTGAAGTCTTAAAACTCAAATATTAGAGACCAGCCTCTGCAAAAGGATAAAATTTCAAAATCTACCACCAGATTATTAATAGCAACAGACTAATTAGAGATATAACGATTAAATATCCTTTTATTAGGCCATATTAACTGTTAGCATTGAGAAGCCACCAGGTGAAATAGTCTCTGACAAAATCTTTTGTATTTCTCTGAAGCAATTCTTCCATATTTTAAAATTAATCTGAAGGAGCATAAGAAGAGTCAGGTAAAACTTGTAAATGAACAGTCTCTCTTTCTTTGTAGTAAGGATATTGTTAGGTCTTCTATAAAATTACCAGAACCTATCTGCCCTTAGAATATGCTTAGGTAGCCTATTCTCCAGACTTCAGCTGATTTCAGTTATCACATTCAGTGTCATGCTTTCTTACCGGTTTTCACCAAATCAATTTTCACATTACATATTTAATTTACTCTGAAGCCTGACTGGGCAAATACAATGTTTGGTATTAATGGTTAAAGGCTCCAGCTCCAAATTATCTCATGAATTAATAATTTCAAGTCTTCTGCTCACACTTTAATTCATGTAGAAAGGCAAGAATGCTTTTTGAACCACAAATAAGTGTACTGCTGCTTGCCTTTTTGACTGGGTTGTATTCAGAGCTGGTGTACCACTATAAAATATCCCTAGGAACAATGGTAAGATTTTTCCCCTCATTACTCAGAAAATATGTACATGTTCATTTCTGACAGGTTGCACTATATAAACCTTACAGTTTCAAACCATCTGACAGGCAATCTAACAACTACATAGCAGGACCATGTGCCAGTTCTCAGGAATACCAATATTTACTGTCTCCAGAAATCCCTCTTGGTGTGTAGAGAATGAGCAGCAGCATAAAAGCTTTCAACTGACGTCTGTCCAATGATTCTTCCACTCCACTTTTCTTCCAGAGACAGTGACCTAGTAATAATGAGTGAAGATAATAGACATTATGGCAGGCAAAGCTGACAACTTACGGCTTTGAGTTTTACTTTGGAAATAAAAGTAAATAAAATATTTTTATAGTTTTCTCCCCCTTTTGAATATCGCAAGAAAAAAGTCAGCTGTGCCTGAACCAGCTCCCAGAAACTGTCAGGTCCAGTGCTCCATCTCCTCTGCTGGGAGTTTCCATAGCAACGTCTTTAGCTGAAGTAAAAGGAATTACAGATGGATACTTAATTTTTTTTCCCCCTGGCTTTCCCCTTCCCCTCCTCTCTGTGTCTGTTCAGAAGAAGTGTTGCTTTCTAATCTTTGGGGTGCTGAGAATTGCCATTGAGCCACCCAGCTACTTTTGCTCTGTTTGTTGCATTTGAAAAGTCTGTCCTAGTTCCCCTCTGTCTCTTGGGTGTCTGATTTACAACATCAAACAAGAAAAAAAGGCAAGAAAAACTTTCAAGAGTGGAAGTTCTTGTGGGGGCAAGATGCTAGCCCAGAGCTGTCTTCAGTTCCGGTGCTTGAAAAACACAGCATGTTCAATTTTTGTTTTTTTTTAATTTGACTGAAATTTTTCAACGAGTGTGGCTACAATTCTTAAAGATAAGACATCACACATGAACTGTAACATCTAGAACCATGACTGCAGAATATTTGCAGATGCTCAGATTTGTGTCAGTGAATTGTGCTCTGATGAGGTTGGTGGCTGCATTGGCCACATTTGGCAACTGATAAAGGCTTATAACTACAGCAATTATGTGTGAGAAAATAACCTAGAGCTAGGTGAATTTTTTTGAAAATTTTGCAAAAATATCATCAAACTGTCACTCAAGAATTAATTAACTTTTTTTTCAGCATGCAGGCCTACTGGAAAGAAAAGCACAGTGACAGGCATTTAACACCCAACTCTTGCTCAGGCTGTAGTTCCAGTGAGAGCATGAATGCTGGGTGCCCTTGCACAAAAGTGGAACAGGTTGCTCATGGCGGCCCTGCTGCCAGCTGTGGTGAAATAAGCAAGCATCCTTCCTGACCACACTCAGCTTTGAAGAGAAGAACACATATTCAGGAGGAGCACGTGCACAGCCCATATATCATGAAGAGGACCAAAGCTGTCTATGTCCATGGTGTGAGAACAGAAAACTATCTTCTTCCCTTGTTTTGTCTCAAGGTGAGTTTAGTCCTGTAGTGGACTTAAGATTTCTGCTCTGCCCGTAGGCCAGGGTTTACTTCAAAGTGGCATTTGAAGATGTGAGGACAGATAGCCACGACTTAGATGTAGGGATGCTTAAGACATGATCTGTCCTTTGGAGAGCTGGAATGTGCTTGCAGGTTCCTGCAGTGTGGTCTGGGACAACACCAGGGACCATACTTTTCTGAATCTACTCTGTGCTAAGAATGAGGATGATTCAGGTTTATGTTTCTGGGAAGTTAATGACGTAGCTGGAAGCAGAGGTTATGCAAGAAGTAGGCTATAGCACCTACATCAATTCCTGAGACCCACAGTTTTGTTCTGAAAATTATAGAACAAATAGGAAAACAGAGGATCATCACTGCTATTGTGCTCTGCAGTGTTTCTCAGTGCCAATGTTTCAGGTAGCTGTTTTAATCATCCCACTGGATGCTCAGATATAGCTTTCACATCCCACACAGATTGTGTGCAATATAGGGATGTCAGCCACCTTTGTTGACCTCAGCCTCAAACTGCACACAGACATGAATCTAAGCACATATATTCAGTTTTAACATGCTGACATACAAAGCAATTTAAGATGACAGAGCCTTGAAAAGATAACTGAAGAATTTTGTAATATCTATTAGCAATTACCAAAAAAGTATATAATCAGAGTGGCAGCATCTACAAGAGACACTGTATTAATAGTTTTTGTAAAAAGTTTAATACTTTCAACTTAAAAGTATACCTGAAATGGGTCTGCAGGAACTGTATGAAATAAACTAATTTGTTGGGTTTGTTTTTTTAAGAACTCTTCCTGAAACTTTGGTAAGGTCTGGGATTGCTTTTATCTCTAAAAAAGAACTTCCGCTTTCATTTGTTACCTCAATGGAGAGTATGCCTCTCCTCCTTACCACTCTAAACCCAGTGAGAACTTGGCTTGGAAGCAAGCCTACAGCAAATACCAGACTATAACAGAGCCTGAGCTGAATCCTGGAACTTTGTGAGCAGATTTTCCCCGCCACTGTTACAAGGAATGAGGAAATTTATTTTGTAAAATAAATGAAAGCCAATACTGATTTAAACTTGTTTCAGAAATTCTGAAATAAGTAGGAGTATTTGAGATTTTTCTTGCAGCAGAAGCATTCAATGAATCAAATATGTATATCCAGTGCACACCACAGCTTAGCTGCTTATGTTCTAACTACATAATTATGATCGCTAATCATTTTAAATTCAGAATGTCCCTTTCTTCAAAGGCGTGAAAAAGAACTCTATTACATAGTCCAAGTTTTGTTCTTGGTTACAAAAAAGGTGCACCTGTCTCCCTGACCAGATCCTGCTTTGAACATCTCAAAAATCTCCCTTGTTTCTTTAATTTCATTTAGCTGCTGACCAAAGTAACTGTGCCTTCAAAATCCTGTACAGTTGTTTTTGCATCACTGTTCTGGCTTTGTCTTTTAACCCAATTGTCAAGTAAAAAATTGGTATAATCTCTCATGGCAAACAGACAGATTATTGCTTTTTAATTATGTAGAAGCCTGTCACCTAACAAAGAGTTTCACAGGTGAAGGGTCTCCTCTGATCCCTCACTGACTCAACATTTTGTCTGTTCCCGTTTCAGTTAAAGAGAGCTCTTGGAACAATACATCACATGGAGGCTTTCCCCTTCCCTTGACAAATGCTGTGTATCAAAGACCTGCTGTGGTAAGAAGATTAAAAAATAATAATATGATGATAAAACAGATGTTAGCAGAGCAATAAAGATCTCAGGTACTCTAGACCACCAATAATAATGATGTATGTCCATACGATAGGAACATCTCACCATCCTATGTCAAACATTCTGCTTGTCTCATAGTGCATATAATCGAAATTTTGTTTCCCCCATATAGTTCACTAGAAGTTCTTATATTATTCATGTATGAACACTAACTGGAATGAATAAAATACTTTCACACAGTAATAAAACTAATCAATTGTGCAGTAAGGTTTAGGTACAAGGGTTTAGGCATGTTAACAAATTACCATGTGTCAGCTGTTTCAGTAGAAGTGTGCAAAAATACAGTTAACAGTCGATACAAATTTAACCTTTTTCTACAGATTCCCATAGAATATGTTAATTGAACTTTTTTCTATAAAAGCTATTTGATAGACTGTTTTTCTTAGAAAACATATTTTCAACTTCTTTTTTGAAGGAAACTCTAAAATTAATCTAAAATTTCTTTGAGTATTTTTCTGAATTTCCTTAGATAACTTTTTATAGGAATTTATTTTCTTACTAGTGTTAGTAAATACAGCATTTCCAGAACAAGTATATTGCTCCTTCCTACCTCTGGCCCCCGCTTCTGCATGTAACATGCTGCATTCTTATTTCCCTTGGTTTATTTTGAAGAGTATTGCCTTAAACATTTTCTGTTTTTAGTAAAGGCAGTCCTGCATTTTCTCATATAGTTATCCCAGTTTTTGTTTGAGATCTCTCTCAGGTATATAACCTGCAATGTATTCAGTGGCATAAAGCATTGAGGTTTAACTTCCTATAGCATGTCAGAGGGAATTTAGATGGTGATTGAATCCAAATGCTTATGAACTGAGTTTATCCATCCCATTATTATATAGAAACAGTCCTTTTAAACCTTAATTGCCTTTGCTTTAAATTATCTAAAAAAAAAAAAAAAAACAAAAGAAAGCAATTTATTAACACAAGGCACTTTATGTAACTGCAGAAAATGTGGACATAAAGTGGGCATAAAAGGAACATGTCACTAGCAGGTTAAGAAAAATATTTCATAATTACATTTTTGCTAGCTAGTGATGTTTTTATATTTATGTGAAACAAAAAATGTCATACTTTTTCTTTTATTATTTGTAACTTTTTTTTTTTTCTCCAAAACAAGATTTGAATGAGCATTAGCATTTACGGCTAGCTTTGATTCCTGGAGAAAAGTGTAAGTGAGGTGTTTCTTTTCTTCCCTAAAATTTATGTCTAGGGTATCTTCTACTCGTACTTCTACAGTGCTTCATGTTTTTTTGAGCTTTACTGGAACAACTAAGTATTTTAAGCAGCTGAATCTTGTGCACTGCTACTTTTCTTCTTCCTCTTTGAAATTATTAAAGGTTTTATCTTTATTACATACCTCTGGGTTTGCTCCAAGGCCTGTAGTTACCAATTGAAATATTCTCTGTCACAAATATATTTTTTTCATGCTGTAAATTGATTCTTCAGGCATGAAAAATCATGTGGCTGAAACAAACTAAGCAGATTCTTGAGTACCTCTAAAACCAAAAATAAAACCTTACTAATCTGTGTCTGGTTTGTGCCATACAAAATAGATCAGAAATTCATTTCACAGTGAGACTGTTAAAAAACTGATAATATAAAGAGATGATAATAAGGCCATGTTACTGTTAGTGCCCAATACATTTTTTCCACTCATGGATTTTTGGCTAGCTTAATCCTCTTCCTGGCACTGGGTTTGGGTTTGGGTGAGTGAGGGGAGTGTTTCTTCAGCTGTCTTCCTGCCTTTGTTTTCCCCATACACCTAGAATACACCAAGTGCTTTTCTTTGGCCTCTAGTCAAAGAATGTAATCAGGCTGCTGATAAAACACTCGTCCTTTGTTATCTCACTATTTTTTGATGATTTTTAAGTGAACATTGCTCTTCAGTGTCAAAGAAGCATATTTGCTCTTAGGGGCTTGATTCATAAAGGTGGTTTACATTATATACACAGCTTCCCCATGGATACACACACACTGTTGAACAGACTTTTTTCAAGCTCTCAAAAATTTTAAGCTTCATTTATCTTTTTGTGTAGGTACATATTCCATCAGTACTAACATTCTTTTTTTTTTTGCAGGCAAAAAATTGCAAGTTAGTATGCCTAAACTGTAAATTCTTGAAAGCCAGGGTGGTCTACATTATTTCTTGTATGATGTCTAATAGAGTATTGTCTTAGTGTCTTGTATGTGACTGAAGATGCCAATAGCTTTCATGTTAGAAATCAACTAATTTTAAATGTAGACTTAAAAGTGTATTGCAAAGTATTGAAAACCTGCAGTCTTACATCAAGGGGTATAATGAAAAAAATGGAATCAAGGCTTTTTTTATTCTCATATTTATTATGAATTATGCATATTCTATTTCCTTTCTCATCATTTTATAGTAAAATAAAATAATTTTTAAAAAGCACTAAGGAGCATTTTTAAGATCTCCAACATTCTTCTCATGAAGGGAATAGTGAAATGTCCTGAAGTGATATTATGACCTATAATTAGGCATTTGCTTGTTAGCTTGAAATTTGAAAATTATGGCTTTCAGAGAAAAAAGGAAAACAGCACATAGACTATGTGACCCTTGTTCTCCTAATTGATAGGCAAAGTAAACTTCTAAATCTGGGGACTAAAATGCTATTTCTTTCCCAAGGTCATCTCTATAAAAAGGAGTGTGCCTCTGTTACCAATCCATGTCTCAGCACGTTTCCAGTAGTGTAGCAGTTTGGAGCACAGGATTACTTGGAAAAGGATATCTTTAAAAGTTTTTTAAAAGACCTACTGAACAGTTGTCTCTGGGACTGGCATGAGTCTACCATGTGCAGAGCCAAAAAAGTAAGATCTGAAGAGAAAAAAAGTGCTGTGTTACAAAAAGCATTTCAAAGTCAACATCAGTGAAGGTATATCTTGGGTATTCACAGCACATGAGTAAACAAAGGAATAACAGCTACCAGAAAGCTGAAGAGATAGAAGTAATATGCTCTCTGAGATCTACTAAATAAAATGGTTTTTATTAAAGAGAGATGGGAAAAAATAGCGTAGAAAATACAAACCCTTTAAACAGTGTCATGAAAGAATATTCAAATTATAGTGCTAAAATTTTAAGGATGATATTTATACGCCTGTTGCATGCAGGTGCAATTCCCTCAACACTAAAGATAATTAATTTGAGTTAACAGCAGAACAGGTCCCTGGAAGAATTGTAGATTTTGGTAGTGAAATGGAAATTACTGAACTCTCATCTCACAGGAGACACTGGGTTATGTCAAATGATGTTGATTCATTGTCTCTAATACCAATTAGTAATTTTTTTAACGGCAAACTTACAAAAGAAAAGAAATGAATTGCTTTCTTAATGTAGTAATATCTTTCATTAACAATAAAGAGCTGATATTACTGGAGGATTTGTGCAGTAACAGGAGCAATAATTTTTAACAAATGAAAGTAATCTAGAGTACTGCGGAATTTTAGCTGTAAAATTTAACTTAGGTAAATTATTAATGCTATTAAATTGTTAGCAAAAGCCATGTGAGAATGAGTTACAGATTTCAAACATGGATTCATTCAGGCCTGAATGGAAGTGCTGAAATGAAGATCAATCCTGAACTGCAGGAAAATAAGTTGTGCAGCACTGCACTAGTGCTTAATTTAGGATATTTAGCAAAGTTTAATTTAAAAAGGGATTTGAAAACTTATTGCTTTCTGATATACAAATACTGGAGATGGTATGGTGAGAAATTACTCAGGATATGAAGGTCCCATTCCTAATGCTGTCACTAATTGTTCTTAATAAATCTCTTGTCTGAATTCCTTCCTTTCTGTGACACTCATATACCACTTTTATAACATTGCAATGATATGAAAGCCGTTCAAAACCAATAGTGCTCTCTGCTGCCGCAAACAGTTGAGTCCCAGTAAAGATGCCCATCAGCTGAGTACGATCTGAGTAGACTGAAATCTCTCATTTTGTGAAGAGGATGGGACCCGCACTCTCCCCACAGAAAAGTCCAATTGAACCATAAAAGGTGTCACTATTTCTTAAAACTTCAGTTGTAACTTTAAATCACAGCTTTGCTAAAAGCTTTTGTGCCGGGGCCTGTTTCCAGAACCAGAGGCCTGTATCGGATGTCACTCAGTGTAGTAAGCATGCACATATAAATATCCACAAATGCATGCACAGCCCCACCCATGTTTACATGCACATACATGGGCCCTGCAGTAGTGGTGAAGTCCACTGAAATAAATGCTACTGAATGTGTTGGTTGCCAAGCAGTCTTTAGCAAGTCAGCTTTCCAGTCTGTCCTGACCACTTTTTTACTGAGTCTTATTTCACTTTTCGCAGCAATTATTAATACTTCCTCACATTTACTCATCATTATTATCTTTTGCTGACTACTTATTTCTGCTTTAGAAAGACAGTTGCCTAAGACATGTTAATTGATCTTTCTATCCTCAAAGAGATAATATTGGCAGTAATTGATATTTATTCTGTTGTTCTGCATAAGAGGTTGTCTTCCATATATGTACATGCACAAAATTTGCTTCTAATAGCCCAGAATTCAGCTTAGCACTCTCTTATTAAAAAAAGATGCATGAAGCTGATGAAGTTTAGTGTAGATTTGGTTATTAAATGTTAATATTTCAGGTGCTTTTATGGTTTGTAAAATTTAGTCTCAAAGATTATGCAAAAAACATATGCCAAAGTTTTGGTGCTTATGTCTCCTGTACATTTCTCAGTTTGTTGGAAAATTATTAGTGAAGTGAAAAAAATGCACACAACTTTGCATAGCAAAAGAAATCTGGATGCTGATGAAAAGTAAGATAGATAAAATAACAATTAGAAAAATGAGCTAGTATTCCGCTTTGGAGGTAACAGCTATTCTAATCAGAAGGTGATGAGAGAAACACAAATTTTCCCAAAAGACAATAACTGTTTCATGAAAAGCCAGCCAGTCCAGTCCTGTGAAATTCTACATATTCCAGCTCAGTCTGGCACGGGTTATTCAGCTCCTGCTTTGTCTCTGAGAGGGAGCTGATAGTTTTGCAGATTAAAACCATAGCCTCCAGTCTACTGGGACCAATCAGCTAATTTATGTTTAAAGTGTTGCAAGAAATTGAATTAAATACCCAGTATCCTAGCAAGCACATTTAATACTGTCAAAGAGCTATTTTTAGCCCTCGAGGCATGTAATTACTAGCTCTAGTCCATAAGGGAATTTCATCCTGAGAGATTTTCATTATATTTCAGAAGGATCCTCCCTGCTAGTGGTAGCTGATACATCCTAAATAGTGTTCGGCTTCCTACCAATGAGATACTGCAGCTTCCAGAGAGTGGAAATTCATACAGATGACATGGGACAACCCATTTCTGCCAGAATACTTTTATGTTACTCTTGCAGCTACTTGTTATTTCTGCTTTCCTAATAGTAAGAAAAATAAATAACTCAGAGAAAGCTCTACCGTGAATAAGGCTCAAGCAATAAAGAACTCCAGCCAGCTCTGCCAGTCATTCTACGCTTCACAGTATCAGTGTGTCTGCTTATTAATGAAATGGATTTTTGTTTGAGAAAGGCTGCTTCCCCATAAAGTTATGAAAGTATGCTAAAAGCAGCACTATAGGCTCTTTTTTACAGACAACTGTTGTTATTATTTATTTCTTCAACATCAAGATGAGGAAGGGAGGGATTTTTTACACTGTTATTGTGAAGTACTTTCCATATTTTAAAAACCTGGTCTAGTTTAAACATACATCATTTTCCTCTATTGCTTTTTTTTCAATTGGGCAACTCATGGATAGCACTCTCTAGGTTCAAAATTTACAGCTGACACCTGCTTTAATTTTCTTCCTGCTTTCCCGATCAAAAGTACTGTGACAAAGGAGGCTGATGAAAAACTCATGAGTATTTTTAAATACAAATTTTCACTATTAAATGGAAGTTATTTAATATTTTTTACTTAATTATCTGTCTATGTGGCAATCAAGCCAATATTCTGAATACAAACTTTAAGCCCTGATTTGTGTAATTAAAAGGAAATACAGAAATAATACTTTTTCTTCCACCAGTAAGGAATTTTGTCCTCTCATGTAAAATCAATTTATTTTCCCCCAACAGTACCACAAAGTATTTTGCCTTCAATGCCTACACACTTAAATTTTTTGCCTCACTGAGCACTAAAAAGACAGAGAAACTCAGGAAAAATAAAGAGGAAATATAAAGTCCAGTATGCTACAGCTGAGCACTTAAGATCAAATGATTTCAGGTAATATAAATCCAATCTGGTGTCAATATACAGGAAAGTGTAATCCAAAACATAATAAACCTTACAAGTCTACACATTTCTGAATGAACACTCTTATCATGTTACTGATTCTAGTAGTAATAATTTTGCATTAGAGGAATTGCTTTCCACTATACCTTCAGGCAATATTTGTCCTCAGCCATATACAAACACAGAGTTCTGAAGAATTGCTTAGGACAGCCATCCTGCTGAGCATCCCCAGTTATCAGAAGGGCAAAATAGTCTGGCTTTAGATAAGCCATCATGATAATACTCTCACCCATTTAGTAAAAAAGCATGCAGAATAATTTTAAATATATTTAAAGTCTAATTCATTTAGTGTCTCTGAAATTCATGCTGAGAAAATATTTTAAAACGGATGCATTAGAAGCACAGAGCAAAAGGTGACAATATGCCTGACAGCACTCTGAGAGTACTGCATGACATCACTGGAATTAAGGACCTACAGTCACCAGCTGGTAACATGCACAGCTCTTCTCTTCAGATGCATCAGATACAAGCAGAGGTCACGCTGCTGATGTTAATAAAGATACTTCCATTACAAAATATCTTCAAAGTTGTAGCAAAGAATCATTAAATTACCCTATTCTACCTCCTTGCTTTTTAAAAGAAATGAATGCCAGTCAGTTATATGTGTCTGGGAGCTATCAGTTTGTTTTTATATGGCAGCGACAGCCTCACTAGCAAGAAACTCCATCATCATATGCAAATAGATATGATTAGGTTGGTTTTTTCCAGTCATGTTTGCCATTATTTCTTCTTAATTCTGTTCCTTCTAATTTAATGTTGCATTGAGTGCATGCTATTTCCTTGCCTAAAAAAAAAATCACAATTAGTGTATCTGAATGGCAAGATGTCATTTCCTTGCCTGAGAATGATAAATACATTGTTGCTAGGAAACAGTTTCCAAAGACAAAATTTTTGAAGGACAGCAATTATATAGATTTTTAAAGAGTCCCAACTATAATCTCAAAGCAATGCAAAAACCTAGACAAAAGTTTCCTTATGGGATTAGAAGGGGAAGGACAGAGAGACTCCATAGGCAGACAAAGCTAGTTAGTAACCTGTTTTACTAGACAACCCTTTTATTACATATCCTTATTTTACCCTCTTCCTATACCATGCAAAACATACCTTTCTGAGACTATAATTCAAGCAGTATTCAAGCATGACTGTAGCTCTGACATTTCAGGCATAGAATCTGATCTTCAAAAACATTGCCCACAAGAATAAAAACAGGCTAGCTCAGAACTGGGCATAGTATGGCCTTTCCTCAAAAGTACTGGTTTGCATATTTGGCTATATTTTAATTGATGTATTAAAAATATACATATATATAAAAAAAAGAATGGATAAGTCTATTTTGAAAATCTCAGTAATGTGCCATCATGGCAACCTCAGTAAAAGCTGGGTGAGGTGACAGCTGCACTGAAATTGTTCAGACACTACAAATGTTTCTGCATGGCCCAGCTGCCAAATATGTGAGATTTTTATCTCCTAAAGTGTCTTTTAGATGATGCTGATTTGAGAAGACCAGCTGCTACTATGCCTGAACTTGCACCTCTGAAGAACATTCTATGTAATCTTGCTTCTTGGGCATAACTTTAGAGAAGTCACTGTTCTGCCCCTGGTCCCAGAGGCCCTCTTGTCCAGTCACGGATCTCCCCACACTGTGGGCTCCAAGCAAGGTGAAACCACCACATATTCCCCAGGGAAGCAGTCACACACTCAGCTCACAGCCTCTGCACTGAGCAGTACAGAACAGATGTTTTTTCCCCCCGCTGGGTTCTTTTCACAGCAATCCCTTGTACATACCTTCCCTGCTACGCTGTCCTTTGCTCTGAGACATCTTCTGCAATAATACCCAGGCTGCATTTCAGAAGCATCTGTAGGAAAAAACCCAAACCTGCTCTGCTGCCCTTGTTCTCTTTCAGGGATGGTATTTTTCAGCAGCTGTTTTCTGATTAGAGGTTGAGGCACAGCCATGGGAGGCAAATAGACCCTCCAACACCTGCAATGGCCATGGCCAGTAGAGGATGTATCCTTTATTGCACCGATGGGAACTTTCAAGATTCAAGGCATTTTTGTTACAGAAAAAGAGAGTGCCTGTGAGCTCAGAAGATAAAATTACATGTATGCGCAGAATTTGGCAGTAGCACCCTAATTATTGATTGAGATTCTCAAGTAACATAAATAAATACTTAGCAGTCTGGCCAGTATTCAGGTTCCTCTGACTGCTTCATTTGCCAGCACCCAGATGAGATCTTTCCAGTCTGTCCGGTAAAACTCCCTTTTTTGCTTTATTAGAGGAAGTTGTTTCCAGAAGATAACTAATTCTCACAGGTAGTGAAATTCTATCAAGAGGCAAAAGGAATGAGGTAAAGGCTCTGAAGTCAGAGCTCAAGGGATGCTTGGCTGAACAAGAAAAATGTTGCTGAGCAAGATTCTAGCTATGCAGGTGCATGAGACAAGGTATCATTGTAATGATCATTTCTTTTTCACAGAAGAGTAATTCTAACATTCCTTTGGTCCTCACAATGGAAATGAGTTTGGGTTTTTTCCAAAATGTGAAGCTTTCATTACTTTCTTGATGTAAACTTTCAAATTTAATCAAATTTCCATTATGATTAGAAGAATTTAATATTTCTATTATACACTATAAAATAAAAAAAAGTGCGAAATATATGTAGGCAGGGAAAACATGTATAGTGTTATAACTAATAAATACAATTTTGCAGATGCATGACTGAATTCAGGACTTCCTTTGCATGAACAGTTTCTCACTTCAGAGTTTTTGATCCAAGGTAAACATCTGTTTCCAAAGAAACAATAGTAACAGGAACCTGCCCAGACAATGACTGTGGAATTTTTCATTGCAATAAATTAAAATTGAAATATTAGTCACCATGTAAGACTAACTTAAGTATAGAATCATAGAACCATAGAATCCCTGAGGTTAGAAAATACCTCCAAGATCATCGAGTCCAACCTTTGACTGAACATCACCATGCCATGAATCTCATACGATTGGCCTCAGCCCATTGATCCAGCCTGTCCAGATCCCTCTGCAGAGCCTTCCCTGCAGTGTAACAACACTCCTGCCCAACTGGGTGTCATCTTCAAATTTATGCACTGAATTGCCTCATCCAAATGATCTTTAAAGAGAAAGTCTTGTTTCAAGGTATCCTGGTTACATAGAGGCAGGAGTTCCCTAATACACAAATTGAGAAGTATATTTTTCTGATTTTAAAGTTTTGTATTCTTTCAGCAGGTAATGATCACTTGTACTGGAACTGCATTTATGTCTGTAGTATGCACTGGCATTAAAACAAAATGGACAGGGCAACCGAAATGAAATATGCTCAAATACCTCAGAATGTAATAGTGATTCCTAAGTTATGTGTCTGGGCCTCTAAACTAATGGCTAAATAAAAAACCCCTTAAGTATCCAAGGTGACAAGTACAGTCCCAAAAGGCTGCCCTTCACTAGCTGTTTAGTTAGGGAGAGGATTGAACTTCAAATCTAAAAGCTTTGCTTTTAGGACCCTGCAGTTTTGCAGCTCCAGAAACTGCAGCATCAGGTATCTCAGGTATGTCAGGTATCCCATAGACCTCACTGAAACTCTCAGTCTACACAGTCCTTTGGGGCTTCTCAGCCCTCTGAGCTTTCCAGTCTGTTGGGCATTCAGTGTTGGTATCCAAGTGCCTTTTGCAGGAAAATTCACTAATCCACTTCACCAAAACTTGGCACCAAGCAAAAGCCATACAGAACATTAGTGTCAAGCATGCCCTAGCAGCCACAAATTGTGTTCTGGATCAAAATATCTTTGAAAGGCAAGATATTCTGGAGGTATTTCATGTATTCAAAATATTTGCTCTGTGTTTTTTTGTCAAGACATGAAAAGAGAATTTCTTGACACCTACTATGAGATTGCCTTGTGTCTTTTCTCTGGATATATTAACTAATTGTATTTGTTTCCTCATTCCCCTGCGTGTGTATATGTATAAAAAAAAAGTACTTAAAATGTTTTATGTATAGGAAGATGTTTTATGTACAGGAAGAATGTTTTCAGTTTTGGTGTGATCAAGTGTCACTGGAGGACCAAAGTTCTATCTTTCTTGAAATGAAGTATAACAACAGATGTGTCCTTCTAAATTCAGAGGAGCAGGGAAAGAAAACTCTGTTTTTTTACTCCAGCCAGCAACTGAACTCCACACAGCTGTTCACTCACTCCTTGCTGGTTAGATGGGAGAGAATCAGAAGGATAAAATTCGTTGAGATAAGGGTAGTTTAACAAGGAAAGCAAAATCCTTGCACACGAGCAACAAAACCCAAGCAATTAATTCACCACTTTTCATGGGCAAGCAGGTGTTCAGCCATCCGCAGGACAGCAGGACTCTATCACACGAGATGGTGACTTGAGAAGACAAACACCAACACTCTGAAAGTCCTTCCCTTCTTCATCTGCCGGCTCTCCATGCTGAGCATGGTGTCAAATGGGTTGGAATATCCCTTGGTTCAGCTGGGATCAGGCATCCCAGATGTGTCTGCTCCTAAGGTTTTTTCCTCCCCAGCCTCATCACTGGTGAAGTGGGTGAGGAGCAGAGAAGGCCTTGGCTCTGTGTAAGCACTGCTCAGCAGTGCTCAGCAGTGCAAAAACATCCCTTTGTTATCAACACAATTTCCAGCACAATCCAAAGTATATCCTCCTACTAACTACACTGAGGAAAATTAACTGTATCCAGCCAAAACCAGCACAGCTTGTATTATCTCTCAGATAATTCAAATTCTCTTGAGTAGTAATATAATACACAGAAATTACTATCCTCTGATTATTTTCTACTCTGTAATTGATGACATGGTCTTCCTTCTAATTCTCTAATGTTCCTCATTGATTCAATCAAACAGAAAGAGTCCTGTAGTGAAGCTTTATAAGGATGAAATTATTTAGGTTTGACAAGATTTGGCCAAAAAAAAAGAGACTTTCTAGAGCTGTTATGTAATTACACTACATAATGTCTGCTGAAATTCAACATGGAGAAATACCAAACACTGAATAAGAGAGGGACCAATTTAAAGCTTCTCATATATACAAAAAGTCCTGAGAAGGGAAATTATAATTATTGAAGTCTAGAAGATCAAGAACTTCCCTAAAGGAAAGACTGAAACCAGCTGGACTAATTAATCTGAAGGGAGTAGGTAGTAGGTTTGTAACAAGACAGTAAAATCTGTTACGGTAAAGGTATATATTAAATCAGAAATTATAAAAAGAATGTTAGTCTATGCCCTCCCCATAATATAAATACAGAAAAGCATTCACAGACAGTAAGATTAATGTGTTTGAAATGGTTCAGGGGGATACATTTTTGTGCAAAGTGAAATTTATCTGCAAAACTCCCTGTGGAAGATATTTTTCTTCCATATTGTTTGGGATATTAACTCCTCACTTCCACTGACAAGTAAGAGCAATTGTTCCCAAGATATCTAGTATTATTGATTACAATTTCCTCTGAAGCATCAGTAATGGTATATTCTCAGAAACACAGTGTTAAAAGAGCTATGTGGTGTTCAGCCGCTCCAGCAGGATGAACTATCTACTTCCATACCTGGCTGAGGAGCACAGAATGGGAGAACAGTAAATTCCTAGTTCTCATTGCTGGTGCAGGAGAAATAAGGTTCAGGTGGCTGAGCATTTCCCAGCAACCTACTCCAAAAAGAGTATTTTAAAAATCCCATTGTTGTATACAAAGTGTTGCATACTTTGATTCATGTCCATCAGGGTACTTTAACTTATGCTTAACTTCAGTGTTTAAACTGCTTTGCTTTCAGCACAAGTTTTACCCCTTGGATCTAGACATAACTACAGAGAAAGAGGAGAAAGAAAATGGATATATCTGTATCCATTCACTTCAGAGACAGCAGCCTCAGCACATGTCATTCCCTTGTGACATCTCATAGTAGAAAATCTTTTTTGGCTTCCTCCAGAAAGTGTATAAGAAAGTTAAAACTCAGCAAGCAAACCTTAACTTACAACATAGTAGGATGATTTTTTTTCCCCCCCAATGCTTCTCACTTCCTGATGGAGCTTGGGAAAAATGATCAGTCCTTGCACTTGGGGCCTCTCTGGACTTTCTTCCATGCATCTTTCCCACTCCTTTTTCTAATAAAAATGCTAAATTAATGTATTTTCTCCTTGATATACTATGGGATTTATATAAACTTACTGACTGTTATAAAGCTATTTTCAGCTCTGTATCTCATAACACTTTCACAGAAATCATCTGATTGATTTCAGAGGTTTTTAAAATCTCTTGTGTCACACTTCAGAAATAAAGTACTAAAAAATATTTCTTATAACAACAAAGTCCACTACAAGCCAAGACATTTTGAATACATGATGAGTTTCATGCACATAGAATAACTTAGTAAAAAGTCAGGAAGTTAATTATAAAGGGGGTTTAAAATAACATCTCATAAGTCTCTTTTTATAACAGTTTTCAAAATATTTGAGAGTCTCAGAAGCATCCTTCTCTGAAAGGCAACACATTCATTTTTAGGTTTGGTTTGGGGTTTTTTAGGGATAAAGATTGAAAATTTGACATATAATGCAATATTATCTTTGATCATAATTCTGGTTTAAAGAATTACTGACTTTCACGAGTATTCAAATCACTAACAAAAAGAAAAGGAAAAAGATTATGTAAATAAAAGCAGTAGGAATTTTGGATATGAGGTGGTTTTACAAGCCTGGTTAAGCATGGTAGGACAGTTATACAGCCCAGTCAAGTATGGCTGATTGATTTTTATCTGCAAATTGTTTCAACTGTGAAAGCTGGCTGCAGGTTGTTAAAATCAAGAGCCCTGTGCATTCTATTTAGAGCACACTGGTTGCATAATAAATCTGTTTTCCTGTGAAAAGCAGGCAATTAGTATTAATGATTTCATCACAAAGAACAAGAGAACACTTAAAAGTTGCCAGAGATGCTGGGTTGAAAAACACTGTTAAAGATTATGATGTTACACAGGAAGAGCTGGCTGCCCTCGGAGCCTGGAGAAAAAGAGTAAGACCTCAGAGACATGGTGCAGATAATAGCACAATGTGCAAAGCATACATAAAATACTTTTGGACAAAGTGGGAACTCTCTAGATACAAAAATTAAGAAAGGAATACAGCCCACTGATACGCAGTGGTCATGTGTTGGGCATACCGCATGTTACAATTTTAGCCTTGCATTTTGATGAAATACAGAATTAAGCAGGTGGAGTTAAAGACTGATGGGAAAAGGCTGGAGAGCTTTCTGTGTGACAGGTGTCTAAAAAAAGCTTGACTTTTTAACCCTACCAAAAAACATAACTCATAAAGTGTTGCGGTGTGCCATGGCCGGTGCCGCAGCCAGCGAGACCAAGTGGACCAGTGAGTCCAGTGGTTTGATACCCACACAGCCCAGGAGCCCTCAGTTTAGGGTGAGTACCCAGAGGGCTGTGCAGGGTATGCAAACCTTATCCCCATAATTGGCCACCACCATCTCCTCCCCTTCTCCCCTATATCTGGTTTCCCCTCTAGAAAGTTCTATGTTCCTTGATTCCCCCATTGGCCCATGTTAATTCTCCCTGCCTACCCTGTCCTTACTGGTTAAGCCTCCTTTTCCCCACCTCTGTAACACCCCCTTGCCATTGTTCCATTGGATGTTAAGTGCTTTCCCCTCCCATTCTGTAGGGGTATAAAATCCCATGTCAATGGTATTTTTTCGGTTCTTCGTGCCCCTCCTTGGATTTCTTTTGGACTCTTGCCTTCAATAAACCTTCTCCTTTTCCACGAAGAACTCCCTCCGCCTTGCTCCTGCCTCCTCCGTGCACTCTTTCCATCAGTGGGCAAGGCAAACCCAAGCTGGAGCTTCGCCTGCCCTCCTGCGCAGCGAGCAGCCTCCGTCCCCCTCTCCGGTGTGGGTGGGTGCCTGGTGCTAGTGGCCACTGCTAGCCAGCAGACAGCACCGCAGCAATAAAGATTATAATTATTGTCTCTAAATGCAGCAATATATACACATATGGAGAGGAAACAGCAAACAGGAGACAACATATCCAAAACATTCTTATCTGAGTTATTAAAAATACACACTTTGAATATATTTACCTTTTGTTAGATCAGCTTGTCATGATTTTTCAGCTTTCTAGAAGACAACGAAAAGGAAGTGGGATACAAGTTTATAATGAAAGATAAGGAATGGTAGTTGGTCTAGTTTGAGGAACATTTTATGGCACGAGGGAGTTTTGCAGAGAATAGGGGGAAAAAGGCTTAGATGTAGGCCACAGGCTCTACACGAAATATCTCATGCAGTGCCAAGCAGGTAGCAGGGATTTTTAACGATGAGTGATTACAAATTAACAAGTAGGATGTGTTGTGGTTCATTAGAGTATATTGAGTGTAAATCTACAGAAGAGTCAGTGGTATGGCATTATATGAATTAGGATCTAGAGACCTCCCAATGAGGCTTATCTAAATAACTAGCATATGAATAATTAATTAGCTCAAAAGGTGCCTCATAGACACACAACAGAAGATGACAACCAGTAAAAGAATGATGAAATGTATGAGAAAATAATTAAAAGTCTAAAGGGGATGTTGTAGTTCAGATTTCCTGCATCTCAACCACAGGCCTGATGGGCCCATGGGTGCTTTGGTGACCACTGTGTTGTAGTAATGTGTGCTGGATATGTATTACACTGCTCTGAATTGACAGTACTAGGTGACAGAACAGATGCTGATGAAAGCTTAAAAAGCAGATTGAGCCTAATTTCTGGAAAATCTGGAAGTGGGAAAAATTCTGGAGAAAACATCTCCTGGCAGTAAGTGAGCTTCTCTGCTCTAGGGCATTAGAGTACTTGTATAGGACAGATGCTGTGAAGAGCATCTGGCTTCTGGGCTGCAGGCTTTGGGCTTCTGGAAGAGGAGTTTTGTATAGGAGAAGTCAGTTCCTTGGGACAGAGGTGCAATCCTCTGTTTTATTCTGTAGCCAAAGTCATCTGCTCAAGGAAGAAAAATTATTTTTGGTACCTTTTCCTGAAAAGCTCTTGCAAATATTATTATATATCTTAATTATTATGCAAATAATCCTACTACCAATGGTGAATGGAGACTGAGCCAAAGATAGGAGGGAAAGGAGGAGTTCAACCTATGGATAAAAACATTATTAAAGTCAGCACACTGCTTGTAAGATCCATCTCAGAGTCATAATAGGCTGTCATGGACTATACTATAACCTTCCCTGACTGACACAATAATTTTCACTGACAAATAACGTGCAACATTCTCATTACCAGTGGACACGTCAGAAGATGTTACTGAAAAAGTCCTTGGGTAAAATCAAAGAAAACAGACCACAGTATCTACAAGACACTGTGAGAAACATTTAGAAATGAGAACAGTTAGAAAGCTTAATCATAGTGTGAATTCTCTAAAACAATTAGACAGGTTTTGTATTCCAGTGAGGCAGCTTCTTGCTTAACTACCAGGGCTCTGACTGAGATACATTTTAAGCCAGGTCATGCTTTCTTTTTTCTGCCAAATATAATTAAAAATGTACTGAAATGTGCAAGCTGCACTATTCATTAAGCATTTGCAGATGTAACACCATGAGGAGCACTGCTGCTGTTCTGCTTTTGGCACTTGAGATTACCATGGCAAAAAACATGCTGAGCTAATAGAGTGTCTGCACACTGCAAACTAAAGCACGGCTGGGGTTGAGAAAAGCAATTCTCTAAACTAAAAATTACCTGTAATGCAAGTTCTTGGAATTCTCCTTTAAGTAAACATGTTTGTGGTGAAAATCTAACAAATAAAGACCAGGACTGGCTAAAAATATAAGCAGGGATTTTTTTTGTCTTTCTACTGATTCTGCAAGTTTGGATTCCTCTTCTTATTTAGAAATAACCCAGGGTTATCAAGTTTGAAGTCCTTTACAAATTTTTATTTTTATTTATGAAATATGTTCAAACATCATCTCAAGTTATGAAATTTGTTTTTAAACCTCAGTATCATTGACAGCAATATGAATTCAAGACCAGGGAGAAGTCTTCCTCAAAGATTCAGGTTTGATAGGGTTGCAGTTGATAGGGTGAGTGCAAGAAGGTACTTAAACACATATTTTATACCAGAAAAATGCAGAATCATAAAATCTTTTAGGTTGCAAAAAGACCTTTACGATCATTGAGTCCAATCATTAATCTAACATTTCCAAGTCAACCACTAAAGAATGTCCCTAAGTGCCACATCTACACATCTTATAATACCTCCACAGATGGTGACTCAACTGATTCCCTGGGCAGCTGTTACAATGATTGACAACTCTTGTGATGAAGAAATTTTTCCTAATATCCAGTCTAAACCTCCCGAGCTGCATCCTGAGGCCTTTTCCTCTTGTCTCATTTCTTGTTTCTTGGGAGAAGAGACCAACCCCCACCTCTGTCTAACCCCCTTTGAGGAAGTTGTAGAGAGTGATAAGGCCTCCTGGGTCTTCTTTTCTCCAGTATAAACAACCCCAGTTCCCTCCAAGCAATGGTTTCCAGCTCCTCCTCTTTGTTGGTTGTGCTGTGTGCACCACCTTATTGTTTCTGTGACTGAAATGGATTTGATCATATTCAGTAAAATCTTGGTTCCCTGCTCTTCTGGCTCAGCAAAATTCCCTATTTTGCAGCTTATCTTCTAGATTTGTGCTCTGGCTCTGGCCAACGATACAGGGTTTTTTAAACCAAATCTTAATTTGAATTATTCCTATTGGTAGGTTGTCAAGCCTCAGTTTGAATTTTCCTTTGAGAACCTCAGAAAATCCATTTAATGCAGTTGCCATCAACATAGTCTATCTGCTGTAGTATGAGTCATCATTGTCTCTTTTTCCTTCTTTTCCTTCGTGGACAGGAATCCCTGATCATTATTTTAATGAGTAGAGAAGCACTCCCCATGTGTTCTTTTTTCAGTAATAAGTCTTATGTAGTAAGACACTACATATCAGACATTTCCCGTGGCAGAAGTGATTCCTGTTTACTGAAAATTCCCTCACTACAGGATATTTTTACAAAATGTGTAATAATTTTGATGTGTCATAACCCACCAGTAATTTTGAATAGTAGCCTATCTCAGTCCAATGTTGTTCTTGGCTGATGGCCTGGCAGCATTATCTAGATCTGGAAAGGTCAAAAACAAATTCAGTGCCAAAGTAATGATAAGCTGCAGGTGGGACTGCAAGCTTTCCAAATCACATAAAATGCCAGGAAAATTTTCCAAAAAGATTTTTTTTAACATTTATAAAATAATTGAAATAAAAATTATTAATATGTCTGTGGTATTTAAGTAGCAGAAGAAATACTGTTACTTTTGCTGTCTGTAAATTATTTTATTAAATCAGAATTTTTTAAAACATAATGCTAGAGTCAGTGAAATATTGCCAGATCATGTTCTGTATTACAAGTTCTCTTCAGTGAATGTTGTGGCCCAATATTTTGTTCTTTGTATGTGTAGGTGTTATGTGAACATTTGGAAATAGTTTTTGCAATCAGAATAGTGAAAAATACATGTTCTTATGATGTATGGACTTCTCACTGCTTAAAGTCCACAATTAATCCAGAACTTTGTGGTTACATAGGAAGAAAATAACACCCGTGAAAAATTCATAGCTGGAGAAAAGTCAAAAGCTTAAAGAAGAGACATAAAAATAGGAGCAGGAGGCTATAGATAGGCAGTGAGGTACCCACATCCAGTTTGGCTTGTAAAATGGCAGCGGAAAATAAAAAAGGCAGCCCAGCAAAGCCCAGGTCTGTGCAGAATGTTCAGAAGGAGCTGAGCACTGGAGCCTTGCTCCCAGCCGAGCGCAGAGAGTCAGGTGGAGTTCTGCTCTCATGTAGCACTGCCAGTGCCCTTGACATTTCATTCAGGTCTATCTTTTGCACCTGTGCGTGATGAGAGGTCCATAAAGACGTGTCCATGTCAGATCGTAGAAAAAACCAGAGGTACTGAAGCACAGATATGTGCCAGCTAGAAGTGCAAAGACATTTAAAAAAAAAAGCTGAATTACCCCATATCATCATTTTTTTTTCCAGGTCAAATGAACATTTTACATTAGTCTTGCTCATTTCTTCTTTTTCAAATGGGTGAAAATACTTAGTTTAATTCAGAGCCTACAGCTCTGATATACCAGGTATTCAGGAGCTGAGACTGTCCCTGCAAAGCCCACAGCTGTGGCCAGAACTGTAGCAGCCTGCTTAGCCAGTTGTTTCTCTCCTTTCTCTTTCCAAATAATCTGTGCATACCATTGCACTACTGAATGAAACTTTTTTTTTCCCCAAAAAAGTTTAATTGTCATCTTTAAAGATCTACAGTTTCATTCAAACTTGGGAGCGCTTCTGGAATGGTTATTTTTGTTGATGGTGGTGTTGATATGAAAAGCAGCATGCCTCAAGGTGCTTCTCCAGCGGATGGTGAAAAAGATTTTATGATATGGTTGATTGTAACAGTAGTAGTAGTTCTTATGTTCCTGGGCAAGCAGACGTTAAAAGAAACCAAAAATTTTCATGATTGCAAGGATGTTTAGGCAGTTCTCAGGACAAATATAGCAATACTTACTGTTACACCTACAAGTTATTGTTTTCATATAGCAATAGCTAGATTTCTCCATCTTGTTCTTTGATGGTATTGAAGTAAGATGAACAGCAAAGACTGCAATCAGACTTTTTATTACTGTTTACAAGCATTAAGTGATGAGAACTAAATGAATAATTATTTTTTGCATTTTAGCATCAACAGATAACAAGTATCAGCACCAATGGCTTGGAAGGGTTGTCATCTCTGAGGATGCTGTGAAAAACAGGGGATAGAACACATACAGAGACATTAATCCTTTGTTAATACTTTGAGACTGCTGGATCTATATGGCTCATGAGGCTGCTGTGTGGTTACTCAATACCTGTGCATCTCAGATAATCATACAGTCATAGCTACTTCCCATGGCATTCGGAATAAATTTATTTAAGAATGAAACAGCACACAGATTATCAGTGGAGGGGGATTTTCTATGTGTATGTTCACTACATGCAAATTTTTGCCACAGTTTAAATAGAGCATATCAACCCCTTATCATTCATCTTTCATCTTTGTTCTTCAGGCTTCAAAAACTGAACTTTCTCATTATATTTCCTTTAGGTTTGATCTGAAAACTAGTGAAAACCTAGAAAAATACTAAATATATTTCTAATTTGATACTTACTAAAATCTAATTTGGAAAAAGAAAGTGTATTCACATTAACCTCAAGGCTGTTCTGGAATGCCTTTCAGCTGTCAAAAAGGTTAAAAGCAGAGTAAGCACACATAATTAATGAGATTGATATTAAAGACTTCATTTTGAGAAGCCTGTTTTAAAGATACATGCCTTCCTAGCTATTATATTTTACAAATAAAATGAATTATCACGCAAATATTTATAAAGTCATATTTTACATGAATCACTTCTGCCAGTATTTGGGCTTTAGGAGTCTGTATTGAAAACTGAACTCATTAATGCCATTGGAAAGTTTTTGTATTCTTATGATCATTGAACTAATTTGATATCGATCGCTTTTTGAAGTCTTTCTAGCACTAATTTCCTTTCCCTTTCACAAAGAATCCTGGTTTCCTAACAACAGTGCAAGATTTTGTTCCCATATGTCTTAAAATATACTTGTCTGAAAATATCCTTGTCTTTGTGTATTCAATTTCAGCACATTTTCCCACAACTAACTGTGTTCTTTAGTTTATTAACTGTTAGAACCAAGTCTTGAAGTGTAGCTATATTGTACAATACTTAGAATTGACTATATTTGCTGCTGGTTTACTTGAAAAATATAATTTTCTGATTGAGATATCTGCAAAATCATTCTGAGTTAACCACCAAAATTGTGGTGTTTACTCCATTTTCCATGAAAAATTTTATCAAGCTTAATTAAAACCTGAACTGGAAATTAGTAAGCTAGACAGTTAAAAAGTGACGTTATGAAAATACCGTCACTATTTTCAAAGCAAACTTTTGTTTGTGAGTGTCTCCTTTTACCCCATCCTCTAGGACACACATGATCCCTGACGGCTGTTCCGGGGCACAGCTGCTTTATCAAGTCCCCATGCTTTGCCAGACCCTCTCTTCTAATTCACCTCTCCCCATGCTGCCCCAGTTCTGTGACTTTCTACAGAATATTCTGAGTTGGAAGGGACCAACAAGGATCATCGAGTCCAACTCTTAAGTGAATGGCCTGCATGGAGATCAAACACACAACTTTGGCGTTATTCCTTGTTCTTCTGGAATACACCAACAAAAGCATTCAGTCCTCACGTTTGCAAGTGCTAAACTGTAGTGCTGCACTTCCCCACTCCTTTTCTTATTAAACATCTGGCCTTCCCACATGGTTCCCCCTTTCCCACCCTAGTCCTGACCACTCCCTCGGGTTTTCCCTGTTGGTTCCGAAGCCCCAACCCCGCCCATGTACCGCCCCTGCGCCCTGAGACCATTAGTCCATGTGCTCTTTCCGCCCCCTTGTCCCCATATGAAACCCCAGACACCCTGCTGTTTTCTGTCTGTGCCACCGGGAAGCTGCACGTCACCATGTGAATAAAGGCCCTCTGATGTCCCCATGCGGGGAGCCTTCTCGCCTCCTTTACCACCACCATGTTGTGTAGCCCACAGCTAGCCGGAGCACGAGCGTGGGGCCACCTGGAAGGGCTACGGGGAGCGGAACAGCCGCTCTCCCCGAGATAACCCCACAGCTCTCTCCGGGAAGGTTTGCGGCTTGCCATGCCAACGCAGAAACTACAGACCGCAACGCTAAACTGCTGCTGAATTGTTTTGAGTGAAGTGTGTTGTTGCAGGTGGTGTGAACGAGGCTCACCAGGCTCTGCCACCCCTGTACACTGTGACCATTTGCTTCTACACTCTCCTTTGCCATGGCAAGGACTCCTAACATCCTCAGAAGGGCAGTTTGCCACCTCTGTCTGGCCTCCCCATTACGTATCAGCAGAAGTAAAGGTAGGATTTAGGGCCAGAAATAAGAGTTTTTACTTTCCATAATTTATTTTTCTACAATCTTGTCATAAGTACCTAAACACTACTAACAATGTACAAATCTATGCTTTTTTGTTGTTGGGTTTTTTTGTGGTTTTTGCTTGTTTGGGGTTTGTTTGTTTGTTTGTTTGAGATTTCTTGGTTGGTTGGGTTTTTTGTTTGGGTTGGGTTTTTTCCTGTTGTTTGGGTGGGCTTTTTTGTTGGTTTTTTTTTGTGTTCTGAGGCATAAAAAATTAAATAGAGTAATTCCTATTCAAATATGAAAGTACTGAGGTAAACAGATAGTAGTAGACTTCCACTCAGACATTATGATTACTTAAATACATTGCCATGAAAAGGCAAACAATCAGCAGAGTTCTTTAAAAGGTTCAGTGCAAATTAGTTTCTGGAAAGGACTGTGTGCTGTTCAAGGCTTCATTAAAGCCTTTCATTTACGAATTATGTCAGGAAAAAGCAAAGGATGCTAGGTATGCTAAAATGAGACAAAAGCCTCAGAAGCCCTCCCAGGGCATTGGGCAGCTCATTTTAAGGTGATTCTGAGGACCATCATCTATCACTGCCTCGGGCTCTCAGGTAGCAGCAGGACTTGGGAAGTAAAGGCATTAATCAGAAATGAACATTTATGTGTATGCCTTTCCAGAGTTTAATTCTTATCTGGAACAACATTTTAAATGTGAAGTACAAACATCTATACTCCCCATTTTTCAAAGGAAAAGTGTATTTGAGGACATGTAGCACCATGCTAATTCCTGTCTGTTGTCTTTGACAATAGGTGGCACTGGAAATTTTCACATGCAAATCTGTTGAGCTTAACCTTCAAGTGCAGTCAATACAGGATGAATAGATGAATAGAAAATGCAGAGAAATATTGGAAAGAAAATGGAAGAAAACAATGCCTGTTAATCAATATGCCCATGTTGAAAGTGTTCCCTCTGTACTTTGTAAACTGCGTTCCTCTTGCAAGCAATGGAACAAGAGGTAACAGTGACAGGGTGAGCTCTGACTGTGCTGCCTGCCCCAGTGCTGGAGTAGTACTGACCTCTGCTAGCTCTCTGTTCAGAAAGTCAGCATCACTAGGCTCACCTGGTTCACACTAAACACTTCCTCAGGACCTCTGGTTAGTTCAGACAACATGAACAAAACCCAGTCACAACACCCTGGAAAAAAAATACACACAGTGGGCTGTGCCAGGTTTATTTGAAACCATTGGTTCCTGAAGAAACTGTTTTAGACCACTCAGCAATATTCTGCCTCTGGGGCTTTTAAAGAGGATTGCAAGCCAGCAGGCATCATGGATAGGCTTCCATTCCTGGACCAGGCTAGCACAGAGACTAAACTTGAAAATTGAATTCCTGCTTCCATATGGGCAAACAGCAAAGGGAAGGTGCAGGAGAAGCAGCCACTGACTGTGGAGGTTTCACTGTTAACATTCCTGCACTCAGTGACACTCTTACAACACAGCTGGATTTTTTTTTTTTATTAAAACACCTAAATCACCTTAAATAAAATGTGAAAAAACTCAGATTGTATTTTTCCAAATGGAAAAAACTCCTTTCTGGCCTTGCAGCTGATAGCAAGTGCAGAACTTGAAATCCCTGGAGACTGGGGCTGTGTGGAGGAGAAGGGGAAGGTTGCTGAGTGGTGCAGAGCCAGCAGCAGCCATCCACCAAGATGTAGCAGCTGTACCAAGTGCCATCATGCTTTTCAGCATGCATTTCCAGCAAGAAACAGGAGCCCATATTCCTTGAGACTTACATTGTTCTTAGCAAAGAGGAGTGGGAAATCCTGCACCTGTGCAGTTTTTACCTCAAGGCCAGTCTCACACCCTGGAACCTCTTGTGTCAGAGGAATAGAAGAGGAGAAGGAGACAAAGTAATTGGAATCCTCCTTGGACCTTGGCTCAAATCTCTTTCTCTGGATCCACGGTGCTTCCCAAGTCATCTGTGCCTCAGTTCCTTAGCAAAGAGAGTGTGTACAGTTGTTTTCTGGACAATTAATTTTTTCTTAAAGGATTTTCATCATTAGGCTCATGGCAAAGAGAACAACTTGAGGAGGAGCCCACACTTGTGACCCTCATTTTGAATCTCCCTTTGAGAAAAACTTTTTTGCAGCTATATCTAGCTAATGGGTATAAACTCGCAAGTACGTACATAAAATCACACACATTATGTTGGAACAGGATAGAAAATAAATATCACATGGCAAGCATCACACATATTTAACAAACTAGCCAAATATGCTCAACACTATAGTGCTAAGAACAATACAGGAAATTATATAAGCAAAATCAGAAGAGGGATAAACATATAAACTCAGTATTTCTCAGCAGAGCTTGATGGAAAAAGTTGTTTTAAAGCTTTCTTGTGGCATTTTAATGCAATTTACATTGACACTTGACAAATGATAGCTGAAAATGTCATTCAACATATGTTGCAAATTTTCATAACAGCTTTTGCAATGGCTGTGATATTAAATTTGCATCACCAGTCTTTTTTAAAAATCAAATAACAACAATTGGAAAACACTAAAATGATTACCAGAAAGAAATATTAAAAAAAATTCCAATTCATTTTGTATTTTCTAAGACCTCTGCTATTTTCTGAAGTCCCCATTCATCTCAGAATTCTGAGCTTGTTATGTTGTCAAAGCTTTCACTCTTGATTAACATATGTCTTCCTCAATATTAATTGTGTTTCGGAAAGCACATTTTTTAAAAATGGTTTTCTAAAGTGGTATGAAATTTTCTTCTACGATGCTTTGATACTAAAGATTCTTATATATTAGAAATGGATGTTTTCTTTTGCACTTAATATTTTCAGCCACTACTTTTTGGGTGCAACAGAAGAGATCTGGCTGTTATGAGAGCCTACCTTTGCTAATATACTTGATTCTTATTATTGCTGCTTGTTACCTGTTACTCAAATGGGCCCATTAGTAAAATCTCTTTCTGAAATCACAGGCACTACAAAGGACTTGGGAATATCCTATCATTAGTTTCAGGGTTGTCTTTCACTAGCTTGATTATATAGAGCAGGGCTTGGGTCCCTACTGCCTTTGCACATTTTCTAAACAAGATTTTTCATGTCAACAACATATAATACACTTCTGTGAACAGAAGTTGTGGAGCAAGCAGCTTTTGCTGACCCAGTCCATCTGTTCTCTTTTGTTCTTTGTGGCTGGAACTCTGTTCTTTTTCATCCTGGACTTTGACCAGGATTTTATCATCAAACCATACTTTACAACCCTTCCTATGATGAATATTTGCTTAATTGATTCAGATTTTTGTTTGTCATCATAATGGATTGACTAAGAAGTGTGGCTTACTGCATCATACTAGTAAGTGGAATTGTTAGGTTTTAGTTTAAAACTTATAAACTACATGATCTTTCACTGCCCTGATGACTTTGACCTTGGATTTTATGACATAAAATGCGGTAATTACTGCTTTTGCATGAAATGACATTCTGCTTTTCTTCTAAGCCCTGATATTCTTGACAGAAAAATATATTCAGGGTTTTTTTTCACTAGCTTTGAATGCTCAGCACCTGCCTGCTGGCTCAGTTAGCAGAGTTGCAGGCTAAGCCTGGAGAATCTCAATAACATGTACATTTTGTCAGAACTCTGTCTTTTTTCTCAACCTGCAAAATATGAGGTTAACAAAAATAAAACCTTCCTGAAAGAGAATTAGGAAGACTGAGATGACTGATCATTGAACATATTTTTTTCTTGTGTTTCTCAGGTTTCATGCAGTGACAGCAGTGTTGAATACTAATTTTACAGGCAGACTGGTTTTTGCAGGCGGATATTGAGCAGCAGATCCTGATTTTTTGAATTACTGAAAAACTCATGAGAGATGTTGAAGCTTCTTCCTACTGGACTGAAGGGGAAAAAAAGCCTTAAATATCCTCAGAAGCATATGCATAATGGATTTGTGACTCATCTGTAATAAAGTCAATATTCAAAGCATACTATTAATGTACTATTAATATTATACTGGGAGAGGATAGTTTTGTGGCTCTGAAGAGAATTGCTTAATCTTCCTTTATGCTTGTGAATAAACTAGGAGCCAGTTAACCAGCCTGATGATTTGTGTATGATTGTTAGCACATTGTTTTTAGATTTAGGGCATAATTATTTATGGCTTATTTCTCCCATTTCACAAGAGAAAACACACATAACAGCAAGAATTTGTGAAACAAAATAGAAATAAAATTAACTTCCCTAATCATCAAAGGACCTGTCCTAATTTATTTTTTTCACCGCTGTGTCTCTGCCATAGATGTGGGGATGTGTCCTGAAGCACATCATATGGGTTCCACCAAGGCAAGGAATCCTGCCTTTGGGAATCCTGCATGATGTTTCTTTACTTTCAAACGCAGAAGCAACTGCTAATGAAACATCTCAGCTGACATCGTCTTTTCCATTAAGGTACAAACTGAGGAGATATTTCAAAGAGAATCTCCTCCAAAACTTTATCGAAAGTTAAAGGTACAGCTAATTGTTCTTTGTGTGAAAATACACTAACTGGAGAAACAGATTTCATTTTGCTTCAGTGGAATTGTCAAGTAGTTTTTCCGTGGTCTTTTATTCTATCTAGGTTGATATTCTGGTTACAACACTTTATTATATGTGATTAAATTAATGAAAGATTGATTTATCTCGTGATGCTGAGTGAAGTAGCAGATGAAATTCCACACTGATAAACACAAAATAAGTTTTCTCAGAGAAAAAGAAAATAAACTATACATACCTAATGATGAGTTTAAACTTAACCATTACAACTTTGAAAGAAGATCTTTAAGACATCTTGAATAGGATTCAAAAACATTATCTCCAGCCTTAGCAGCTGTTGAGAAACATTAGGATGTCTTAAGAAAAAGACTGAGAGAAAATGATAAGTGGTTAGACCACTGAATGCCTCTTTGGTATAGTCACATCTTTATACCAAGCTTTTCTGAACTCAGGTGAAAAAACATAGCAAAAGTGAAATGGGCAGAAAGACAAGCAGGAAGGATGGTCACAGTTACAGAGCAGTGTCTCCTCGGGAACCCTGAAATGGATCAAGTTCCTCAGTCAAGAAAAAGGAATGACTCAGAAATGACAGAAATTTATCAAATCAGAAATGAAATAGAGATCATAGGAAACAATCAGCATTTTGAGCAGTATGACTCTAGAGGCAGTAATGTCAATATTCATACAGAAAGTTTAAAAACAAACTACATGCTTTTCCATAAAGTGTCTAATTACTGACCCATTGCCAGAGGATGTAGTTGCTAAAAGCTTATGTGACTTTAAAAGGTGATTAGGCATATTTTTGGAATAAATTTAAAAAAAGAATCCATCAAAGGCAATATAAACCCAGATATACAATCTCTTAAGTCCTTAAGCTCCATACTACTGAGAGCTAGAGGTAGTAGAAATGTGCCTGTATACTTGCTCTGTTCCCATACCTTTGCCTAGCAGTTGTTTAGACATCACACAAGTAAAGTTCAGTGCAAGGGTGGGATTTCTCACATTGGTTCTCCAATAATAGTAATAGGAGAGCAAGTAAAAAAGCATCAACAGAGAAACAAAGTGGTCTTCAAAGAGGTTTCTTTCTATTGTGTTCCTAAACTGCAGTGCATTGTAAAGATGAGTCAAAAACCGAGAAACTGATTGGAAATTTCTTGGGTCAACTCATTCATTTGGACAGGTAAGTCTGCTAGGAGGGGAGGATCAATGACCATTTGTTCTGTCTGAGAAGCTGCCGCACATGGCAGGTCAGTCACTAATTACAGCATCACGGTTCTGTACCTCAGTGATGAGCATGGCCACGGGGGTTTTATGTATGACCATTAGCATGGTCTAATGAATATAATGAAAGGCCTTAGGGTTTGACCTTCAACCCCAGGGCAGAATATCAGTCATTGGGCTCCCTGCTTTGTGCAAAGTGAAGCTACCTAGGCCTAATCGTTTCATACAAACAAAACATCTTCTTCCAAGTATTTCTGAAGACTGTGGAGATTTCACATTAGTCAAAAAGACTGTCTCAGGACTCTGTTTCCAAACTGAGAGAGTATCTGATGTAAGCCTAGAGGCACAAATACTGTGAAGGACTAATGCTAAGTGTATATAAAGTCATGGCTGGCATAAATACTGAGAGCCCCAGGAGTGCCTGTCAGCTCCCAGATCTGGTTGTACTTGCTGGCTGCAAACTTCTTCCGTGCCATGCATGGAAGGACATTGCCTTTATAGAAGATGTTCAGTTCTTTCACCCCTGTTTTCATTGCAGGGAGGAGGTTGTTGTGTCAGGACTGAATGACACTTAGTCTAACAGGTCCTGGAATCACCCTAAAATGTGGGATGTGCTGCTAAAGTACCTCCTTTCCCAGTCAGGGTTAATGAGATAAGAGGATAACAGAGGGATAACATTTTCCAACAAGTTGTAGGAACAAAACAAGGAAAGGTAAATTTTAGTTTTCTAGACCTTCCATCAAAAATTTTGGTAAAGACAGGAGAGTTTCCTTTGGATGGTTCAGACATTTTTACACAACATGTATTTAAGTAGATAATAGTCCTTGGCTGATAAACATTTGCTATTGTTATTCTGTGAAATAAAATCTGCAATTTTCTTCACAAAATTTAACTTGGGGATAGCTCTGTGTTTTCGCTCTACTTGTAGTCTACAGATGTCTTGGGGTGACTGTGCTGTTGTATCCCCTACCACCGCTCTATGCCCAGACATGATTCCTGAGCCTTTCTGTGCCTTTAAAACTGGATGCAAGAGACAGAGAAAAAAACTGAGCGAACTTTTCAAAACAGTTTGTGCTTCAAGGACACAGAGATTAGCTACTTCTGCAGCGGAGCAGAGGAAGCATTTTTTTT